>CM059972.1:36838818-37438818 GCA_030490835.1 Annona cherimola
TTAGTCATTTCTCATCTTTGTCATCTATACCCTTTATGTGCACCCTCTTAGTTACATATATATTATGTGTTATGCAATTTTATTCAAAATATCAACTTGCCCTTCATTTTGTCTTAATTTAAACACTTAATTAGCACATAATTTAGGGTATTTTCATAAGATTATAATCTCTTAGTTACATGGTTCCAAAATAACAATTTTTCTATCATTCTTTCCCACGTTCAACGTCCATATTGGCATATGTTCCATAACGGGTTTTTACATCTTTAATTCCAGCCCTTAAACATCCCTTTCTTGTCCCATATTTAGGATATTTTCATGCATTCAAAGTCCATAAATTAAGTTGCCCAAAATAACAACTTTTCATCCCTTTCTTGCCACCCTTGGACGTCCACATCTCATGTGGGACATCCCTTTCTACCCTAAATTTAGGGTATTTTACCCTTTAAATCATTCACATATTGGTTGGTTTAGTTCATGTAGAATTTCCATCATATTGTCAATTCTAGGTTTTACCTTTCTAAGGTTCTTCAATCATGCTCAATTCAACATAGATTAATCACGAAAAGATTTATCATAATCTAAACATATAACGTGCTTAAAACAACAACTTATTTGGGAATTTAAAAAAAATTCCAGCATAATTTTCCTAGGGTAATTAACACTAAAGTCATGCTTAACTTCCTTCAACCCTTGAATTAGATCTTCTCATTTATTTAGCATTTAGTACCCTTATCAAGGGCTTCATAACTCATCATTTAGGGTTCATAATAAGCCAAATTTAGGACCCTTGAAAAGAGCTAGAAAACTTAAAAATTAATAAACCAAACTTGGTTCAATACCTACTTGAAGTTGTATAATCTTGCTCCAACTTTTCCTAGCTTAGTTCCTTCTCTTTCTGCTCCTTTTTTCCTCCTCTTTTCTTCTTCTTTTTTTTTCTTTTTCTTCCTTTTTGGAACGTCCACTTGCTGAACCTTTTTCTTTTTTTTCTCTCACCTTGCTGTCCACTAGAGGACGTCCAAACTGCCCCTCTCTCTCTTTATATATGGCTGCCTTTAACCCTTGTAATTTCCACCTCATTTTTTAGGCTAATAATACTCATATTTATCTCATTGGGTTGGCATCATTATCTTATGTAATTTATCATTTTTATAGATTTTTAAAATGCCAAAATCTGCACTTGATCACGTCCCCCCATGTGGCCATCTGTTTTGGCATGTTGTGGGTACAAAATCTGCCCACTTTATCATGCATTAACGCCCCTAATCTTGCTGCCCCTTTAGCATGCATTTTCTTAATTTTTGGAATTATAAAAACGCCTCAAAATTTCCTCCTTAAGCCACCTCAAATGAAGTATTAAACCATTGACTTTTCCTTTAAATGATATGCCACTTTTTGGAGCAAAAGTAAAAGGTCTTGTTCTTTTGTGATTAAGCACTTTTCCATAATAATTAGCTTAATCGAACTTATCCATAAAATTCGCCATATCTTTTTAACTGTTCATAAAAAATTTCATCCCAAAATGACCTTTCTAGCATAATTTATGGCCTTTTGAAATTATCTTTTGAATTTAGATGAAATTAAATAATTATACCCTAATTACATCATAATTTCTATAATCTATTTCATTCATAAAGTTGGGCATATCATCATGTGCTTACCTTTCAAATTTTACCTCATTCTGCCTTATAGGCGTCAAGTTATGAATTTTCTAACACTTATCACATCAATTCTATAATTATCATCATAATATTCATTAATTAAATCATAATGTATGAGATAATTATTCATAATTTATCCCCATTCCCTAACCCTCATTAGGTTCCTTTATACACATTAACCCACATTGAGCCATGGCGATTAATTTAATCACTTTTCTTAATCAATAACCTTAAAATCATTCAATAAATTGAATAATACATAAATCACATTTACATGCCTAATTTACATGTATGGTCCTAGTTGCGCTTTGGCATCATAGATTTCTATAATACTTATTGGTCTTAGCCAATTAAGCACTGCTTTAATTTTTTGAGGGTCAATCTGAATTCCCTTCTCAAATATAATGTGCCCTAGAAATGGTACTTGTTTCAACCAGAATTCACACTTCTTCAATTTTGCATATAATTTTTCTTTCCTTAACTTCTTTAATACCCTTCGAAGATGTATTTTGTGCTCTTTCTCTAACTTTGAGTAAATCAAGATATCATCAATGAATACCACTACGAACTGATCCAGATAATCTCAAAATACTCTATTCATCATGTCCATGAATACAACAGGGATATTCATAAGTCCAAATGTCATTACCAAAAATTCATAGAATATCAGTAAGACTAATCCTCAATTTATGGTACCCTGACTATAGATCTATTTTGGAGAAGGTCGATGCTCCGTTTAGTTGATCAAATAAGTCGTCGACTCGAGGAAGGAGATATCTATTCTTTACAGTAACTTTATTTAATTCTCTGTAATCTATACAGAGTCTTAAACTCTCGTCCTTCTTTCTAACAAACAACACTAGGGCTCCCCAGGGTGACACACTAGGTCTAATAATGCCTTTATCTAGGAGCTCTTGGATCTAAGTTCTCAACTCACTTATTTCTACTGGAGCCATTTGGTAAGGGGACTTGGATATCAAGGTTGTGCCCCGGTATGATGTCAACTACCATATTCATCTCTCTTTTCGAGGGTAAATCAGGTAATTCCTTTGGAAACATATTCGGGAACTCATTGACCACTGAAATCTGATCAATTTTCATTTCCTTCCCTTCTGTTGTACTGACTAACACCAAATAAGCTTGACATTGTTAGCAGAACATCTTGGCTACTTTTATTGATGATATCAGTATTGTAGAATCCTCAGGCTACCTTAGTTTGCTGATGGCTATATCCCTATCTGGAGCTGTTTCAAACTATACCCTCTTGTTTTTGCAATCTATGGAGGCTCCCCATTAGCTTAGCCAATCCATTCCTAATATTACATCGAACTTCATCATAGACAATATGATCAGGTCTCTATCCTAATTGGGCATGCCTTACGTACTTAGTTAATGCTTACTAACCTATATATAGGGGATTCTATATGGATAATATTATTTGTTTCATCTACGGGCAGTGCATGAGTGGTTACATATTGATAAGCTATAAATGAATGCGTAGCGCCTGAATCAAACAATGCTACTGCAAAATTTCTTAAAATATAAGCCGTACCTATAACCAATTTCTCTTCTTGCTCCTATGACTCAGTATGTGATACCCAGACCCAAGTAGGGCTCATATATATGCATTTGGCATATAAATATGAATTATGTATGATTTGGATGATTTTTGGATGATTTTATGATTTAATAATATTTTACAATTAGGGTTATGATTAAGAATGGTGATTAAGATTAATCGTCATAGGCCAATGAGAGTCAAGATGACGAAAGGGGCTTAATGAGGATTAGAATATGCTAATGTGACATAAATAATTATTTTAATTTTCATAATTTAATTTATGAAAATTAAAATGATAATTATGGAATTATGTTGGAAAATGTAGAAAATTCATAACTTGATGCCTATAAGGCAGATTGAGGTGAAATTTTAAATATAAGCTCACGATTATGGGCTTGACCTAATGTGTGGATTGGATTAAGGTAAATGTGATGAGATTAAAATGATAAATATTTATTTTAATCTAACACTCTAAGGATATTTCAAAGGGTCATAACTTGACATAGAAAAGTCGGTTTGAGATGAAACTTGAAACGATTGAATAAAATTATGAAATCTATTATATGAACGGATTGGATGAAGAAAATTATCATGGAAATTTTCTTTCTTGGAGAGCAAGTAAAGTGGGTTACTTAAGAGCTAAGTAAAGCGGGTTACTTAAGAGCTAAGTAAAGTAGGTTACTTAAGGGTTAAGCAAGCACCCTTATAAAAGGGGCAAAAAATGGGGAGAGGAAGGGACATTCCAGCAGGGGAGAAAAGGAGAGAGAGAAAGAGAGAGAAAGAGAGAGAAGAAGAGAGAAGGAGAGAGAGAGAGAGAGAGAGAGAGAGAGAGAGAGAAAGAGAGAGAGGGAGAGACTTTTCTCTCAAGAAAGGCAACCCTTGCATGACCCCAACCGGCATCATGGACGTCCAAGGCAAGGAGGAAAGGAAGAAAGAAAGAAGAAAAAGAGGAAGAGGAAGAGGAGCAAAGAGAGGAATCCAAGTTAGAAAGATTAAAACTCAAGTTTAGCTCAAATCAAGTATTTCTTGGAATTTAATTCATTAAAATCCAAGTTCTCTACCTTTATTTATGGATCATGAATAGGATTTATAATAAAACTCTAAAGAAAGATTAATAACATTCTGGAATTGAGTATTGATTAAGAATTTTGCATATGTATTGAAAGGAGATGCAAATATTGGAGCAAAACCAAGAAGAAATGAGGCAGAAATCTAAAATATGAATGGAATAGTAAATGGATGAATTTTAGTATGAAAATTTGTTTGAAAACTCATAATATGGTGAGTAAATAATTTACAAATTTTCAGCTCAAAAGGATAATTAGGTTTTAAATTTAAAATCCGGGAAAATCAACCTGGATAGGATTGAACAGGTGGCAGGATTATCTGTAGAAAATGAATTTTAATAATTTTTATACAAGAAATTTTGGGCTAAATATTTTACAGGATATATAATATTTATTTATTAACACATGAAAAAAATAAAAATTAGGTTTTGATAGGTATAAATATGCCCCATAATTTACGTGATTCAGGCTGTCTGAAAAGGGATGTTGCTGTTCAGCAGAGTAAAAATACCAAAATAAATGGAAATAATAAATATTTCATGCTGGAAACATTTATTTTGGTTATTAATGTAGTTATTAAGGTTTGATAGAAATTTCAGATCAAAACTACTTAATTTGATATTAATTCAAGATTTCGAGAATTCAGTATGCCTGAATTCAGCATTAAGGACAGCTTAAGGAATAAATCAAGATAAATGTTAAATTACAGGTTTTTGTGATGGAATTTGACTTATAATGGGATATAAATAAGTGATTATGAGGGTTTAACCTATTAGAGATAAACAAGATTACCCTAAATATGATTTTTTAAAAATATACAAAGGGATGTTCAAAGAAGGGTGCAGAGGGTGCCCAAAATGTATATGAAAGTTGCTGTTGTGGAAGCAAATAATATATAAATTTTAAACATGTATTAATACCCTAAATTTGGGTTAATAAAAACATGATTAATTGCTTAAATTTAGGGATTAAAAATCTATTTTGATTTATGTATCCCAAGAGACGTTGAAAATGGGTAAAACGGGTCCAAATGTTGCTGTTTTGAAACCCTATGATGAATGGATTATAAATCCAAATTAAACCCTAAATTATGTGTTAATAAAGGGTTTTAATCTTGCTGGAATTAGAGACAAGTTGCTGTTTTGAAAAATTTTAAGAAACACATGATTTATGTGTTGAGAAATGGATGTATATGAAGAGATAAGTATGAAAAAATGATATATGGATTATGTAAGTTTTTAAAATGCAAAAATGCATAAAACATAATGAAAAACATGGATCATGGTGCTATTTAAGTAAATAATGATAATCTCAAATTTTGAGATTATTATATGATGTCTAAGTTAGCAACTAAGTATTTAAAATGAGCACCGTTGTATGAAAAATGAAAAATATGTTAAAAATGATAAATGGAGGTAATGAACTTCCAAATAATGATTTAATGAAATATTATTACATTTATGTAAGTTTACCCTACATAAGGGTATTAAAAATGAATGAATGGATGATTGATATATATATGCTATGTTGCAAAGTATGAATACTCGACTTGAAAGACAAGTGGGTTAAGTTAGATGAACTGATGTAGGTTGGAAAACCTAAGGAATATAAGTATTTGAAGACGATGCAAATAAACGAAAGGTAATTTTCATTTATTTAGGCAAAGGCAAGGAAAAGAATAGAAGGAAATGGATTATGGTGATCTCAGGTAAGCAAGCGAACTTTCTTAAATAATATTTTCTTTGTATATGATGATATGTGAATGAAATGTTTATAATTATGTTTTGACGAATGGGCGAGCACAAGTTTTGAAAATGAAGGTTTTATTGTAAAGCCACAAGTTTTGGAAAATGATGGCTTTAATGAAAAGCCTCAAGGTTTGCTTCATGGGAAGCAAGCAACAATTTTAAGATAAAGAATTTATCACAAGTGTTGCCTTGGATTGGCAATGCTTTATGTTAATGGATTGAGAAATTTGCTTATGAGTAAGTAAGTTCTCCATGATAATGTTTTCAAAGTATTTCACATTTTATGTCAATGGTTTTTAAGAATTTTCTTATAAGCAAGAAAGTTCTTTATGATGTTATTTCAAAAGTATTTTATAAGAAAAAAGGAATTTTACCCTTTTTCACAAAGTATTGGTTGTAAATAAGTTTTGAGTTATTTCTACAATAATTTGTGGGAAACAATTATGTTTATGAAAGAAAAAGGAAAAGGGGAATTGATTTATGAAAAAGATTTGTTTTGCTAGGTCATGATAATTAAATAATAAATGATGATTTGGACATAGCCCATATGTTTTGAAATGATATTCGAAAAGTTTTGATTTCCTTTAGATAAGGAAATCTATGTTGAAAATATCTTGAAAAATATTTATACGAATGTTGTTGAAGGGGATTTAAGGATGACCAACCTCCTATGTTGATTTCATAAAATGGTTTGATTTCGGGTTGCTAAATGGTATGCAAAAGATTATGCAAGCCCCTTATGTAAAAATGGTATAATAGATAGGTGGACAATAATTTGATTATTAAGGTGGTTGAGAAGGGGTAGCATAATTGCATAACTTTTGTGAACAAAAGGCCCCGAAATGGAAACCAAGAAAATGTTAGAAAATATATAGTTTAATTTTGAAAATTCAAAGGTTTCGAAATTCTTATATAATGATTTTAAGATGTATTATTTTCAAAAATTTCAAATGTTTATCAGAATGTTTTACTCAAAATATTTTCGAAAGAATTTAAGGAAGGTCATCCTAAAATTAGATTTCAAATGACAACTTGTTTAAAGTGGATGCGCTCGCTTTTCAAGTTGACACGGACTGCAGTCTATGATGTGTTTTTAAAAATGATTTTTTTAAAAGACACAGACTTCGGTCTGTGATGTTTTTAAGTTATGGATGCAGACTGAGGTCTGTGATCCCGGTTTTAAAGGACACGGGCTGCGTTCTGTGATATTTTAAACCAAACGGAGTGCAGTTTGTCAGAATAATGTATTGTGCACTAGTACACGGAATAGGCCGGTTGTAGAGCACGGTTGGGATGACCGGGGCCCACTCTACATATGTCCAAGTCGCTAAGGGATGGCAGGAGTGCCAGCGGCGCCCTCCCTGCGATGGGAGCAGGATAAAGGAATAGCCGCCTGGCTAGCGTGCTGTTAAGGATTCTCTTCCAAAAAGGTAGCATGATCACTTGTTAAGTGTCACTACTAGATGGAGAGAAATGCATTTGCTTATGTTTTGCTTTTGAAAAGCCCAAAGATTGGGACATGAAAGCATTTTTAAGAAAAGTTATCCTAAAGGTTTTTTATGAAATGATTACCCTTAAAATAGGGTGTTTTACACAAAAGTGTAAATAACAGGAATGAAAGGAAATGTTTTTATGCAAATGCATTTATGGAAATGGTTTATGTATCTTATATGCCTTGTTTGTTATAAACAAGCCCCAAGACGGGGATTATGAAAAGGATTTATGTCAAACTTGTTTTTGGACATAAGAATGTCCATTATTAAAGAGCCTAAATGAAAAGTGTTTATGGACATGAGAATGTCCAATGCCAAAGTGTTTTAATGAAAGGTGTTTTAGGACATATGAATGTCTATTGCCAAAGGAAGCTATGTGAAAAAATATTTTGAGACATTAAATGTCTCTTGGATAAAGGATTTTATGATGAAAAATGTTTTTGGACATAAAAATGTCCTTTGCCAAAAAAAGACTTATGTGAATGATGTTTTAGGACATGAGAATGTCCTCCTTTGCCAAAGGAATTATGAGAAAAATGCGTCCACTGTCAAAAGATGGTTTTATGTAAAGGTCTTGGAACATTGGAAATGTTCACTCAAGACAAAAAGGAATTAATTATAAAGGGTAAAACATGTATGTTTTGCTTTAACAAGCTCAGACATGGCTTGTAAATGATTTTAAGAATGAATGTTTTATGAAAATGTTCAAGGACATAGAATTGTCCTCCTGAACAAAGGATTTCGTGATAATGTTTTAGGACATATAAATGTCCTCAAGAAAAAGTTGTTCAAGATGTTTAATAAAATGATTTTCAAGGAAGTCTTGCTCTAAAAGATAAAATGCTTACTTACTGAGTTGTCACTCACATTTTGTTTTTCCAAACCTTAGACAGGTACCGGGAAACTCAAGAGATTGCAAACCTAAGCAATGAAGGAAGGTATGTGATGGTAGCCATGATGTATGGATAGCATGGTTTAAAGTGCTAAGGTATGTTTATGTATATATGAACTTAATTAGAATTTTAAGTTCTATATGATTCAATAATTGAATGTATGGATGTATGGATGTAAAATGTGATAATTTAGTCAAGGAAACTTTCATTGTAGAAAAGCAGGATGAGATGCTATGAATGCGATATGAAATTTTATTACAAGTGTATTGCCACTTATTTGTTGTATGATGTGAAATGTAAAGATATGAACGATGATGAACGAAAAAAAAATTTGGACGAGATCCAATTAAGAACCCGCCGCGTGATCAAGGCAACAATCCTGATTCATATTTACCAATCGATAAGGTCTTGAGGTAAGGAAGTGACGTCTCAGTTTGGGGCGCCACACAGTACGAGTCAATGCATGCACCTACACTATGTTTGTAGAAGTGCCATGTCGGTTAGCAACTACAGTTATCTTCTGTTGGGCTGGTCTTTCTCTCCCTTGTGCTCCTGATGCCTTATTTGGACAATTTGGGGCGATGTGCCCTACTTAATAATTTTTGCTTTAGAAGTTCCACAATCCCTTGCCATGTGACCCGTTTGACCACACTTGAAACACTTATTTGATCCCTTCAAACATTCTCTTAGATGACAATTTCTGACACTTTTTGCAAATTGGGGACTTCCTCTTCTTGGGAGTGGCTTTTCCTCTTCGCATTCCTCCTTTCTTACCTTTTTCCTTCCCCGCTTCATTTTCCTTAACACTAGGATTAAAAAATCTCTACCCTTGTCTCATTTCCTGGGTCCTTAATGTCTCTATCTCCAATGCCTTTGCCCTCTCTATAGTTAATGCATAGTCCTTAATTAATAAAGGTGCAAGGTTTTCTCTCAGATATGGCCTAAGTCCTTATTGGAACCTTTGTACCTTGTTTTCTGGCACATTGGCGATCCACGACACATACCTTACTAATACATTATACCTAATTGCATACTCGGTAACTAACATCCTTCCCTGGTAGAGTTGTTCAAATTTAATTACTTTTTGACTCTGAAATCCCATTAGAAGGTACTCCTCATTGAATTCTTCTACAAAAGTATGTCAGGTCACCTCCTCCAGTTGCGGCATGGTAATTAGTAAGGTCTCCCACCATTCATGAGCATCCTTAACTAACAAATGAGTAGCACATAAGACCCTATGTTTGTCATTACACGGAGATATTTCAAATAATTTCTTAATCTCCGTCATCCACTGCTCGGCTTATATGGGGTCTGGTTCGCCTAGAAACTTAGAAGGACGTTAGGCCAAAAAGGCATTAATGGCCTTCCGGTCTGCTTCTAGAATGTTATTCTCATTTCCCACCGGTGCAGTGCTAGGGTAAGGATTGCTGCTTGAGCTAGCGTTTCCCTCTCATTTCCTCTTAATTGTGTTTGCTAGGTCCTTTCCTAAAGACCTTGAATTATATCTATTCTCTAGGTCGCCCATTCTCGGGTAGCTTGCTGCATGGCTTCTCTCAAGGCTGCAACTACCCTTTCTTTTATCAACCTAGCCTGTCTCGTATTAGTTTCATTTTCAACATTTGGCTCAGGACTTATATGTTTTCATCGTTGACGAGTCTTCAGATTTTTCTCTCTTGGTCTGGGTCGCTTAGACCTAGTACTGGTTTATCGTACTTCTTACTGGCTTATGGTTTCCTCGTTGGCTACTATCTTTCCCTTGTTTAACCTAACTCTTGCTCTTTTATTAACCATGACGCTTTTTCTATACACAAAATCACATTAGTACATCTTCCATTTATAATTAGGGTTATCATACCATACATAATCAATCATAAATAAAATAGTCAGTCACAACTACTTTACTTATCTAAACACAAAATAAGTCATAACATGCTCAATCATTTGTATCCACATAAAAGTTCATAACCACCTTTTTTCACACATACATAATTTTCAAATACAATAAGTTCAATATATACATCACAAGTATTTTCATATCATAATATCGTACATTCATATATTACACATATGCAACAAGTTCACCTTACACAACGAAAGTTCTTTCAAAACACATTATAATACATTTATACATCACCGAAAACCAAAAAGGGCCTTTGCTAAGCCCAAATATCCTCCTCTCCTTAAGTAACGCCTATGGTTGAGTGGTACCTGTGGCGCCCCCAACCGAGCGTCACATCCTGAGCCTTATCTTGGGATCGTTATTAACTGGTAAACGTGACAAGATTGTTGCCCTATCACACGGCGGGATTTAACGGATATTTATCCAATTATTTACAGTTCCTTAATAATTTATTTTGAAAATATTTTTCTTCAAATGCCCGTACAAGTCATCTTTGATCTAATACACACATTTCATTTCAGATAGAATCATAAAATTTCATAACATATCTATCATCCATAATGTGCATGTTCATAAAATATAAATCATCACATAGATCATAAAATGTTAAGTCACATTACATTCCATTATCCACAAGCAATACATATTAAAATTCATAAGATCTTCACATTCTTCATGCTTAGTTCAAGCTCCTTGTCTCTTTCAATTCTTCACCTGTCTATGGGTTTGGAAAACAAAACGTGATTTGTACACTCAATAAGCAAGCTTTATACATATTTTCAAGCAAATTAATTTGAAAGCAACATTTTTCAAAAACGTTCCTCTCCATTCAGTAGAGACACTTATCAAGTGATCAACTACTTGCGAAGTAGAAATCTTTTATTTACAATCATCATGGAAAGCAACATTATACCCCCTCGGGGATATGTCATGACAATGAGATGAATGCATTATGATCTCTTAGGATGGAAGCTAGCTAGGCGACCATCCGTCTTCATCTTCTCTCATCCAGGGAGGCACCGCCGACCCTTGGCCTATCTTAGTGACTCGGCCACACCAAATGGGGACAATCAGTCCACTTATACCTTTAAGGTGGACCTCATGCATTGTGCACATGAACTTATCCATGACATGCTAGCATGATTTTCCTTGCATAATTTCATAAAGCAATATTTTTCATGTTTAACAAAATAGTTATATGAATCAGTTATCAATACATATTGAACTAAGGAATGGTCATCCTTAAAGAACTTAGAAATAAATTTCAAATATCATTTGTTAAACTAATAAAAGTAGTTAAAACATCATTTGCAATTATTTAAGAATAATTTAAGAAACAAAAATTATTTAGAAAATTTGGCTTGCTTACCTTTTTCACGTGAGCATTCCGGGTCAACCTTTTCTTTTCCTTTGTCTATACATGGAAGAATGACATATCATTCATGTAAATTCCATTTGCTTGCATTCACTTAGTTTCCAACCCATTTTCATAAATATTCATAACCCGCTTGAATTCCAAGTTGGGTATACATACACGACATACTTATACATTAATCCATTCTTTTCATCACATATTCATTTTCCATATCTAGGGTAACATTTGTATATGTCATAACATATTCATAATCATTCATTGGTCATCATATAAAGTGATAGACTTCCAACTTGTCATTTTTAACATATTTTTCATAATTCACATATTGTGCCCATTTTAAAGCACTTAATTAATGTCCTAAATCCCATATATTAATCTCAAATTTTGGAGTTATCCAAACAGTAATACATTTCTCGTGTTTCCATCATATTTTTATGCATTTTTGCGTTTTATCATTTTACATAACCCATTTATCATTTTCTCATACTCATCTTTTCATATATGACCATTTTATAACACATAATTCATGTGTTTCTTAAAATTTTTCAAATCAGAAACTTGACTTCTAATTCAGCATAATTATACACCTTAATTAACACTTTATTGAGTGTATTTTTATGTATTTTTAATCCACTAATTTCAGGGTTCCAAAACAACAACTTTGGGACCCGATTTTTACACTTTCAACGTCCCTTTCGATACATAAAATCTGAACAGATTTTTAACCATTTAATTTCAGAAATTAATCCCACTTTTTTTAACCCAAATTCAGAGTATTTTCACATATTTAAAGTTCATATATAGGTTGCTTGCAAAACAGCAACTTTTCATGCATGTAGGGTACCCTTTCTACACCACTTTGGACATCCACTTGTTGAACCCTTACAATCCGATTTTGGGCAGTCCTTGATAAGCCCTTTTTCACGTCCAAAGTACCCTATGTTTAGGTTATTTTACCCTCTTAATTATCTAAAATTTATTTAAGCTACTTCATATATCATTTTCAACATCTAAACATGAATTTCGGGTCTTAAGAGTAACCCTAACTAGCCTTCTTTCTAAAATTCATAAATCATGCTAAATTCGACATACAACAAACATCTAAACATGAATTTTCATGTAATCATATCAACTTAATAAAATAGCAACATTACATGTAGATTAAAGCAATTTCTAGCTAGGTTATGAACTCAAAATCCACCCTAAACACCATCTCTTTCCACTTGAACCCTTAATTGCATACTTGCCATTAAATTCTCATTTAATAACCTAATTAAGGGCATAATAAATCCTCATTTAACGATTCATTACTAATCATATTCAGATCCTATAAATTGAGTTAGAAAAACTGGATTTAAATCATTCAAACTCAAGAATACACTTACTTGAATTGAGTAGCACTTAAACCCAATTGCTTTAGCTTATTTTCTTAGCTTATTTTCTCCTTTTATTTTCTTTTTTCTCCCCTTTTTATTTGCTTCAAGCTTGCTGAGTGAGGAGGACGTACACTTCTGGAAAGGGGGCTAAGCTCCTTGAATTTTTTTCTAACTTTCAACCATATGTGCATATGGACGTCCATTTGAGAAGTAGCTGGAATTTTCAGCTTGCAGATCCCACTTGCCACATCATTTTGGGATTAATTTAATGTATACTTATCTCCCTTGCTGACATGGAAAATTGCGGTCCATTTAAATTACATTTTACTTAAATAAAAATTTAGTAATTATCCATACTATTAACTAATCTCAAAGCTGTCCACTGATCATGTTTTCCAGCAGCTGCTTTTCTATTTTCTTCAATGAATTTGTAGCCTTTTTTAATGCATATTTATATACCCTAATATGTGGGCTAATTAGGCATGTATTTAGCATTTTTAGAAAATTAAAAAAAATCAGATTGCTAGCTGTTTGGACGGTCCACATTTCAGCTCTATTTTGCTGCCCATATACACGTCCCTGTTTCAACTGCCTTTTTTAAATTTTTCCACCATTTTTGCAGCTTTAAATTAATGTCAATTTAATTACATAGTAAATAGCCTACTTAGGGTCAATTTAGGATAATTAAAAAATCACAAAAATTCCCAAAGGCTGCCATATCGTCCACATCTCCTTCATGCACCCTTGCTGTCCATTTCTTGATTTCATCTCAATGGTCTGGATTTGCTACTTTTAATCAGAAATTTCCACTCTAATTTAATGCACATTTATCCACATTAATCCTCAGCTAACTTTGGCATATATTTTATTTGAAAAACTTTCACAAAAATCCATATTGGAGGCTATTTGGACGTCCCATACATGCCACATGTGCTATGCCACTTTAAGCTCCTTAATTCAGCATTTATTTATGAGATAATTGTAGGAATTTTCCATTTTTAATAATTCATAAAATACCCTACAATTAACCTCCTTTTTACACCTCAATTTCGTCTTTATTCATTTGATTATTTTACTCATTTTTAACATAAATGTTAATCACTTTTTGGTGTAAAAAGTCAAAAGCATTGATCCCAATTTCTTGCAAGCCTAATCCCATCATTATTTAAATGATAAAATCCTTTCATAACCTTGATCTTATAATTTTAACCGTTCATTTCAAATTTCACCTTAATCCGACTTTCCTAGCTCAAGTTATGATCATTTTAAATTTTGGACGATGATAATCAATTATCATCAAAATTTTTAAAATCTAATTTTCCCATGTGATTAAGCATGAAATTATGTGCTTTTTCCTCAATTTTCATCTTAATCCGCCTTAAGGCCATCAAGTTATGAATTTTCCAATATTTTCCAACTTGGCTCTATAATTAACCTCCTAATCTCCATTAGCCACATTATGGAATTTAACTAATTTTTCATGGCACACTAATGCTGATCCATCCTCATTATGTTACTTCAATCATATTAATCCACGTTAACTTAAAATGATAAATTTAAGCAGCATTCATAACCACTGACCTACTTGCAATAAGCCATAAAAATTGCAAATAACTCATTTATAAATAAATCAATCATACATAAATCATTCAAATGCATATACATGATTCCTATTTTGGTCAGGGTTTCATAGTACCTGTGTAGGCTCATCTGTGATGGTACTAGTATCGGACTAATCAAGAGGATTTTCATTGTTATTATCTCCATTTTCACTTCCATCTTTTATAAGCTCTTTCATGGAGTCATCATTATCGCTCCCATATTCTATAGGTTCACTGTCACTATTAATATTCTTACTAGGTGCTCATTGGTTGCGGTGAAGGAGGTTCCTCTATCACACGCTCACCTTGAGCGTGGAATTCTTCCCTCTCTAACAAACTCTCTGTAACGCCCCATTCCTAGATACACTCAATAACTAGTCAATGGGTACTATACAACCTAAGAAAAATTCGGCAGCATCTCCCCATAATATATAAGGGGTGATATGGATTACGTGACCTGATATTCATAAATATTTCAATTGTAACATTCAATCCCATATTTATATACTTGCATCTTCATATAATAAGGACATTCATATAGAAGGAAAATCATTAAATGTTATCCTTACACATCAAGCAAATTTAATGATTATGCATACATGTATCCACAGATATTATAATCCAATCCAAAATACCAAATACAATATATTTGTCAAGTGAATTTGTCTCAATAATCGTCTACATATACGAATATCAAAAGTGCACAAATTTTAAAAGAACTGAAATTAAAGATATTGTGCAAACGGCCTCCAAGATTTGATCTTCAACTTGTCCCATCTTAAGGTTCCCCACCTGGCTTGTGATCTAAAGGTAAAATAACAAACCATATGAGTCTAAATAGACTCAGCAAGTAGATAATGGTTAGCACAAAGTGGAAATAAGTAAAATTCTGGATGCACATGTTATGATCAGATAAGACATAAGGATCCAAATACCCACTCCCAAAATCGTATGCATATAACCACATATAAATAGAAGGACACGAACAATCCTCTACTCATGTCTATCAAGGATCATGAACAACCCTCTCCTTATGTCAATCAGGGCCATGAACAACCCTTTACAACCAACCATTTTAAAAAACACATCATAAATAATAGACAAGGATAAATGCCACAAACCACATATACAACATCAGCAAGGTTTACTTTAAATTCAACACATAAGACTGTCTTACAAGCATTTTACCGAACACATGATAGGTGCAAAGTAAGGAAACCTTTAATTCATACTCTTGTTTGAGCCGAATTGATTAACGTCACATTTAACAATATAGAAACTGCTAACAAAACCTTTATTTCATAAAAATAACACATTCATAACAAATTTCCCACAAACCCTGCTTACCCTAACTGTTACGAACCTTATGCCCCATACAACAAAATCGTTAGATGCTGCACACTCCCACCAATCTTATATCATGTTTAACATGAAATTTCATCACTAAATCAAGAAGGGGTGAGATTTGGAGCTTCCTTGATTGGAATTGATGATCTTCAAAGCAGTCGATAGAGCTTTCTTGAAGAAATCTACTGCTAGATCGGACTGAATGGAAGGAAAAGAAGAGAAGAAGCAGAGAACGGGAAGAGAAGAAGAAGAAAGGCAGTTGGGCGCAACTGAGAATGAAGCCCTAGCACGCGGGCTCCCCATATAACTAAACCCCCATTGAGTCGGGTTGGGTCGGGGCATGGATCGGTTCTAATCGCAATTTGTAATTTACTTTCCCACTCCTATGACTTAATAATTAAAAATTTCTCTGGGGGTGCTGTCCCCTTCACCCCCACGACCTGACCGGGCAGGTCGAACCCCGTACCTACTCTATGAGGGTAAAAAAATAGTCATAGTGCTCAAAAATGGCACGCTAATCATACACCTTTAAATTTATACTCAATATGCTAATATCATAATACATGCATATATGCACTATACGTCCCCTAGATGTCATGTCTATATATGTTATGTATCCATTAACATCATAAATTCCTAGTAGCATGTTCATAAGTTACTTCATAAATAGAGAAGGGTTATAATGAAAATAAAATAAAATACCTGGTACTCACACTCTCTCTCCTTCTGATCTATCCTTTCCCAACTCATTCTATGACGGAACTAAATATAACCATCTGAAAAACAATACCAAGGTCCACGATCCGGTGGAATAGGAGTCAATATCTGCTCCCAAAATGCCTGTAGTTCCCTTACATTAAACCTATCTATAGGTACAGGAGGAAAACGTCGTAGGTCAGTGTGATACCCAGACCCAAGTAGGGCTCATATATATGCATTTGGCATGTAACCATGAATTATTTATTTATTGATTGATTTATGAATGATTTTAATGACTTGATGATTTATTGCAATTAGGGCTAATGATTAAGGAATGGTGATTAAAATTAATCGTCATAGCCCAATGTGGGTCAATATGATTAGAGAGACCTAATGAGGATTGGGAAATATTAATGTGCAATGAATAAATATTTTATTTATCATGATTTAAATAGTAGAGGTTATAATGATATTTATAGAATTAAGGTGATAAATGTTAGAAAATTTATAACTTGATGCCTATAAAGTGGATTGAGATGAAATTTGATAGGTAAGCACATGATTATGTGCCCAATCTTATGAATGGATTGAATTATGAAAATTAATAAGGGATTAGGAAGATAATTATTTATTTTCATCCCAAATCCACAAGTTAAACTCAAATGGTCATAACTTGATATAAAAATATCATTTTGAGATGAAATTTAAGATGAACGGATAAAAAAATATGGTGAATATTATGAAAGAATTTTATTAAGTTAATTACCATGAGAACATGCTTAATCATAAAAGTACAAGAGACTTTGACTTTAGGCTCCGTAAAGTGACATTACATTAATGTAAAAGCAAGTGTGTTAACGGCTTGATTTATGGCATATATGAGGTGTCACTCAAGGGTAATTTGGAGGTGATTTTATGAATTAACTAAAAAGGAAAAATCCATGATAAACTCATGGTGATAATTGCATGGATAAGGGGTTAAGGTGAGTAGCTACAAGAGGCCATATATGTGGCATACCATGGTGACGCCCAAGCTTGTTAAATATGCAATTTTTTGATTTTTTGAAAATGTAAAATATGTATCTAATTACCTAGGAAGCTAGGGTAAGTAATGGACATTAAATTAAAGCTGAATTTCATGAAAAAAATGCCAAATGGGAAGCTTCATGGACATTTCCAATAGTGGACAGCAACATGGCCCATTAATGTGATGATTTTGATGAATTTTACATAAGATAATTACATATATTTACTTAGATGTGAAGAGAAAAGAGAACAAAAAGAGAAGAAAAAAGAGGAAGAAAAGAGAAGAATCCAAGTAGGAAAGTTTTGGATCAAAGGTTGCTTAGTTTCAAGTAAGTATGGATTGAGTTTTGGATCCTATAATCTTAAGTTTCCTACCTTTAATTATGAGTCATGAATTTGATTCATAATAAACCCTTAAAGGATGATTTATGATGCCTTTAATTAGGGTATTGAATGAGGATTAAATGAAAGAAATAAATTCAAGGGTTTAAAGAGGTTAACTTGGATGCAAGACTTGAATATGATGATTAAACCGAGCTGAAATTTTCTTAATCCCACATGTTAAGTTGCTGTTTTGATTTGTTATCATGATTAGATTGTGATTCATGATTTTATGAATTATATATGTTGATTTGGGTATAAGACATGAACCCTAGCAAGGATGGAACTTAGGGTTAATAACTTAACCCGATTTTCACCTTTTTACGATACGTACGGTGCATGAATTAGCCTAAATGATTTATGGATAATTTAGAGGGTAAAGTACACTAAATTAAAAGTACTTTGGACATCTAAAATGATTTGGGAAAGATTGCCCTAAATCTGATTTTTAGGGGCACACATAAGGACGTCCAAGAGGGGTGCAAAAGGGTACCCAAAACGTGTATGGAAGTTGCTGTTTTGTAAGTAACTAATTTATGAATTTTAAATATGTGATATTAATATAAATTTAGGATAATAAAAGTATGATTAATGGCTGGAATTAATTAATTAAAAATTTGTTAAGATTTAAGTATCAAAAGAGACATTGAAAGTGTGAAAAAGGGGTTCCAAAGTTGCTGTTTTGGAACTCTGTAATTATGGATTAAAATTTCATAAATATACCCTAAATTATTTTCTAATTAAGGAGTTTAATTTGAAGGCAAGTTTCTGTTTCAAAAAATTTTAAGAAATACATAACATATGTGTTGTAAGATGGGTATATACGAAAGGGTATGTATGGATAAATGATAAATGACTTATATGATTTGTTAAAATACAAAATGCATGAATATATGATGAAATGCATAATTATGTTACTGTTTTGATAAATAATCATAATCTCAAATTTTGAGATCAATATATGAGGTCTAAGACGTCAAATATATGCTTAAAGTCAGCACCGACGTATGAAATGTGAAAAATATGTGAAAATAATGAATGGGAGGTAATGAACCTCCATATGATGACTAATGAATGATTATGATGTACATGAATGCTTACTCTATATACGGGTATAGAACATGGTATGGAATAAATGGATGGTATGATGCACAAGTACGTGCTACGTATGACACCCGACTTGAAATCCAAGTGGGTTATATATGTTAATGATTAATGGGTTGGAAAACTAAGTTGTATGCAAGAAAATAAGAATTATATGAATGCAATGTCATTCTTATGTGTATAGGCAAAGCCAAAAAAAAAGTTGACTAGGAAAGCTAACGTGATGCAAATAAGCAAACAACTTTCTAAAGGACTTTTGTTTTCTCAAATTATGATAAAATGTTTGTCAATAATGTTCTAAATCCTTTGAATTATTTAGCAATTGATTGTTGAAATTATTTCTAAGTTGTTTAAAGATGGTTATTCTTTTGGTTCAATATGTGTTGAAATACTATCTTCAATTGTAATAAATGATTTACACAATATTTTATCAAATGTTGATGAAAAATTATGCTTTAAGAGTTTATGAATGAAAAATCATGCTAGCATGTCAAAGATCATGCTTATGACAAGTTCATGTATACAAGGCATTAGGTCCACCTCAAAGGTATAAGCGTACCGATTATTCCCCTTTGGTGTGACCAAGTCGCTAAGATAGACCAAGGCTGGTGGTGCCCTCCCTAGGATGGGAGAAGACGGAGACGGATGGTTACCTAGTTAGCTTCCATTTGATGATGTTCGTATTTTAAATAATGCATTGTATTATTTATGATGTACCCATGATAGGTATAAGGATTATGTTTTCATGATATACCCACGAGTGGGTTTAATGTTATTTTCCAAGATATTTTTAAATGAAAAATGTGCCTACAAAATGAATTTCCTGAAAAACATACAGCTTGCTTATTGAGTTTCGACTCACGTTTTGTTTTCCAAACCCTAAGAAAGGTGAAAGGAAGGATGTGGCAAAGGAGCACACGTTAAACGATGAAGAAGGAGAATATTAATGAACACCTATGTATAATTTTATGGATGAATGGTTGTATAATGATTTATATAACTGCTTTGATGAATGTATGAGATTTACACTGTGATTTATGGTGTATTGTTGAAAAAAAAATTATGGACAAGTGTTAAATGAATGTTTTGCCATGTTCTAAATAAATATGAATTCTATGATATAACATGTGTATATCGAGATTAAATAATGGCCTAGATTGACAAGATGATGAAAAATGGAACCAGTATGGTAATATTATCTCTTAAAGAGTAAAGTATAAATGGATAAATATCCAATAAATCTTGTCGTGTGACAGGACAACAATCTTGATCATGTTTACCAATCAATAACGGTCCCGGAGTAAGGATTAGGATGTGACACTCGGGCTGGGGCGCCACAGAGCTTGGTATCAGAGCATGGATTGGTAAATAGGTGTGGATAACTTATTAAGTATGAAAATTGATTGAATATGATGAATTATGTATGATTTTATGATATGTGATTATATGATTAGCTATGTATGATCATATGATGATATGCTTGCTATATCATGATGAATTGCAAGGTATTTGCATTACGATATAGCTGATATGCTATGTTTAAATTGTAGATGGCGGATAAAAGGAAAAAGGTTATGAGTGTTGATGAACTAAGAAGGAAGATGGAGGAGGAAAATAGCGAAGGATAGAGAAATGTATGTATAGATGGTGGTTGTCCTAACAACATGCGGTACACCTTCCACCAGTTCCTCCAGGGTTTCAGCCTATATGCCCTCCATCACAGGCCCAAAGAGATTTCCATGTTGAACCCCGTCAATACAAGTAAGGTATAGAGGAGTCCACAAGTAAGGCTCCTAGAGTAAAAGTTCCGTCAGCACCTCGTCCCGACTCCCGGTCCCCACTGACCATATAAGTGCACGATATCTTCAACATTTTTGGGATCAGATTCCAGCACCCACAGCCTCAAACCTAGATCCCTGGTATCGGTTCGCCAAAGGGTGTATCCAGTTCAGATATGGGGTAAGTTGGGAACGAATACGTCAAAGGGAGAAAGAAGTTGCCCTAGTGATAGAGCAGCGTTGTGCTCAAGGAATAATAGAGAGGCCTATCACTCCGGGCCTTGATGAGGTTATTTTAAGAATAGAGGAAAGCGACGATGAACCTATGCATTTTGATAGCAATAATGAGGATCCCATAGAGAAATTTCTCGAACCCGACGAGGAGGACGAAAGTGATGGTGATGATGATGATGATGGTGATGATGGTGATGATGATGATGACCCCCTGCATGGTCCGATACTAGTACCATTACCGAGATACCCACATAGGTCCCGCCTAGTCATAGGCTTATATAATAAGGGGTTCCGGTAGATAGATGAGGCTTTTCTATTTCATGAATATAGATATGTATAATCATGGTTGGTGATACTTTGGTTTGCTATGATGATATGATATGTACATAGGTATGACATACATATAAGTGTGCTATAACACGATGTGTTGGAACTTTGGTTTCTTGATAGAATGCCTGATTATGCAAATGATGTGAATGGTTAGGATGACATAACTATGTTTAAGAATTTTAAATACATTAAATGAAGTATTATGAATAGGTATGAATATGATAAGTAATCATAAATGAATATGAATGATTATAAACATGGATGATTATGGATGTTTACGATGAAATGTGACATGTTTGTGATTGTGTTGCATGAAATGACATGGTTATGTTGAAATTACCATATGATGATGACATACGTATGATATGATCTAACCCTGACCATGAATGAAAGTTGTATGCTTTGCTATATTCAGAAAAGCACAATGGTGGACACAAGGTCAAGGGTGAGACAGAACAAAGGAAAAGGGATTGCCAATGAGGAAGTCCCCAGTCAACCTGAGGTTGGAGAGACTAGTGGCAGATCCAAAGGCCTGGACCTAAACCCAAAGGGCAAAACTCAAGGACTCGTCAAAGACGAGAAGATTTAAGCCTAAAACGAACTATGGAAGAAGAACAAGAATCAAGACTGGCCAGAATAATAGAGGAAAGGGTAGCTACAGCTATTAAAGAAGCTATGCAGTAAGCTACTCAAGATTGGGCAGCCCAAGCTGCAGATATTATCCAAGGCTTACGGGAAAGGACCTAGTAAGCATAATTGGGAAGTGTCGAAAGAGAAGGACCCGCTCCGACGGCTAACCTGACCCCCACAATGACACCTATAAGAGATGAGAATCAGTTGATGGAGGCAGACAGAAGGGCTATTAATGCATTCCTAGCTCAACGACCTCCTAAATTCACTGAAGAACCTAACCCCGTACAAGTATAATAGTGGATGACGGAGATTAAGAAATTATTTAGGATATCTCCGTGCAACAATCAACAAAAAGTGTTGTGTGCCACTCATTTACTGGCTAAGGATGCCCATGAGTGGTGGGAGACGATGCTGAGCACTATGCCACACTCGGAGGAGGTGTCATGGCAGATATTTGATGAAGAGTTTAAAAAGGAATACCTTCCAGTGGGATTACAAAGCCAAAACGTGGTTGAATTCGAAAGGCTGTACCAAGGAAGGATGTCTGTCATAGAATACGCTACCAAGTTCAATGCCTTGGTGAGGTATGTGCCCTGGATTGCTAATGTGCCGAAAAATAAGACACAAAGATTTCAACAGGGACTAAGGCCATACCTAAGGGAGAGCCTTGCGCCCTTACTAATTAAGGACTATGCATCGAGTTTAGAAAGGGCAAGGGCTTTGGAGTTCTAGGCATTGAGAACCAAAGAACTAAGGCAAGGTTCAAGACTATTTAGTCCGGGTGTGAAGGAAGCGAAAACAGGGAAGGAAAAAGCTAAGAAGGGAGGTGTGAGGAAGGGAAAAGTTATTCCGATGAAGAAAAGTCCGCCAGTCTGCAAGAAGTGTCAAAGGCGCCATATAGGCGAATGTTCGAAAGGATTAAACCAGTGCTACAAATGTGGGCAGATGGGGCATATAGCTAAGGAATGCGAAAAGGGAGAGGAAAAGGTCATCAAGTGCTACGTTTGTGACCAAGTAGGGCACATTGCCCCAAATTGTCCAAATAAGGCACAAACGCCACAAGGGCGCAGAAGACCCGCACAACCAAGGATAGCCTGAGCAGCTAAAAGACAGGGTACCTCTACAAATCCGGTACATGTGCATGCCTTGACCCAAACAGAGTCACAAGAGCAGGAAGAGAAGGTGGTTACAGGTATGGTTTATATTTTAGGAAATTCGGCAATAGCTTTGTTTGATTCTGGTGTTAGTCATTCATTCATATTTTATCAGTATGTAACCACGCATGCACTACCTGTAGAGGAAACCAATAAGGTAATTCACGTAGAATCCTCTGTCTATAAGTTAGCTAGCTCTAGCCAAGTATGTAAAGCGTGTCCGATTAGGATAGGGTCGATGATTTCAGAAGCCGACCTAATCCTATCACCCATGACTGAATTCGACGTAATACTAAGCATGGATTGGTTGAGCCAATGGCGAGCCACAATTGACTGTAAGAATAAGAAGGTACAATTTGAAGCGGCTTCGGAAAAAGATGTGGCTATTAGTAAGACAAGGTAGCCTAAAATTATACTATACTTATATCATCCATGAA
Organism: Annona cherimola; assembly: GCA_030490835.1. NCBI lineage: Eukaryota > Viridiplantae > Streptophyta > Magnoliopsida > Magnoliales > Annonaceae > Annona > Annona cherimola. The sequence continues at coordinate 36,862,617 of CM059972.1, forward strand.
AGCGGCTAAGATGGTCTGCCAGAAGTGTCAAGCCTATTTGGTATTAGTTAATGCAAAGGAAGGAAAGGAGGTAGAATTAAGTCAAATTCTGGTGGTTAAAGAGTTTCTTGATATTTTTCCAAATGAATTAACCACATTACCTCCAGAAAGGGAAATGGACATGATGATAGATATCATACCGGGCATGGCCCCGTATCTAAGACTTCATACCGAATGGCACTAGCTGAAATGAACGAGTTGAGAACTCAAATACAAGAGTTATTTGATAAAGGTTTTATCAGACCTAGTGTATCGCCTTGGGGAGCTCCGGTTGCTATTTGGAAGGAAAAAGGATGGAAGTCTAAGACTATATATTGACTACAGGGAATTGAATAGGGTAACGGTGAAAAATAAGTACCCTTTACCAAGGATCGACGATCTGTTCGATCAATTGAAGGGAGCTACAACATTCTTCAAGATAGATTTCAGTCAGAGTACCATCAGTTGAGGATCAGTCCTACCGATGTTCACAAAACAGCTTTCTGAACTAGGTTTGGACCTTATGTGTTTTTATTGATGCCTTTTGGGCTCACTAATGCCCCTGCTATATTTATGGATATGATGAATAAATAATAAATAAGTAAAACCTTTAGAAGAACAAAATGAAAACTAACAAAAATAAAAACTAAATTAAACAAATTCTATGTTGGGTTGCTTTCCAAGAAGCGCTTAATTTTATAATCTTCAACCTAACTGTGCAGAAAAATCAAGGATCTTTGAGAATGATTGAGACATTCTCCTAAATAAGAGTATCTCCAAAATAATGATTCTTGTCCATTCACAATGAAAGTAGAATTGCTCTTTTCATCATACACTTCAAACGTTCCATTCTTCAAATCTTTAACACCTTGAATGGTTATAACCATCTAAATTTGAGCTTTCTTAGAAAAAATTTTATTTGTGAATTGTAAAGCAAAACCTGTTGATTTGATTCAAAGCTTCTTTGCTGAATTTTCCTATTATGTCATTTCTTTTGTCTTTTCTTTATAAATCTCTGCATTCTCATAAACCTCTAGTCGGAACTCCAACTCTTATAGTTATCTAATTTTCTTCTCACTTACTTCATGTCAAAATTAAGGCATTGAATTATCCAATAAGCTTTGTACTCCAACGTTAGCGACAAATGATAAGCTTTTTTGAAAACCAATCAGTAAAGAGACGTTCCAATTGGTGTTTTAAATGTTGTTTCGATAAGCCCTTAATGCATTATCAAGTTGGAATGTCACACAGATCAATCCTTTCAAATAGGATTGACAGCCTTTTTCAAAATTTTCTATTTTTTTATTAAATACTTCTGCTTGTCCACTTGTTTGAGGATGATTTGTTGTTACGATCATACGACGAACGCTGTACTTTGTAAATAATGTTTCAAATTATCAATTGCAAAAGTGAGAACCTTTATCGCATTAGGGTATGCCAAATTTAGTAGTTGTGTTCTTCTTTAGAAATTTCAAAACTATTCGAGCATCACTGGCAAGGAATGCAGCTACTTCTAACCACTTCGAAACATAATCAACAGCCATAAGAATATACTTATTTCCAAAGGATGATGGGAAGAGTCCCATGAAATCTATGCCCCACACATCAAAGATTTGAACTTCCAAGATATTTATAAGAGGCATCTCATGCCACCTTGAGATATTGCTAATTCACTGACCTCTATCACAATTAAGAACAAATATATGAGCATCACCAAAAAAATATGGCCAATAAAAACCAAATCGACGAACTTTAGCTGTAGTGTGGACTCCCGAAAATGGCCTCCATATTTCCAAAAAATGACATTGCTCCATAATTGCTCTTTGTTCTTCTTCAAGAAGATGAGTTTATCGGCACACTATCTAAACAAATATGGCTCATCCTAAGTATAATGTGTAACATTATGCAGAAACTTCTTCTATTGTTGCCAAGTCAAATTGTGTGGAAAAACATCACTAACAAAATAGTTAACAAAGGTATTATGGAATTTTAGAAATCTCAATTGCAAAATTTTTTCATTTGGAAATTTTTCATTAATTTTCTCTGACAATTTTTGAAATTCATCATTCTCCAAACGAGAAAGATTTTTGCAACTAAGTTCTTCATTTTCTTCTTGTCTCTGATTTCTAAATCAAATTCTTGCAATAACAGCACACAACTAACGAATCTTAGTTCTGCATCTTTCTCAATGAGGTACTTTATTTACAGAATGGTCAGTATAGATAATGACTTTGATACCTACCAGATACGCATGAAATTTATCAAATGCAAAAACCACTGCTAAAAGTTTTTCTTCTGTTGTTATGTAATTCGGTTGAGCATCAAAAAGTATTTTGCTAGCATAATAAATAGAATAAAAGATCTTATCACGTCTTTGTTCCAACATTGCTCCAACTGCAAAATCACTAATATCGCACATTAGTTCAAATGAAAATTTTCAATTTGGAGTAATAATGATTAATGTAGATACTAGTCGTCTCTTTAGCTCCTTAAAAGCCTGCAAAAATGAATCATCAAACACAAATTGTATATCTTTTTCAAGTAACATGCAAAGAAGCTTTGAAAGCTTAAAAAAATCCTTGTAAAAACCTTCTTGCCCAAGAAAACTATGGATGCCTTTGTTAAAGTGAGTGGTGTTAATTTCTCAATTATCTCTATTTTTCCTTATCAACTTCAATTTCTATCTTAGAAACTTTGTGTCCTAACACAATCTCTTCCGAACCATAATTTGACATTTTTCCAATTCAAGGCAAGATTGATTTCTTTACATCTCTTTTAAATATTTTACCAAGGTTGTTAAGGCATAAATCAAAAGGATCACCAAAAATAGAGAAATCATCTATAAATATTTCAAGAAAATCCTCCACCATGTCAGTAAAGATTATCATCATATATCTTTGGAAGGTTACAGGTGCATTGTAAAGTTCGAATGACATCTATCGAAATGTAAACGTCCTATATGAGCATGTAAATGTAGTCTTATCTTGGTCCTCTAGTACAATTTGAATTTGATGATAACCTAAATATCTATAAAAAAAAGTTAACACTCCTTACCTACCAATCGGTCTAACATCAGTTCGATGAAAGATAAAGGATAGCGATATTTCCATACTGCCTTGTTGTGGCGCCCCGAACCAAGGTGCCTAGAAGCCTTACTCCGAGACCGTTTTTTATTGGTAAACGTGAATCGAGATTGTTGCCCTGATCACACGGCAGGATTTTATATATATATCATCAATGCATGGAAAATTTTCATATTCATTCAACATGAAATATATTTCACATATGACAATTATCATCATTGAAAAGATATTCTTTCCATCTCAAAATTATCATCATTGTCTTTACATGAAAATTTCCATATATAACATTTATATCAAAATCTACATATATTTTGCATGCTGCCTTCATCATCATTTCCTGTCTATTGAAAAAGCATGGATGAGTAATAATACTCAGTCAGCAAGTCATACATAATTTTTCAATCATTTCATGCATTTCATAAAATGCAAATGCAATGCATTCATAGCATTCGTGACATTCCTTTAGATGCGACGCTAACTAGGCGCCCATCCCATATATGCTCCCATCTTAGGGAGGTCGCCGCCGGCCTGAGCCTATATAAGCGACTTGGCAATAGTGAGGGGGACATCCAGTCCGCTTACTACCTCGACTATGACCTATTAATCGTGCACATGCTCATATATATACACATGACAGCATGACATTTGTAAATCATAAACAATTTCATAAAAAGCATTTAATAAATAATTTATCAAACATATTTCAGTTCATGTAAAGCAATTATAGGTATGGCCAACCTTAAATAAATTTCATAAAGCAATTCACAAACAATTTCAAGCATTTTGGAAATAATTTACAAAACATATAACTTGCTTACCTCCTCAGTTGGTGTCCTCGACTTTTTCTTTTCCTTTTTCTATTCAAGGAAAAAGCATATTTCATTTCTTCTATTCAAGTTGCTTCTCATGCATGCTTTATAATATTTGGGCATTATTTCTTTATACGAATATTTTTATCCATAGGTTCTTCAAAATTTCCATTCTTGTATTTAAATATTAATTTCAAATTTTCTCCAAAATCACGTTGTTTACTGTTTATGGTTACTATAGCAAATCACTGCAGCAGATTACTGTAGCAATTACTATTCATCCGAGGTTACTGTTCACAGCAACGTGGGTTACTGTTCATGGGTTCCAAAAATTGACATTTTTTAAAAAAATGAAAAATACCATAATGTAGCTTATGCTTAGTATGTCATGGGAAAATTCATAAATTTTGAATTTATCATCATTTACTTGGCTAAATAAAGCACTTTCTCCATATACTAAAAATCAATATAAATTCACTTAAGCATAATCCTTATTTTCAAAACTTATGAAATTAATATATCATTATTCCAACATCGTATTTATCATATTCATATATCCCTAATCATCACTTATAAATTTTGGAGCATTATTTACACATATCATATGCTATCTTCCTGAATGCTCTATCTTTGCTCCAAATTTTTCATGTTTTGGCATAATTCCGATTAAGCATTATAACTATACTTATTTTCTCATGCTTAGAAATTATCTAAGTATGGTTTTACCCTACTTAAGATCCAAAAGAAATTTGGGTAGAAATCACTTACCCGAAGTGGAGATATCCCTCTTTTTCTCACACTTTCTCTCTCTAACTTCCTCCTTTTCTTCCTTGGACGTGTGGGGGTTTGGGGAGCTTGGGTTTGCTCAAGTGGAGCTGGGAGAAATGATGCCTTGGACGTCCACCCCTTGGCCCTATTTATAGGGTTGAATTTTTCATGAAATTGGATTTTACCCCCCTTGCTTGAGGTATTAAATTATAAAATGTATTTTTTCCAATTTTAAAAGATGCATTGAGCCAAGAGCAGCCTCCCTAGGCCAGCTCATGCCCCCCCTATGCTGTCCAATTTTATTTATTATTTTTTTGATTTTTTAAATTAATTAATTTAATCTAATTAAATCCTAGCCGTTGGTTTAAGATGATGATGATCATGGACCATTGATTTTGGTCAATTTTCCAACCAACCCCCTGCCACGCCCCTGCTGCAGCTGCTTTTTATTTAATTTTTAAATTTTTTTAATTATTTATTTTAATAAAAAGTCAAAAGTAACATCAATTGAAAAGTTAATTTACTTTTTGATCTTCATTTGACGTTTCATCTTGACCCTTGATTTGTGATTTTCATCTTATCTTAACCCATTCATCATGTTCATCATGAATTTTTAACCACCCATAAAAAATTTCATCTAAATTCGATGTCTGGATTGCAAATTATGAATTTTTCTTTATTTTTCCACAAAAATCCAAAATTGGATTAAAATATCAAAAAGAATTGTTATTTCATCCTATAGTGATTAAATCTCCTTTTCGTCTTTTTATGATTGAGTTTATCCAAGTGATTAACTCTTAATCACGTGTCTTAATCCCCAGTTACTATTCACATGCACTATTCACATGCACTATTCACGTGGGTTAAATTCTTAATTGCATTATTTTAATCTCCAATACACATATCCACAAATATAATCCATGAATTTTCATTTATCATAAAAATAATTACAAAGAATCTAGGGTTTACAACCCGAAATGACGTGTATATGGTCCGAGTTTCACACTTGTTGAGCTTATGATAGTCCATACACACTCTCCACCCGATTATTATGAGAAAAGGAATGAGTTCAGTGTGCTTATTTTTTATAATAATCATACTGATAATTCTAAAAATTTTCATTTAATTTCATGTTAAATTCACACAAGTAAATATTAAAATGTTAATTAGATGCATGTTTTAAGTGAAGTTTTATGAAAATCATATTTTTGATAACATCTTTAATTTTGCTATAAAACGGGTCATTTTGCAACATTCTTAAAAATATAAAATTATGACTTGATCCCCTAGAAAATTTTAACGTTGAAATGTGTATTAGCTTATTAATATAATTTGGGCAAATTTATGAAATCGTTTAATTAGAAAAATCGTAAATATATAACTATAATTATATTTTAAAATATGGGGAACAAAGTAAATTACTATATTTGGATAAAAAAAATGAAAACTAAGATGGTATATGATATTATTGAAATTATTTCTCAAAGAATTATTATTTAAATTTGTAATATGCTTCACGAGTACAGGAGACCGTGCACCACCAGGGCACCTGTTACATTGCTCCATCTTCCCCATCCATTTTCCCCAAATCGACTTCCACACCTGCCCTTCTTCTCCAAATTTGTCCGTTTGTAGTGCAATAAACCAAATTAGCAACTGCCCGTGGTGTGACCAGATTTTGTGCAGTCGAACAACCTTCTCCATCAAATCTAGCAGCCATGAAGAAGCAACTTCCAAGCTGCCGAACCGATCACGGATGCAAATCTCGGACAAGCAGCCATTGCTACCCATCTTCTTTGTCCGGCACGCCAACAAAACTTCCATATTCGTCCAGCCATAGCCATATTAACAACCCAGCAACCAACGCCCCTTCTCTGTTTCACTTGCTACAAGTAGCAGCAGCTTGATTCCAGCCGTCCGGCAACCTTTTTCCAAGCCTCTGTTCAGCACCAAAAATCGGCAACAACCATCCATCACCGAAATCGAAAGGAAGCAACTCTCTTCCTCAAATAATAGATGTCGTCAAACAAGATTCCAGCCCCTTTCAAATTCGTCGCCAAGGCAACCTTGCTCCCATACCCATCAGCTCGTCTATCTAACAGCCAAAGCCCCCTTTTAATTTCAGAAATCAACGGCAACCCACAGTAGCCCCGCATCTTCCCCCGCACCCAAACTTGATATCATTGCTTCAGTGAACCAGCAAACCGAGGCAAACTTGGATCCACAGCAAGCAAAATCAAGACACGATTCAACCATTGATTCCAAGATGAAGTCCCTGATTCTCGGCCCTAGAAAATTCAAGAAATAATGGCAGCCCTTCTAAGCGCCTGTTCAACACGAGCTCATCATCGAGCAACAAAAATGGACGAAAGCCTTTTCCACGCCATTCAGCAAACCAGCAGCCATGGAAAAATCCAAAACACCACGGAAATCAAGCCGATGTCCTAGCCAAGAAAAGCAGAATGGACAGTGAAGAAGGCAAGACAACGGCGAAAATAGCTAAAACAAGTGATCAAGTGGGAATCCCACATCGGATTCCACGTTGGTCGTTGGGTCCCTCACACACCTATAAAAGGGGCCTTCCACTCATCCCAAGAGACCCCAATCACCAAGCAATTCTCTCCCTTGGGTGGGACCCATTTTGTGGGACCCCTAGCAAGGAGGTGGGGCCAAGCAATAAAATTTTCATTACGTGGAGATTTGCTCTTCATATTTGGGTGATGTAAATTTTATTTTGTTGCTTTATGGTTTGTAGTGCTTCATAGTTGTTAAATTTTAATTTGTAATTTTAAGATTAGATTTACTGCTTTATTTTCTGCTTTGTAATTTTTAGATTAAATTTAATATAATTCTCTTTCCTATTTTAATAATTGAATTTCATAGCTTTAATTGCTTTCTTAGAATAACTTTAATTCAGTTGTTAGTGAATTATAATTTCTTTTATTTTAGCTTTTTGTCTCACTTTCTTTCCAACTCTTCTAATCTTTTCTCTTTCTTCTTTTTCTCCAATTTCTTCTATTTTCTTTTTTTTCTCTCTCTAACGTCTTTCTCTCTCTTCTCTTTCTCTCTTCTCTCTTTCTCTCTCTAATTTCTTCTATTTTCTTCTTTCTTCTCTCTCTCTCTAACGTCTCTCTCTCCTCTCTCTTATTCCTCTAATTTCTTTCCTTTTTCTCTGACTTCTTTCTCTCTCTTCTCTATATCTTCTCTTTCTCTTAAAAACAATTCAAAACTACATCGCCTCTCTGTGGATTCGACCCGACTCACCGTTATTCTACACTATCACTCGTATAGTGGTAGCTTTAATGTGTTTCGGTTAATTTTAATTAAACTGGTGATCACAGTGCTCTTAACGACAAGCACTTGGTGCGCATCACATACCTCCTTTCTTTGGCACGCATTGACAAGATTAACCCATGATCTATCTCAGATCAAGTAGATGACATCTAGTTTAAGCCACTTTAGAATCTCTTTCTGTATGATTTCCTTCATTATTAGAACAACTGCTGTTTTATTAATGCTTTATGGCATTCCAGCAAAATTTTGTGCATGCAAAAGAATGGGTTGATTCCTCTAATATCTGCTATAGTCCAACCAATCACCTTCTAGTACTCCCTCAGAGCGTAGAGTAGTTTCCCTTCATACTCGAATGTAAGTGAAGCAAAAATAAGAACAGGAAGAGTAGTATCAGAACTTAAATAAGATAACACAAATGTTTAGAAAAAGATTTAAGCTTTAATTTTAATGGTTCTACTATTGAAGGCTTAGGCGGTTGAAATATCTTAGGATCAATCTCTAGTCTTTCAAAGATAGCTTTTATTCTTGGGATCTTTGGCATATGATTAAGAGACTTTGTAATCTTGATGAATTCATCTTCTTCTCTATCTATTAAACCTAAAAGAGAAGTTTCAAGTGTATCAATTATAAAATTTTGAAAAAGATTCACCTTTGGAGCTTTGGCTACCACAAAAATTAAACAAAAATTAAAAGCATTCTTTAGAATCATCTGCAAACTTCATTACCTTAAACATATTGAAGGTGATCTTCTCATGTTACAATTGCATTGTCAATTCTTCTTTTTCTATATCAATGACAACACACATTGTCAACAAAAATGGTTGTCGAAGAATAATTGAGACATCACGATCCTCCTCATAGTCCATAATGACAAAGTTTGTTGGAAATATGAGCTTATCAACTTTTATAAGCACATCTTCAATTATGCCTTTAAGATATGTGATTATTCTATATGCGAGTTACAAAGTAATGTTAGTAGGCTTTGCATGACCTATCCCTATCCTTAACTTTTTAAAAATAGAAGAAGGCATCAGATTTATACTTACACTCAAATCATATAATGTTTTTCTAAAATATTTAGTACCAATGGTGCAAAAGAAAGTAAAACTTTCTGAATCTTTCAATTTCATTAGCAATTTGTTCTACATTATAGCACTGTATTCTTCTGTCATCATGAATATTTGGAAATCAGTAAAAAACCCTCTTTTAGATAAGATGTGGAACCCCTAATTTTATGATCATATATGAAATCCTAAACTCATGAACCCTACGTAATGTATTGACTTTTATATGAAATAAATATATGATTTCCATAATATATGGAATTGAAGGATCAAATAATTAATTATGAAATATAATTTTAAATGAATAGTAAATATGAATAGTGGAACGTGAATAGTGACCCTATGGTTAAGATAAAGTGATAAGTTAATCACTTTGGATTAACTTAATCACGAAAAGACCAAATTACAATTTTACAAAAGTGAGATTAAATTGTAAATTCATAAAAGATAATTGATTGGTAATTTTGACAAGAATGGAGACAAAAATGGGACTTAATGAGAATTTTTAAAGGTTACATTTGACATTTATAAGAAAATAGAGGGTAATTTATGATTCTACTAAGATTAGTTATGAAAATGAATTTTTACAAATATTTCGGGAAGGAATTTCAAAATTCTGAATTATACAAATTGAAACTGTTTAAATTTAAGGATCTTATGGAAAAATAAAAATAAATGAAAATTTTTGGGCAAATCAGGGGCTCTAATTAAGGGCTTATTTTCATCCTCAGTGTTTTGATTAGATCTAAATATGCATAACTCAGAATCACATAGAAATTTAATAGAGAGTACTAAATTATATGCTCTCTAATCTAGAAAGATCAGATTATGAAAAATAGTTGTCTAAATTGTTAAACTTGAATGTATTAAAAAGCGTGCCAAAAGTAATAAATTCCACAGCCATGCACGTACACGTTGATATTTTAAATTTTTTTACATAATTATTTAGTTAATTAATATCTTGATATATATAAGATTGTTTGAGATGAAACTTTTGGAGCAAGCCTATTTTAATATACCCTACGTAATGAATGGATTAAATTTTGCAAAATATGTCTACAAATTTTTAAAATGAAATTTTATGCCAAAATATGATTTTAATTAAATTAAAATATGTACTTAGCTCCAATTGAGGTGAAATTTTATGGATAATCCTATTTTAACATGCTCAATTTAATGAAGGAATGAAATTTTGGAAAACATGTTTCCAAAATTTTAAAATGAGACTTTTTATCCAAATATGAATTAGTTAATTAAAATAAAATTGAAATTTTTTTCAAAATTCCGAAAGGTACATTTTGTGAGAAATTGTATATATATTAATAAGAAAAATTTTCAAAATATATAAGTGTCTATGTAGGCAGTTATGAATTAATTTATTAATGCAGAAAAAAAAAAAGAAAAACTAACGAAAATGAAAAGGAAGCGGTGTACTGGCCCGGACGATGCATGGACGACTATTAAAAAAAAAACGTAAAAGGAAGATGCAACACGTCAACAGGGCAGCTGTATTTTATTACCTTGGGTTAAGTCGAATTAAACCAGGGTCAACCGCTTAAACCAAATATATAAAAGGGACGAGCTCAAGGACGAGTTGAAAAAAAAAAAATACAGAAACAAAAACGGCGAAACATCCAGCAGCAGCAGGTCAAGGAGGACGTCCAACAGGTTCCCTTTTTCATTTTTTTTACTCCTAATTATTTTTCTGAAATGTTGCCGGTTACATTTTCAACTTTTTTGGAACGAACCACCTACTGCAAAGTTTATTTACCGTCCAAACAAATTTTATATTTTTTTGAAATTTATGAATTTCAGAACTTATATTTTAATATCCTGCTGATCGTTAATTTATTTCTATTTTGGAATTCATTTAATTAATCAAATATTCTAAGTAATCGCTAATATAATAAATATATTTCTGGATGCGTGATGTTAATACCGATTCAGCAGATTCTAATGCAGCATGATTTTGCCGTTAAATCAATTCAGAAAATTTTAACTAGCTGTTGGACGTTGATAAATATATATTGTTTTGATTTTTCATTTAACAACAAATTGCTGAATGTTAATTTATTAAATTGCTGATGAACGTTAATTGATTTAATTTCTGCTGCACGTTAATTATTTAATAAACAGCATTTAAAAAAAATGTTGAACGCTGCTGGATTTGAAATATTGGACGGACAACATGTATTTTTGGTTTTTATTTCATTAAATAATTTTCAGAACTATTATTTAAATATCCTGTGGATTGTTATTTATATGATGAATATTTTGCCGAAGACATGATTGATATCAATAATTAATTCAGCATGATGTGAAAACTATTTAATTAAATCAGCTTGATGTATTGCTAAATGAAAAGTTGCAAGTATTGAAATAATTAATAGATATATAATCATACATGTATATAACGTCTAAATCAGATTTATTTTAATAATTTAAGCAGCCTATGAAATATTGGGTATAAGTGACGTTTAAAACAGATTTTATTATCTTATAATCATGTTTTAAGCATGATTTATGAATAATGAAAGAATGGGTAGAAATTACTGCCCAATCAGATTCTTATGTTTAATCTATAGTTATAGAAAGATGGATGCCATTTTCCGAAAATTTAATGAAATGACATGTGCAAGTGACCGTCCAACATAAGCTATTTATGGGATGATACCAGTATAAATTTGATATGAAAATAAACATGAGTATTTCGGGTATCCAGAAAATATATGAAAGAAAATTCTGTTATGAATAAAAGTAGACGTCCATGGTGGAACGGAATTTATGGAATTGAGAAGGGAAATCAAAGGTAGAAATTGGTCAAAATTTAAAGTGAAAAAGGTATGGGTTAGAAAAATAAGTTCAATGTGCAAGCTTGAAATGTTACAAATAGTCCTTTTCATTTGTATAGGAAAAGGAAAAGGAAAAGTGGAAGGTACAAGTTGACTACATAGGTAAGCAAGCAAACCTTTTGAAAATACAATTTTATACGACCTTATTCTGCAATCTTAAATTGTCTTGGAAATTGCTTCGTTAAAAGCAAATCCTTTTAATATTGAAAAATATGGAAATGCAAATGTTGAAAAGGTTGTGTTGAAAGGAAAATGAGGTTTTAAAACGATATTTGAAATAAATGTATTAGAATAGTTTTATTTCAAGGCTTTGAAGTATTTTAAGGATATATTTCAAAGGTTCTCTAAATATTGGATTATTTTGGAATTTCCAAAATCCATTGTTTCGAGCAGGATTTAAGGAAGGCCAACACGATAAATTAATTTGAAAAACGATTTGACTAATGTTCAAAGGATTATACAAGTCTATCACATATAGAAATGAACAATAAGACAGGTAGGCAAAAGTATATGATATTAGATGAAAGCATGTACTTGCATGTCCTTTGATCATAAAAAAAAAATCATAAATGGGAAAAGAATTTATAAGAAAAATCTTTTGGCTTCAAATATTTTTAAAGACGTTTTATCATTCAGAAATTATTTACAAAATGGTTAGAAAATATTGTTATTTTAAATGTTTTCCTTGAATACTTCAAATGAGTTATGAAATATAAATGTTTTAAGGTTGGCCATCCTTACAAAACGTTTTGAGTATATAACTCGTTAGCATGGGTTAAGCCCAGTTTTCAAGATTTGAAAGAAATAGAGACTGAGGTCTGTAGTATTTGATAAAAGCATGATAGCATTAAGCTTTTAGAAAAGGAACACAGACTGTGGTCTGTGGTTTTTATAAAATCATGCTAGCATGTGAATGTGAAGGAAACGTGTGCACAAGGGTTATGTACTAGGTCTATTGTAGAGGATATGCATACCGGACGCGGTTGCAAATTGGGCCCCCTTTGCATAGGCCGAGTCGCTTGAATAAAGCTAAATGCCGGCGGCGCCCTCCCTGAAATGGGAGATGGACACGGATAGTCGCTTGGCTCGTGGGCTATCACCTGGAAGGGTTTCTCTCCTAAGGAAGGATGATCACTTGATAAGTGTCACTTACCAGATGGACAGAGACGTATTGCATGTTGCATATGCTTAAAAAGGGTTTTATGAAAAGTATTTTAGGACATGAGAATGTCCTATGAGAAAAGGAGCTTCAATCAAAAATGTTTTAGAACATAAATATGTCTATGGAAAAAGAATTTATATGCCAAGTTTTATAAGAAAATGTTTGCCATGAATCGGGATTATGAAATGTTTATGAAAGGTATTTATGAAAAGGTTTCCTCCAATTGCTAGTCGAACGCTTGTTAAGCATCTACTACTGAAAGGTGAGAAATGCATTTAAAATGAAAAATGCTTGCTTATTGAGTTTCGACTCATGTTTTGTTTTCCCCAACCATAGACAGGTACCGCACAAGCCATGCAGGAAAGGAAAAGAGTATGAAGAAAACTTTTCAACAAATTAGTCTGTATATGGTATGAATGATTATATGGAATCATCAAAATATGTATGTATGAAATGTTTAGATTGAAGGAACTTGTGATGTAGATAAGTCAGTTGTTATGATATGAATAATATATGTGAAATTAATGACAAGAATATATTCATATATGATGATATGATGTTATTATGAGTATCATGCGTAAAGTTGATGACAAGTGTTTGTTATGTGATGAAGAAAATGAATGAAAGAAAAAAAAATTGACGAGATCTAAATAAAAATCCCGCCGTGTGACCAGGGCAACAATCCTGAGTCACGTTTATCAATCGATAAAGATCCCGGAGTAAGGATTCTAGGCACCCGGGTCGGGGCGCCACAGAAGTTGGTATCAGAGCAAGGATTGGTAAATAGGCGCAGAAAGAAAAGATTTGATATTACAATGAGCAATATCAGAGGAAAGAATGGTAAATAAATATGGAAAGAAAGATATGTTCCTACAAGGATTGATGAATAGGTATAGGAAAAATGATGGAAGTGATAGATTGAAATTGTAAGATATACCTATGATATGTTGATTTTTACGGTTATATGAACATATGATGATTTGTCATAATTATGTTGTAAATATAGGAAATTTCTATGATATTTTGATAGGTATATGATTCATAAAGGAAAAGTGATTTTTCACTATGAAAAGCGATGTTGGAAAGGAAAGTAGGAAAAATGTAAGATTTGAAAAAAAAATATAGATGAAAGGGTGGATATTTAAGAAATATATGTTATATGTAGTTCTAACTCCACCTTTTATGATTGACAGGATTAGTGATAGAAAGAGCCACACTCAAGGTGAGTATGTAGTCAAAGAATCCTTCCTCGATGATTTAAGAATTATATATTAAGAATTATGCATAATGAGAAGCTCATAAAAAAAATGGGAGTGGAAAGAGGAAAATGATAAATGATGAAAGGAAAGATATGGTACCACAAAAAGCGATATCATAGTAAGGATTGGTAGATAAGTATAGAAAGAATGAAGGAAAGGAAAAGATTGAAATCATGATATTTATATCATGTATTATCTATCATAATATAGAAAGGATATACTATAGACTATCCTAGTATTAGTATTTTCATTAGAAAATACCTAAGTAGTAAGAATAAAATAGATGAAGTTAGTAAAAGAGACTTTCTGTGATAAAGATATGTATGAAATATAATTGAGGCAAAGGTGTTCTTTGTTATAGAAATGAATTTGTTCATATTTATATATCAAGTATATATGAAAAGAAAGAAAATGGTTATTACTAATCTTTCTATTGATATGAGTAAATGTATAATTTATGTTCATGATAAAATGAGAGGTTATGTTGAGATACTTTTATATATATATAAAAGAAATGTTATGTCTATTACAAAGAGTAATAGACTCAGTTAAGAGGTAATGGAATAAATAAATTGCTACAATAGCAACTCCTAACCTAGCACTAAAACAATTCGTTCTTAGTATTAAAAAAAAAAGAATGTGAAGCGAGAAAGGAAATAGGAAAGTATTAACAGGCAAAGGAAAACTCAAATCAGAGTTGCGCAACAAAAGCATGATGATCTCATTTAAAAAATATATATATAGGAAGAAAGTAGAGAAGAAATACCTCAGTTTGTAAGAATTGCCAAATGGCATTATGGCGAGTGCCTACAGGGTTCAAGTAAATGTTATAAAGGTGGTCAAGCAGGCCACATGTCAAGGGATTGTGAACCAGCTGAGGCTAGAGAGATGAAATGTTTTATTGGCAGCCAAGTAGGACACATATCACCCCACTGTACGAATAAACCGCAAAGAATTTCGGCACGTGGAAGGTCGCTCAGTAAAGGACTCCTGCAATCGCCACTCAACAAGGCACTGCAATAGACTCGGTGCATGTCCAAGCCTTGAATTGTACGGAATTTCAAGACCAAGAAGAAAAGATGGTTACAGGTATGATTTATATTTTGAAAAATTTAGTCGTAGCATTATTTGATTTAGGTGCTACACATTCATTTATATCATACCAATATGTAACCACATATGCGCTACAAGTAGAAGAAACAAGTAGCATAATCCATGTAGAATTTTCCGTTTATAGGTTAGCAAGTATCAATCAAATATATAAGTCATGCCCTACTTAGATAGGATCAATGATATTAGAGGCTAACATGATCCTACTACCCATAACTGAATTTGATGTAATACTTGGAATAGATTGGCTAAGCAAATAGGTATGAGAGGAGTTTCCTCCATGATGAAGAGATAAGGATTAAGAATGGTGAAAATGAGGAAAAGAGTAAGCAGAAAGTAAATATGACCTAATTGGTCTAGCACTAATGTTTCCACTAGGTAATACATACGTAGCAAGAAAAGGATAGGAAAAAATTTTTTTTTTTTTTTTTAGTCTCTTCTGACTTTTTAATAATAAATGAATGTAGGATGTTTTGATATTTTACATTGTATGCTAAACTATACATGATAAGGAAAGGTAAGTAGTTTATATATGATTTCGTTATGAATCATGTTCATGATAAATGAGAAAGGATGTGATAAATGAGAAATGATGTGTTAAATAAGAAGGGATGTATGAATACAATTGATGGTTTGGAAATCATGTTTATGCTAATTATGATAATAAAATGATGTTGGCATGGATATTATATTTAATGGACTTTTTAAAGTTGCGTAGAAATCATGTTTAAATAAGATGGTGTTAGTATACATGATGATTTCTTAGCATAATGAAAAATAAATTTTTGGGCATAAATTGTGATTAAAAATCACAATATTATGATCAAGGAATGTTATATATAATAAAAACTAAATGAATTTTTCATAGCCTAAATTCATGTTTAAAACATGAATTATAGAATTATATATATATATTGATGGCTAAAAATAATATTTTAGTCAATCAATCATGATTAGTACATGACTAATAAGGTTAATTATGTTGAATGAAAATGTTAAGCAAAACATTTATTTTGTTATCAATCATGATTGATTCATGATTAATATACATGATGAAATTAAGTAGAGTAGTAATTTTGAAAGGAAATTATTATGAGTGATAATTTAAGAGATATCCATGTAAATAGTCAAGCCCTTATGATATAAATATAGTTATCAAGCAAGCATATAGATGACCCCATTTGGAGTCCTATATGGACAAAATTGTCGAACCCCACTAAATTGAGATGAGATAGGAGAAGGAAAGCTAGCCCGGATCTATAAAGAGGAATGACAGAAAAAGGTACAGGTGATCTGTCAATACATAGTCACGACTCAAAGCCGACAGAAAAGTTATACCAACTGTAAGAGAAAACACTTAAAGATTCATGTTGGAGATCATATATTTGTGATAGTAATGTCGTTCAAAAGAGATCACGAGATTTGGAGAAAGGAATAAATTCAACCCAAGATACAAAAGGCTATTTGAAGTATTAAAGAAAATTTGTCAATTCATGACCATTTAAATTATGAAGAAAGACAAATTAGAATTTTGGACCACAAAGTAAAGAAGCTTCAGAATCAAGAGATTGAGTATGCCAAAATCCAATGGAACCGATATGCAGAAATCAAAGCTAGTTGAAAACTTCGAGAGGAAGTCGAGAGGAAATACTCCCACTTGTTCAAAGTATAGCAGGTTTCGGGACGAAACCTTTTATAAGGAGGGGAGGATTGTGGAACCCCTAATTTTATGATCATATATGAAATCCTAAAGTCATGAACCCTACGTAATGTATTGACTTTTATATGAAATAAATATATGATTTCCATAATATATGGAATTGAAGGATCAAATAATTAATTATGAAATATAATTTTAAATGAATAGTAAATATGAATAGTGGAACGTGAATAGTGACCCTATGGTTAAGATAAAGTGATAAGTTAATCACTTTGGATTAACTTAATCACGAAAAGACCAAATTACAATTTTACAAAAGTGAGATTAAATTGTAAATTCAGAAAAGATAATTGATTGGTAATTTTGACAAGAATGGAGACAAAAATGGGACTTAATGAGAATTTTTAAAGGTTACATTTGACATTTATAAGAAAATAGAGGGTAATTTATGATCTTACTAAGATTAGCTATGAAAATGAATTTTTACAAATATTTCAGGAAGGAATTTTAAAATTCCAAATTATACGAATTGAAACTGTTTAAATTTACGGACCTTATGGAAAAATAAAAATAAATGAAAATTTTTTGGCTAATTAGGGGCTCTAATTAAGGGCTTATATTCATCCTCACTGTTTTGATTAGATCTAAATATGCATAACTCAGAATCACATAGAAATTTAATAGAGAGTACTAAATTATATGCTCTCTAATCTAGACGGATCAGATTATAAAAAATAGTTGTCTAAATTCTTAAACTTGAATGTATTAAAAAGCGTGCCAAAGGTAATAAATTCCACCGCCATGTACACGTTGATATTTTAAATTTTTTTACATAATTATTTAGTTAATTAATATCTTGATATATATAAGATTGTTTGAGATGAAACTTTTGGAGCAAGCCTATTTTAATATACCCTACGTAATGAATGGATTAAATTTTGCAAAATATGTCTACAAATTTTTAAAATGAAATTTTATGCCAAAATATGATTTTAATTAAATTAAAATATGTACTTAGCTCCAATTGAGGTGAAATTTTATGGATAATCCTATTTTAACATGCTCAATTTAATGAAGGAATGAAATTTTGGAAAACATGTTTCCAAAATTTTAAAATGAGACTTTTTATCCAAATCTGAATTAGTTAATTAAAATAAAATTGAAATTTTTTTCAAAATTCCGAAAGGTACATTTTGTGAGAAATTGTATATATATTAATAAGAAAAATTTTCAAAATATATAAGTGTCTATGTAGGCAGTTATGAATTAATTTATTAATGCAGAAAAAAAAAAAAGAAAAACTAACAAAAATGAAAAGGAAGCGGTGTACTGGCCCGGACGATGCATGGACGACTATTAAAAAAAAACGTAAAAGGAAGATGCAACACGTCAACAGGGCAGCTGTATTTTATTACCTTGGGTTAAGTCGAATTAAACCAGGGTCAACCGCTTAAACCAAATATATAAAAGGGACGAGCTCAAGGACGAGTTGAAAAAAAAAAAATACAGAAACAAAAACGGCGAAACATCCAGCAGCAGCAGGTCAAGGAGGACGTCCAACAGGTTCCCTTTTTCATTTTTTTTACTCCTAATTATTTTTCTGAAATGTTGCCGGTTACATTTTCAACTTTTTTGGAACGAACCACCTACTGCAAAGTTTATTTACCGTCCAAACAAATTTTATATTTTTTTGAAATTTATGAATTTCAGAACTTATATTTTAATATCCTGCTGATCGTTAATTTATTTCTATTTTGGAATTCATTTAATTAATCAAATATTCTAAGTAATCGCTAATATAATAAATATATTTCTGGATGCGTGATGTTAATACCGATTCAGCAGATTCTAATGCAGCATGATTTTGCCGTTAAATCAATTCAGAAAATTTTAACTAGCTGTTGGACGTTGATAAATATATATTGTTTTGATTTTTCATTTAACAACAAATTGCTGAATGTTAATTTATTAAATTGCTGATGAACGTTAATTGATTTAATTTCTGCTGCACGTTAATTATTTAATAAACAGCATTTAAAAAAAATGTTGAACGCTGCTGGATTTGAAATATTGGACGGACAACATGTATTTTTGGTTTTTATTTCATTAAATAATTTTCAGAACTATTATTTAAATATCCTGTGGATTGTTATTTATATGATGAATATTTTGCCGAAGACATGATTGATATCAATAATTAATTCAGCATGATGTGAAAACTATTTAATTAAATCAGCTTGATGTATTGCTAAATGAAAAGTTGCAAGTATTGAAATAATTAATAGATATATAATCATACATGTATATAACGTCTAAATCAGATTTATTTTAATAATTTAAGCAGCCTATGAAATATTGGGTATAAGTGACGTTTAAAACAGATTTTATTATCTTATAATCATGTTTTAAGCATGATTTATGAATAATGAAAGAATGGGTAGAAATTACTGCCCAATCAGATTCTTATGTTTAATCTATAGTTATAGAAAGATGGATGCCATTTTCCGAAAATTTAATGAAATGACATGTGCAAGTGACCGTCCAACATAAGCTATTTATGGGATGATACCAGTATAAATTTGATATGAAAATAAACATGAGTATTTCGGGTATCCAGAAAATATATGAAAGAAAATTCTGTTATGAATAAAAGTAGACGTCCATGGTGGAACGGAATTTATGGAATTGAGAAGGGAAATCAAAGGTAGAAATTGGTCAAAATTTAAAGTGAAAAAGGTATGGGTTAGAAAAATAAGTTCAATGTGCAAGCTTGAAATGTTACAAATAGTCCTTTTCATTTGTATAGGAAAAGGAAAAGGAAAAGTGGAAGGTACAAGTTGACTACATAGGTAAGCAAGCAAACCTTTTGAAAATACAATTTTATACGACCTTATTCTGCAATCTTAAATTGTCTTGGAAATTGCTTCGTTAAAAGCAAATCCTTTTAATATTGAAAAATATGGAAATGCAAATGTTGAAAAGGTTGTGTTGAAAGGAAAATGAGGTTTTAAAACGATATTTGAAATAAATGTATTAGAATAGTTTTATTTCAAGGCTTTGAAGTATTTTAAGGATATATTTCAAAGGTTCTCTAAATATTGGATTATTTTGGAATTTCCAAAATCCATTGTTTCGAGCAGGATTTAAGGAAGGCCAACACGATAAATTAATTTGAAAAACGATTTGACTAATGTTCAAAGGATTATACAAGTCTATCACATATAGAAATGAACAATAAGACAGGTAGGCAAAAGTATATGATATTAGATGAAAGCATGTACTTGCATGTCCTTTGATCATAAAAAAAAAACCATAAATGGGAAAAGAATTTATAAGAAAAATCTTTTGGCTTCAAATATTTTTAAAGACGTTTTATCATTCAGAAATTATTTACAAAATGGTTAGAAAATATTGTTATTTTAAATGTTTTCCTTGAATACTTCAAATGAGTTATGAAATATAAATGTTTTAAGGTTGGCCATCCTTACAAAACGTTTTGAGTATATAACTCGTTAGCATGGGTTAAGCCCAGTTTTCAAGATTTGAAAGAAATAGAGACTGAGGTCTGTAGTATTTGATAAAAGCATGATAGCATTAAGCTTTTAGAAAAGGAACACAGACTGTATATGGTATGAATGATTATACAGTTTTCCCCAACCATAGACAGGTACCGCACAAGCCATGCAGGAAAGGAAAAGAGTATGAAGAAAACTTTTCAACAAACTAGTCTGTATATGGTATGAATGATTATATGGAATCATCAAAATATGTATGTATGAAATGTTTAGATTGAAGGAACTTGTGATGTAGATAAGTCAGTTGTTATGATATGAATAATATATGTGAAATTAATGACAAGAATATATTCATATATGATGATATGATGTTATTATGAGTATCATGCGTAAAGTTGATGACAAGTGTTTGTTATGTGATGAAGAAAATGAATGAAAGAAAAAAAAATTGACGAGATCTAAATAAAAATCCCGCCGTGTGACCAGGGCAACAATCCTGAGTCACGTTTATCAATCGATAAAGATCCCGGAGTAAGGATTCTAGGCACCCGGGTCGGGGCGCCACATAAGATGTTCGTTAAGAATTTTGCATAATTTGACATCTGTTCAGTTGCTTCTATGAAAGGGATGTTGATGTGTAACTGCTTTAGCACATCCAAAAATTTTTTGAATTTAACATCCTCTTTTGTCTTCTTCAATCTCTATGGAAAAGGAGGTGATTAGCAATTGGTAATTTAAAACTTACCTTCTTTGGTTGCTTGATGTTCTCTACAAGTATACTTGTTTACTTCTTTGTCAACAAGCAATTCCTCAATTCATATAAGATCTAATTGAGGTGTTTATACTGCATTTTTGGGTCGCTTTCTTCCTCTTGAGCTTAGACTGTGTCTGGTAATACGTTACTACTTAGAAGCTAGATAGCTTTGCACTGCCTCTTGCTTCTTAGATTAGGTTAGGTGTCACTTGGGATGCTCGTTGTGGTTGATTATTCTAAGCTGCAGCCAATTATCCAAATTCTGCTTCAAGGTTGCAAATTGATGTTTGTTGACTTTCTAGCATGATCTAATGATTTGGCATGAGTTGCACCATCATATCTTCTAATGTCAGTTTATTTGTTTTAGGCTCGGGGTCTGAGCTACAAAGGTTGTGATCATGGCAAAGCTTTGGGTGGATCATAAGATTGATCTTGCTATTGAGCTCTTTGCTCACTCCATGAGAAATTAGAATGGTTCCTCCAACCAGGATTGCAGGTATTTGAGTAATTGTTACTTTGGTTACAAGAGTAGTTGGCCATATCGTTTGTTGACTCAAGATTTGATGCATATTACTTAGTAGTATGTCCAACATCACCACACCATCGGCAAGTAACATTACACTATTGTTGATGTTGGCTTTTTTGACTTTGAATTGTCTAAATTCATGTGATAGGGCTATGGTTTGGAATATCGATATCGAAAGGCTTATCGGTCCCCTCTAAAAATGATACAATACAATCATATTGTATCAGTATTAGACTATATCGAACCGTATCAGACTAAATTTATTTTTACAATAAAAATATATAAAAAACAAAAATTGGAAAATACAAGAATATATAATTACTTAGCATTTTGCTTAGATATAATGACATATCGGTCTATTTTCTCTTATAAGTAATTGTCTATGGTAAAACATACAAAAATCATAGATAAGACATGTAAACTCATTCACAATTCAACATACATAATACATAGCAAAATTAAATATGACTAAAGTAAAAAAATATAAAATAAATCATAAATCAATCAATTACAATTGAAAAATAAAATACATTTGGGTAAACACAGGATAAAAACCCATAAAAAGTTGATAACTTTTTATTTTTGAGGCGTTCAAGTTTACTTCTAGATTTTAAAAAATTTTATAAATTAAAAATAACCTCAAATTTTACTTAAATTGCAAGAAAAAATCAATTATATTATTATAAACAAATTTGTGTAACAGATAAAAAGTTCTATTTTTAGTTTTTCTGAATAATTTTTAAAACTTTTAGATTTTTAAAAATTAAAAATTTATAAAATAAAAATTTATCTAGTTGCAAGAAAAGCAATGAACATTAGTATAAAAATGAGTATATATGAAGGGAAGAGTTTTAGAATAGAAAACATGTGCAAAAGAGTTAAAAATAGAATTTTTTATAATTTTATTCATTTGGTTGATACACTCCAACCAATACACCCCCGATACGATCGATACACTCAATTTTTTAAAACCCTAGCCGAAATACCCTGATACGGATATGATACAACCGATATGCCCCTGTATAGTTTAATATTTGGATCCATGGCCAGAGCATCGATCTTTTCATGAATGAAAGTTACTGTATCAACATCCAATAATTCACATCTGCATTTGAAACATAATAAGAGTTTGCTGTCATATCTTCAATAATATTATATGCCATATTATAAATGCACTTCAATAAAGCTCTATTTACTACTAAGTTTACTTAACCTTTTGTTGGACGAAAAAGTCCATTATAAAAAATTTGAATTTATTTACAAGGACAGAAACCATAATTAGGGCATTTTCTTAGCATACTCTTGTATCGAGACCATGCTTCATAAAATAATTCTCCATCTCTTTGTTAAAAATTAGCAATATCAGTTTGAATTTGCAAAGATTTAACAGGTGGGAAGTATTGGTCTAAAAATTTCTTCGCAAGACTGTTCCAATCAATAATAGAATATTTGAAAAGTGAATCCAACCAATCTCACACATCATCAAGCAATGATAAGGAAAACAACTTGAACCAAATAACATCCTAAGACACATCTTATGCTTTAAAGGTATCTCATGCCTCAAGAAATAAACGTATATGTTGATGTGGATCTTTAGATTCATGCTCACTAAATATGATGTGAGATTGAATAAAGTTAAACACATCTAGCTTTAATTCAAAATTTTCAATAGTCATATCTGGCTTTTAAATGCTTGAGTCAACCACCTAATGTCCAAGGCATATCTCATTCTATATTACACGATCTCTGAGATTCTAAACAACTAGCTGGTTGTCACCTTATTGATTTTTGTCTGCGACTTCTACCATCTCATTGAGCAAAATTTTTACGATTTTGTTTTTGCCTTTAATATTGATGAAATGTCTTCTTTGGCTCCGGATCAAAATGTAGTTGATTAAATACTCCTCATCTCGATTTGTGTATAAAACTTCAAAATCTTGAGAGAAAAGCAAGTACCCACAAAAGAAGAGAGGGAGAAAAGAGGGAAAACAAAAGAAAGAATAAAAAGGGAAAAAATCAAAATTTAATAGTAGTGTCGAGAGTTAATGAATTTTCTAATTACAAGTCCTCTTTAATAATGACACAAAATTGTTGTCTTTTTCCTATAAGTGTATGAATTATGTAAGTAATATAAATAAATGAGTAGAGTTATCATTCCTATAGAGACTTGAATGCTAAATATCCACTAATTACTAAAAATTAAAAATTAGATTCTAACTAGATGAACTTAACTAAAAATTGAAAATTTTAAAGCGAAAAAGAAAAGATGAAAGAGAAAAGTGAGAAAAGGTAATTTAGTGCGCATAACAGTAAGATAAACAGGAAACTTTCGTTGATTGATGATCTAGAGTTAAAATTTCACTTGTATATCCCTATGATATATTATAACTCCTTGATTCAATTAATTAATATGGATTATTAGTCTAGGGTAATAGTATTTATACTACTTTTTTGATGGCTGTTTAAATATTACCCGATAATTTTAACTTCCGATATAAACCATAAGAATTTAAATTAGCAAGCATCATTAATCTCATCCACAATATTGACCATATATAACTAAAAGGTATTTCTTTCCGTATTAGTAAATCTCACGCTTTTTACGAGATAACTTCATCTTAGGATTATGCATTTATCATAGGCTATTTAACCTTTAGTCCAATTTCATATTATCTCATTCGATAATCACAAAAAATTCACAAATCAATTTAT
Source organism: Annona cherimola (assembly GCA_030490835.1). Classification (NCBI taxonomy): domain Eukaryota; kingdom Viridiplantae; phylum Streptophyta; class Magnoliopsida; order Magnoliales; family Annonaceae; genus Annona; species Annona cherimola. The sequence goes on from CM059972.1 coordinate 36,887,203, forward strand.
GAGGTAATCAATCTCATAGAAGAATTAAGAACATGTTAAATAAGTAATCCACTATTAGTATTATGAAGTCAAAGTAAAATTATAGATTAATCATGGTTAAAAAAATACCATTGCAACCCTAAAATAAGATTTTTAGCCACACATAATTACATTGAACACAAGACTAAAATTAAAATTAAAATTAACATTCATCTCAAATGAATAAAAAATCAAAAATAAAAGAAAAGAAAAAATCTACTTTTTTAAGCTTGATCATTGTTTCCACACTTGAAGTCTTCATGCCACTGAACATCTCCACATCTCTTTTTCAAAAATTGTCCCTGTCTTAGCCTAACAAAACCTCTATTTACAAGAAGGAAAATACTTCGAATACCGGCTTGCGCACTTAATGTGATTGTGCATTAATCATGTGTAACACATTACATTTGTGCATGAAATTATATTACCCATCTTGTCATGTCATCTTAGCATTGTAATTTGTCTGCAACTGTTGCTGTTTGCTATTAATATCAGTTGCTTGGATGGCTGAATTTCTTGATGCTAAAAATGGTGAAAATCTACATGATTTTTAATCTCAAATTTAGCTGGCTGCATGGGTGGCAATATTTGAACTACTGAAATTTCTAAACTGATAATTAATGGAAAACTTGCGTGCCACAATTCCAAGATGTGTAATCATGTGCTGCTCTTTGAAAAATATGGATGGCGGTGCTAAATTTTGACTTTGAAAACCATGACCATTAAGATTTGATTAATGGACCAGTCAAGCATGATTAATGGTTGAAAATTCATGTAATTCCTATAATTATAATTCATAAGCTAAGCTGCAATTTTGATGATATCACTTATTTAAAATACTAAGTAATGATGACATTGATTGGGCATTTTATCCAGCACCATTTCCTCAATCATACCTATTTTAATAAAATAATAGCATATAAATATCTCTAACATTCAAAAATTCTAAATAACTATTAACAGTTAACAATAAATTAAATTTTAATAAATCAAAAATCAATATTCTCATATTACTTATTAGGTATTTTCTGCTTTAATACTTTTAAATATAAGAAATAATTATTTAAAATAATAGATTATTCCTATAATTATAGTTCATAAGCTAAGCTGCAATTTCGATGATGTCACTTATTTAAAATACTAACTAATGATGACATTGATTGGGCTTTTTATTCTGCACCATTTCCTTAATCATACCTATTTTAATAAAATAATAGCATATAAATATCTCTAACATTCAAAAATTCTAAATAAATATTAACAGTTAACAATAAATTAAATTTTAATAAATCAAAATCAATATTCTCATATTACTTATTAGGTATTTCCTAATTTAATACTTTTAAATATAAGAAATAATTATTTAAAACTACCTTATATTGAAGAATTCAATGAAGATAAAATACCTACTAAAGCAAGACCTATACAAATGAGTGCAGATTTATTAGAGTTCTGTAAAAAAGAAATTGAAATCCTAGTCGATAAAAAATTGATTCGACCTAGTAAATTTCCCTGGAGTTGCTCAGCTTTTTATGTCAATAATGCTGCTGAGATTGAAAGAGGAACTCCTAGACTTGTTATAAACTATAAACCTCTTAATAAAGTTTTAAAATGGATTAGATATCCTTTACGTAATAAAAAGGAAATGTTAGCTATAGTTTTATGTATAACAAAATTTCAAGGTGATATTATAAATAAACCTTTTCTTCTAAGAGTAGATTGCAAAGCAGCCAAACATATAATTGAAAAGGATGTAAAAAATGAAGTATCAAAGCATATATTTGCTAGGTGGCAAGCCACTCTGGCACAATTTGATTTCGAAATAGAATATATTAATAGTAAAAATAATTCTTTGCCTGATTTTTTATCTAGAGAATTTCTGCAGGGTAAGAAGTAATGGCTTCATCAAGCTCAGCGCCTGCAAAATCTCCAGCAAAGTCTCCTTCGGAATCTCCTATAAAATCTTCTCCTCCAAAGAATTATAATTTCGAGAAGTATAATGAGCAGATATTTATATATCTTGAAAAATCAGACTATTATCTCTGCAAAAAGGTTCTCCCGAATGTATATTCTTTCTCTTCTAACGACAAAGAAAATAAAGTCGCTAGAGAAATAGCCAAACATATTTATATGAAGTATCTGCCCCATTTTGAATGGTTTGTCCATTTAGCTCCTATAAAATGCCTTATATTCTATGAAAAGGTTCTATTGCATACCGGATCTATAGTTCTTGAACATATAAAAAAGAAAGACTCTGAGATGATTATATATTCAAAAGCATTTATACAAGAGATTGGTATCAGAGCCAGTTTAAGGAAAAGTTTGAAATCAAACTTTTGAGAATTCTCATACAGTATCACGAAGTCGCGCAGTTAGCCATTAGCTGTGAGAAAGGCGTGCAAGGCATTGTAAGTCGTTGTCTGTGAGAAAATGAGTTCTCTCAAAAGAATGTTTTCATCTTCTTCTTCTTCTAGCTAAGATACTGAAATTCATTCAGTCAGACTAGATGAAATTCAAAATATGTTAGAAAGAACTTATGAAAACATTGAAAAATCAATACAGAATTGGAAAATTCCCGAAGTTCCAATTAAAGAAATCTATAATATGAACATTTGATTTTAAAACAGAATTCAGAATTAAAACTCTTGAAACAGTTTTAGAGTTTGGTGCAGGATCACACCAAATCCATCTCTTAGAAAAGAAAGCTTTAAAAGAACTAAGTGATAAACAGTTTAAGTTTCTCCATCTAGGATTAATACAGATTGCTATACAACCTTTAGTTAGGGCCAAATTACAAGCTTCTGTGTTAGCTTGCCTAAAAGATAATAGACATAAAAATTTCTCAGATTCTATATTAGGTATTATCCAAACCTCTCTTCATGCAGGACCAGTTTATTTTAACAGTTTTCCAAATTTTTCTGTTAGTCTTTCTGATCCTCATGCTTTAGAAGTTTTATCTTTACTTATACAAACCCAAGGTTTCGATATGAAACTTGGATCAAAACCATTATGTATACAATATCGAATTTATTATAAAGCTATGAAAACCTTAGTTCCCAAATCTCTTGTTTCACAAGAAAAATGAGCTACCCCATACTTTATAACAAACCCGATACATAAAAAGATTGAACCTAAAAAGATATTATGGTCGGATGTAGATCTCCCATCTGAATGGAAAATTGAAAAAGAAGAAAATTATAATATTCCAGACAATCTTCTGAAAAAATAGAGTCTATAACAGAAAATTCAGACAATATAACTTTACACTTTGAACCTATACCTCAGAGACATTCTATCTGTATTTCTAAACCTATTACACCCAAACCAATTATTATAAATCCAACAAGAAAATCTATGTCTTCAACCTCTGAAAGGTTCCCTTTGCAATTTGATCAAAATATTGCCAAACCTGAAGTAGAACCCTCAGAATCAGATTTTCAATTAAATGAAATCACAATCAAATTTGATGATAAAAATCTATTAAAAGAATATAAAGCAGATTATAACAAAGAAAAAAGAAAATGGATTTCAAAAACTTATAAAGGTATGGAATTAAGAAAACTTATAGAAAAATGGGTGAATTATTGCAAACAAATAAAAGCTAATATATATTTTTTCGACTGGTATGATAATCAAGTAAAAACTTCTATAAATATGCTAAACACTGAAGAAAGGATTAATGTATCCTCCGAAGAAGAAATCCAACCCGAAAAGAAGAACAATTGGTCCATTAAAGATCTGGATGGATTAATAATTCAACAACCTTATAAAAAATCAAGTTATCGAGATACTCCTGTTTATATAAAAGATTTATCATAGGTAATCGAACAAAATAATTTTACAAATTATACACTTATCAATATTGAAAAACAACTAAATAAAAATATATCTAAAGGAAAACAACCAAGTTTATCTTTTTATAGAAAACAATTGCATGTGCTTAGATTATAAGAATCTTGGTATTTAGAACAACTTGAACAGCCCAATCTATCTTGTTCAGTTTGTGAATTCAAACTATAACCGAAAATCTACCAGCAAATCTAAACAGAATAACCATGGGAAAAAATTATTATCATCGACCCTCTCTAATGGATCAACAATTTGAGGAGGAGAGACCAACAGCCCAAAATTGTTTCAATATGAATGCCCTATATGAATGGAGTATAGATGGTGCATTTGAATATCAAATTTGGAACACCACAAACAGTATGATTATGTATGCTACAATGCTTCAATGTATTTAAAAACTTACACCTAAAGATGTTGCAACATGTATAGCTTGGGGTTTCATCGGACAGCTAAAAGCGTGGTGGGATATCCAACTAAGTAATACTGAACATCTGAATATAATAAATGATAAAGATCCAGTTAACACCCTTGTAAGTACTGTATTATATCAATTCCTAGGAACTATTGAAGACTATCAAACAGTTATAAGAGAAACATTATTAAAATTAAGATGTAAGAAACTAGCAAAATATAGATGGTATAAAGATGTATTTTTAACAGACTTATTAATATTAGAAGATGGTAATAAATCAGTTTATAAAGAAAAATTTCTCCAAGATCTCCCATCAGTATTTGAATCAAAAGTAAAAGCTCTAATTAAATTAGAAAATGAAGGAAAATTAGAACATGATAATTACACATGGGGAACATTATTCACAAAAATAAAACAAGTAGGAATTGAACTATGTCAACAAAAAAGTATGGAAGAAACTAAATTTTTAAAATCTCAAGACTTATCAATATTCTGTTCAAATTATGGAATTGAACAAACTCCTGTTCAAAAAACTCACTTCAAAAAATCTAAGTATATGAAAGCTAAACCATATAAGAATAAATTTAAAGAGAAGCCTCCAAATCAATATTATTCTAAAAAGAAATATAAGCCATCAAAGCCTTACAAACCATATAAGAAAAATATATCAAACAAAAAAGATGTTAAAGAAATAAAATGTTATAAATGTGGAAAAACAGGGCACTACGCCTCCAAATGTTATAAACGACAAGTAAAAGAACTTCTTGCAAACAAAAACCTAAGTATAGAAGAATTATCTAAAAAATTAAAAGATTTAGCAGTCACTTCAGAAAGCGAGACAAACTTAGAATCTTCTGATAGTGAGAATGAAGAATATCAAATAAATCAAACATTTGAATCAGATCATCATTGTGAATGCTCATATAGTCCTAAAGATTATCAAACCTCATCTGATTCAGATTATCATTCTTTAAATATGATGAATAATTCAAATCAAGCTCTTTTAGACATTATAAATCAAATTGAAGATCCTCAGCAAAGAGCTGAAATGTTAAATAAATTCTTAAAAATGTCAAATACCCCTGAACCCTTAATTTTACCAGAATCATCCTCTATGATGAATATAATAAAAAATCAAAGAAAATATTTAAAAAATGTCCCAAGACCAAATTTAGTATTTGAATTATCTCAAGAAATAAAAGAAATGAAAAAAGAAATTGCTGAATTAAAAGGAAGAATTCAAATCCTAGAACTAAAAGAATTATCTATAAATCTTGAACAAGAGAATGATGATCAAGAAGATTTTGATCAACATCTGCAACATATAATGAAAGAGAATAAAGCAGAATCCTCAGTTCATAACTTAATAAATCAAGCTCAAAAAATTATATCTCAAAAATGGTATATAAAGATAACATTAAAAATCCCAGATCTTCCTGAAGATTTCTCTATCAGTCTCACTGCCTTAGTAGACTCTGGAGCAAATCTTAATTGCATAAACGAAGGTATCATTCCTCCAAAGTACATTGAAACAACAAATTCGTCCATTGCTACAGCAGATAGAACGGATATGATTGTCAAATATAAATTATCTTCTGCCCATACATGTAATAAAAAACTTTGTGTACAAACCTCATTCATATTAATTAAAAATATGCAACAAAAAATAATTCTTGGAACTCCATTCCTTCAACTTTTAAAGCCGTTCTCAGTAATTGATGAAGGAATCCAAACCAATAAAACCTTATTTGTATTTATAAAACCTTCCGAAGCATCGTTATTAGATGAATAAAAAGATACTTTAAATTATAAAAAGAATTTCCTTTGTCACCTTCAAGATCAAAATTGTATCAAACATATAGAAAAGGAAATTCAAGGACCATTAAAAGGACCTATAGAAGAATTCAAAAATAAATTAGCTAAAGAAGTATGTTCTGAGTTTCCTAATGCATTCTGGAATAGGAAACAACATATAGTAAAACTACCTGATATTGAAGAATTCAATGAAGATAAAATACCTACTAAAGCAAGGCCTATACAAATGCATGCAGATTTATTAGAGTTTAGTAAAAAAAGAAATTAAAATCCTATTAGATAAAAAATTAATTCGACCTAGTAAATCTCCCTGGAGTTGCTCAGCTTTTTATGTCAATAATGCTGCTGAGATTGAAAGAGGAACTCCTAGACTTGTTATAAACTATAAACCTCTTAATAAAGTTTTAAAATAGATTAGGTATCCTTTACTAATAAAAAGGATTTGTTAAACAGAGTTATAAAAGCCAAATTATTTTCAAAATTTGATTTCGAAATAGAGTATATTAATGGTAAAAATAATTATTTGCCTGATTTTTTTATCTAGAGAATTTCTGCAGGGTAAGAAGTAATGGCTTCATCAAGCTCAGCGCCTGCAAAATCTCCAGCAAAGACTCCTTCGGAATCTCCTATAAAATCTTCTCCTCCAAAGAATTATAATTTCGAGAAGTATAATGAGCAGATATTTATATATCTTGAAAAATCAGACTATAATCTCTGCAAAAAGGCTCTCCCGAATGTATATTCTTTCTCTTCCAGCGACAAAGAAAATAAAGTCGCTAGAGAAACAGCCAAACAGATTTATATGAAGTATCTGCCCCGTTTTGAATGGTTTGTCCATTCAGCTCCTATAAAATGCCTTATATTCTATGAAAAGGTTCTATTGCATACCGGATCTATAGTTCTTGAACATATAAAAAAGAAAGACTCTGAGATGATTATATATTCAAAAGCATTTATACAAAAGATTCTATCACTTGAAAATTGGCCGGTCTCCAACCCCAATACTTATATTCCCTTTCCAGATGAAGGCAAAGAGATTTATTATTATAATAAGTATAACTTTTGGGATTATCAGGATGCTTGGAAGAAAGTATTCCTTCGGCAAAATATTTATTTCTCCCATTCCTGGTGGATAAGGTTTAACCTTATAAATCCTGCCCAAGAAATTCCTGTATGGTTCTATGATAAATTCTGGGATTTCTGGGGACTTGAGAAGTCCATTCTTCTAGATGAGCTTCTCCAGCATATATCTTTTGATATAAATGATACTTATAACATTTGGAGGCATAGTGCCCTGTTTTTCCACATTTATAACATTTTATTTCTTTAACATCTTTTTTGTTTGATATATTTTTCTTATATGGTTTTGTAAGGCTTTGATGGCTTATATTTCTTTTTAGAATAATATTGATTTGGAGGCTTCTCTTTAAATTTATTCTTATATGGTTAGCTTTCATATACTTAGATTTTTTGAAGAGAGTTTTTTGAACAAGAGTTTGTTCAATTCCATAATTTGAACAGAATATTGATAAGTCTTGAGATTTTAAAATTTTAGTTTCTTCCATACTTCTTTGTTGACATAGTTCAATTCCTACTTGTTTTATTTTTGTGAATAATGTTCCCAATGTGTAATTATCATATTCTAATTTTCCTTCATTTTCTAATTTAATTAGAGCTTTTACTTTTGATTCAAATACTGATGGAAGACCTTGGAGAAATTTTTCTTTATAAACTGATTTATTACCATCTTCTAACATTAATAAGTCTGTTAAAAATACATCTTTATACCATCTATATTTTGCTAGTTTCTTACATCTTAATTTTAATAATCTTTCTTTTATAATTGTTTGATAGTCTTTAATAGTTCCTAGGAATTGATATAATATAGTACTTACAAGGGTGTTAACTGGATCTTTATCATTTATTATATTCAGATGTTCGGTATTTACTTAGTTGGATATCCCACCACGCTTTTAGCTGTCCGGTGAAACCCAAAGCTATACATGTTGCAACATCTTTAGGTGTAAGTTTTTTAATACATTGAAGCATTGTAGCATACATAATCATACTGTTTGTGGTGTTCCAAATTTGATATTCAGATGCACCATCTATACTCCATTCATATAGGGCATTCATATTGAAACAATTTTGGGTTGTTGGTCTCTCCTCCTCAAATTGTTGATCCATTGGAGAGGGTCGATGATAATAATTTTTTCCCATGGTTATTCTGTTTAGATTTGCTGGTAGATTTTTGGTTATAGTTTGAACATGATTTTTAGATTTATTTTTTAATTGAGTAATTTTCTTTTTAATATCTGCAGAACTTGATGGTGGTTGAGATAGCATTGGAGAGAGATCTTCTTTTTTATCATCCAAAGATAAATCTTGGAATGCTACTTCTAAAGGTGTTTTATAAAAAGATAAACTTGGTTGTTTTCCTTTAGATATATTTTTTATTTAGCTGTTTTTCAATATTGATAAGTGTATAATTTGTAAAATTATTTTGTTCAATTACCTGTGATAAATCTTTTATATAAACAGGAGTATCGCGATAACTTGATTTTTTATAAGGTTGTTGAATTATTAATCCATCCAGATCTTTAATGGACCGATTGTTCTTCTTTTCGGGTTGGATTTCTTCTTCAGAGGATACATTAATTCTTTCTTTAGTGTTTAGCATATTTATAGAAGTTTTTACTTGATTATCATACCAGTCGAAAAAATATATATTAGCTTTTATTTGTTTGCAATAATTCACCCATTTTTCTATTAGTTTTCTTAATTCCATACCTTTATAAGTTTTTGAAATCCATTTTCTTTTTTCTTTTTTATAATCTGCTTTATATTCTTTTAATAGATTTTTATCATCAAATTTGAATGTGATTTCATTTAATTGAAATCTGATTCTGAGGGTTCTATTTCAGGTTTGGCAATATTTTGATCAAATTGCAAAGGGAACCTTTCAGAGGTTGAAGACATAGATTTTCTTGTTGGATTTATAATAATTGGTTTGGGTGTAATAGGTCTAGAAATACAGACAAAATGTCTCTGAGATTGGTACAGAGCCAGTTTAAGGAAAAGTTTGAAATCAAACTTTTGAGAATTCTCATACAGTATCACGAAGTCGCGCAGTCAGCCGTTAGCCGTGAGAAAGGCGTGAAAGGCATTGTAAAGTCGTTATCTGTGAGAAAATGAGTTCTCTAAAAAGAATGTTTTCATCTTCTTCTTCTTCTAGCCAAGATACTGAAATTCATTCAGTCGGACTAGATGAAATTCAGAATATGTCAGAAGGAACTTATGAAAATATTAAAAAATCAATATATAATTGGAAAATTTCCAAAGTTCCAATTAAAGAAATCTATAAAATAGGAACATTTGATTTTAAAACAGAATTCAGAATTAAAACTCTTGAAACAGTTTTAGAGTTTGGTGCAGGATCACACCAAATCCATCTCTTAGAAAGAAAGCTTTAAAAGAACTAAGTGATAAACAGTTTAAGTTTCTCCATCTAGGATTAATACAGATTGCTATACAACCTTTAGTTAGGGCCAGATTACAAGCTTCTGTGTTAGCTTGCCTAAAAGATAATAGACATAAAAATTTCTCAGATTCTATATTAGGTATTATCCAAACCTCTCTTCATGCAGGACCAGTTTATTTTAACAGTTTTCCAAATTTTTCTGTTAGTCTTTCTGATCCTCATGCTTTAGAAGTTTTATCTTTACTTATACAAACCCAAGGTTTCGATATGAAACATGGATCAAAACCGTTATGTATATAATATCAAATTTATTATAAAGCTATGAAAACCTTAGTTCCCAAATCTCTTGTTTCACAAGAAAAATGAGCTACCCCATACTTTATAACAAACCCGATACATAAAAAAGATTGAACCTAAAAAGATATTATGGTCGGATGTAGATCTCCCATCCGAATGGAAAATTGAAAAAGAAGAAAATTATAATATTCCAGACAATCTTCTGAAAAAATAGAGTCTATAACAGAAAATTCAGACAATATAACTTTACACTTTAAACCTATACCTCAGAGACATTCTGTCTATATTTAGTTGACTGGATTATTGGACGGCCAAATTTTTATGAGCCAAATAGATTATAACCATTACACACCTACAAAATATATAATTTTAAATGTTAATTCTCAATAAAATTCTACCCAACTAATTTTAATAGTTAATAAAAATTCAACAAACAGTTCTCATGTCTTATCTATTTCTATCATAACAAAATTTTAATTTAAAGCCAAAATATTATAAAATCATTGAAATAACTTGAAAATAATATGTAGTGACAAAATATTGTCAAAACATATTTTAAAGTAAATTTCATATGAAACTCAAATAATTACTTGCAAAAATTGGCATAAAATACCAAAAAAATATTATTAATTATCTAACATAAGATAGTTATAAATACGTGTGAAGTCTTTAGGAAAAACCCACAATGATAACACATGGAAGAAATTTTTGAAAAAATTTCTTAAATCCTTTTAGGTTAGTAATACTTAGGTTGTCATAGTGTATTTGATTTTCAATTTATGATTTCAATCTAGCGGAACGACAAAATTTGAGACGCAAATTTTCAATCCTTCTGCTTCTACTAAATAAGATATATAATGGAATTAATGTTATAGAATTCAAACTTGATTATAAAAACCGGACGAAATATTTTGAAGCATCTTATAATGACAAAAAGAGAGATTGGGTAACAAAAACTGATGCTGCTCATATGATAGCATGGGGTTTTACTGGTCAGCTAAAAGCTTGGTGGGATATACAATTACCATTAACAGAGCAATTAAGAATCCTTAATGATCCAGATCCAGTAAACACCTTAGTTAGCACAATAATATATTAGTTTTTATGAACCATAGAAGACTATCAGTCAATTATAAGAGAAAGATGATTAAAATTAAGATGTAAAAAGATGTCCAAACATAGATGGTATAAAGATATTTTTTCTAACAGATCTCTTAATGTTAGAAGACGGAAATAAACCTGTTTATAAGAAAAATTCCTACAAGGTCTCCCGTCGGTATTTGAATCAAAAGTTAAAACTTTAATCAAACAAGAAAATGATGAAAAATTAGAATATAATAATTATACATGGGGAACACTATTTACTAAAATAAAACAAGTGGGTATAGAGTTATGTAATAAAAAACACATGGATGAGACTAAATTCCTTAGGTCTCAAGATCTATCTATATTTTGCTCGAATTATGGTATAGAACAAACTCCGGTTCAAAGGATAATGAAAAATCAAAATTTCTAAAAGCCAGAAAATACCAAAAGAAAGTTAAGGAAAAATCTTTTAAAGAAAAACCTCCAAAACAATATTATACTAAAAATAAGTTTAAAAAATATAAACCAAAACCCTCACAAAAGAAAAATGTTAAAGAAATTAAGTGTTATAAATGTGGTAAATTTGCCCATTATGCTTCTAAATGTTATAAAAACCAAGTAAAAGAATTATTAGCGGATAAAAGCCTCAGTATAGATGAAATTTCTAAAAGATTAAATGAGCTAGCAATCACTTCCGAAAGTGAAATTGAAGATTCTTCAGAAAGTGAAAATGAATTTGAAATAAATGAAATATATAATAAAAGCTCAGCCGAACATTAATGTCAATGTTCTTATAGCCAAAAGGATTACCAAACATCCTCAGACTCAGGATATTACTCTTTAAATATGATGAATAATTCCAATCAAATGCTATTAGATCTTATAAATCAAGTCGAGGATCAAAATCAAAAAATCGAGTTATTGAATAAATATCTAAAAATGACAAATGTTCCAGAACCCCTAACTCTCCCTGAAACCTCATCAATGATGCATATTATAAAGAATCAAAGAAAATATATTAAAAATATTCCAAAACCTCAAACAACATATGAGTTATCTCAAGAGATAAAAGAAATGAAGAAAGAAATATCAGAGTTGAGAAATAGAATTCAAATCCTAGAATTAAAAGAATTATCTATAAATGTGGAACAAGAAGAAAATACTGAAGATGATTTTGAGCTTCATTTACAAGAAGTTCTACATGAAAAGAAAGCCGAGTCTTCGAAGTTAAAAGAAATAGAAAAGGAAAATGTTATATCTGTTATGTGTAATGAAACACAAAGAATTATATCCCAAAAATGGTATATAAGAATAACTTTAAAAATAAAAGATTTCCCTGAAGATTTTTCTATAAGCCTGGTCGCCCTGGTAGATTCAGGAGCTTATCTCAACTGTATAAATGAAGGTATAATCCCTCCAAAATATTTTGAAATAACAAATTCATCAATATCTACTGCAGATGGAACTGATATGATTGTCAAATATAAATTATCCTCTGCACACATTTGTAATAAAAAATTATGCCTACAAACATCATTTATATTGATAAAAAATATGCAACAAAAAATTATATTAGGAACCCCATTCCTTCAAATGATAAAACCGTTTTCAGTAACCGATGAAGGAATTCAAACTAGTGAAACCCTCTTCGCTTTTATAAAACCTCCAGAAGCATCGCTTCTCGCAGAATTAAAAGAAACTCTAAGCTACAAAAAGAATTTTTTATGTTATCTTCAAGATAAAAATGCTATAAAATATATGGAAAAAGAAATAAACGGTTCACTCAAAAAACACATAGAAGAATTTAAAGAAAAATTGTCAAAAGAAGTCTGCTCTCAATTTCCTAATGCCTTTTGGGATAGAAAGAAACACATAGTTAAATTACCCTATGTAGAAGATTTTAATGAAGAAAAAATTCCAACAAAAGCAAGACCAATTCAAATGAATCAAGAGCTGCTTGAATATTGTAAAAAAGAGATAAAATCTTCATTAGACAAAAAATTAATTCGTCCAAGTAAGTCTCCATGGAGCTGCTCAGCATTCTATGTAAACAATGCGGCTGAAATCGAAAGAGGCACTCCAAGGTTAGTTATAAATTACGAACCTTTGAATAAAGTTCTAAAATGGATTAGATATCCTCTCCCGAATAAAAAGGACTTGCTAAACAGAATTATAAAAGATAAATTATTTTCAAAATTTGATTTAAAATCCGGGTATTGGCAGATTCAAATCGATGAAAAGGATAAATACAAAACTGCTTTTAATGTTCCTTTCGGACAATACGAATGGAATGTTATACCCTTCGGCCTAAAAAACGCCCCATCAGAATTCCAAAATATAATGAATGATATTTTCTATAATCACAGTGATTTTATAATTGTTTATATCGATGATGTCTTAGTTTTTTCCGACTCCATACAGCAACATTGGTGTCATCTTAAAGCAGTTTTTAGGCCGAAGGGTATAACATTCCATTCGTATTGTCCGAAAGGAACATTAAAAGCAGTTTTGTATTTATCCTTTTCATCGATTTGAATCTGCCAATACCCGGATTTTAAATCAAATTTTGAAAATAATTTATCTTTTATAATTCTGTTTAGCAAGTCCTTTTTATTCGGGAGAGGATATCTAATCCATTTTAGAACTTTATTCAAAGGTTCGTAATTTATAACTAACCTTGGAGTGCCTCTTTCGATTTCAGCCGCATTGTTTACATAGAATGCTGAGCAGCTCCATGGAGACTTACTTGGACGAATTAATTTTTTGTCTAATGAAGATTTTATCTCTTTTTTACAATATTCAAGCAGCTCTTGATTCATTTGAATTGGTCTTGCTTTTGTTGGAATTTTTTCTTCATTAAAATCTTCTACATAGGGTAATTTAACTATGTGTTTCTTTCTATCCCAAAAGGCATTAGGAAATTGAGAGCAGACTTCTTTTGACAATTTTTCTTTAAATTCTTCTATGTGTTTTTTGAGTGAACCGTTTATTTCTTTTTCCATATATTTTATAGCATTTTTATCTTGAAGATAACATAAAAAATTCTTTTTGTAGCTTAGAGTTTCTTTTAATTCTGCGAGAAGCGATGCTTCTGGAGGTTTTATAAAAGCGAAGAGGGTTTCACTAGTTTGAATTCCTTCATCGGTTACTGAAAACGGTTTTATCATTTGAAGGAATGGGGTTCCTAATATAATTTTTTGTTGCATATTTTTTATCAATATAAATGATGTTTGTAGGCATAATTTTTTATTACAAATGTGTGCAGAGGATAATTTATATTTGACAATCATATCAGTTCCATCTGCAGTAGATATTGATGAATTTGTTATTTCAAAATATTTTGGAGGGATTATACCTTCATTTATACAGTTGAGATAAGCTCCTGAATCTACCAGGGCGACCAGGCTTATAGAAAAATCTTCAGGGAAATCTTTTATTTTTAAAGTTATTCTTATATACCATTTTTGGGATATAATTCTTTGTGTTTCATTACACATAACAGATATAACATTTTCCTTTTCTATTTCTTTTAACTTCGAAGACTCGGCTTTCTTTTCATGTAGAACTTCTTGTAAATGAAGCTCAAAATCATCTTCAGTATTTTCTTCTTGTTCCACATTTATAGATAATTCTTTTAATTCTAGGATTTGAATTCTATTTCTCAACTCTGATATTTCTTTCTTCATTTCTTTTATCTCTTGAGATAACTCATATGTTGTTTGAGGTTTTGGAATATTTTTAATATATTTTCTTTGATTCTTTATAATATGCATCATTGATGAGGTTTCAGGGAGAGTTAGGGGTTCTGGAACATTTGTCATTTTTAGATATTTATTCAATAACTCGATTTTTTGATTTTGATCCTCGACTTGATTTATAAGATCTAATAGCATTTGATTGGAATTATTCATCATATTTAAAGAGTAATATCCTGAGTCTGAGGATGTTTGGTAATCCTTTTGGCTATAAGAACATTGACATTAATGTTCGGCTGAGCTTTTATTATATATTTCATTTATTTCAAATTCATTTTCACTTTCTGAAGAATCTTCAATTTCACTTTCGGAAGTGATTGCTAGCTCATTTAATCTTTTAGAAATTTCATCTATACTGAGGCTTTTATCCGCTAATAATTCTTTTACTTGGTTTTTATAACATTTAGAAGCATAATGGGCAAATTTACCACATTTATAACACTTAATTTCTTTAACATTTTTCTTTTGTGAGGGTTTTGGTTTATATTTTTTAAACTTATTTTTAGTATAATATTGTTTTGGAGGTTTTTCTTTAAAAGATTTTTCCTTAACTTTCTTTTGGTATTTTCTGGCTTTTAGAAATTTTGATTTTTCATTATCCTTTGAACCGGAGTTTGTTCTATACCATAATTCGAGCAAAATATAGATAGATCTTGAGACCTAAGGAATTTAGTCTCATCCATGTGTTTTTTATTACATAACTCTATACCCACTTGTTTTATTTTAGTAAATAGTGTTCCCCATGTATAATTATTATATTCTAATTTTTCATCATTTTCTTGTTTGATTAAAGTTTTAACTTTTGATTCAAATACCGACGGGAGACCTTGTAGGAATTTTTCTTTATAAACAGGTTTATTTCCCTCTTCTAACATTAAGAGATCTGTTAGAAAAACATCTTTATACCATCTATATTTGGACATCTTTTTACATCTTAATTTTAATAATCTTTCTCTTATAACTGACTGATAGTCTTCTATGGTTCCTAAAAACTGATATATTATTGTGCTAACTAAGGTTACTTTAAACTCCTGGAGACATCACACGCATTGATATAGATTTCCGATAAGAGAAACATAAGAGGTATTTCACCAAGGCTATTTTGTCATATTATGTCTTTAAGTGAGATTGTATTTCTTAATATGGAGAGAATAACCATTACACGAATACATATATATGTTCACAACACATTTCAACAAACATAATAAAATGATTCGATATTAAATATTAATATTAAAGTTTTTATGTTTCAATATTTAAACTATTTAAAATATAATTACTATTCAGATAATGATTCTATAAAAGGTATGTCTAGTAAAAACAATTTTTCATAAATTTTTTTGATTTACACCACTTTTCTACATGCTTTTTTCATATAACTAGCATGCTTTAGAATTATGTCTTGGTATATTAAATTTATTAACTTATTTCTCTTCATTATCTAAATCTTATTATATTTCTTCTATATTTCTAAAATTTTCCCTTAACTTTTGAGCTTTCCTAAGTATGCATAGTAGATTTGACTTTAGGGTGTGTTTGGTAATGAATAAAACTTTTGATGAAAAGTTTTAGAGAGTAAAAATTGTCAAATGATGTGATATGATGGGGGTAATGATGAGTAGTAAAGAGGATAAAGTTAAAATAGATAGGTTAGTTGTGGGATCCCAATCATATACACCCGGGTGCATTCAGCCTCAATGCACTCGGGTGTACTACACTCATTTTTTTTGAATTTTTTTTGAAATTTTTTTTACACAATGGTTAATCTAGGTTTATTTAACATATGTATCAATTTTTACTATTTTTGGAGACTTTTAGATATTTTTTTAAGATTTTTAAAAATCAGTGGCATTTTCGGTAATTTTAAATTACGGAAAATGCCACTAATTTTTAAAAATCTAAAAAAAATATCTAAAAATCTCCAAAAATAGTAAAAATTGACACATATGTTAAACAAACCTATATTAACAGATTCATGAAAAAATTTTCAAAAAAAAATAAAAAAAAATGGGTGTAGTACACCCGGGTGCATTGAGGCTGAATGCACCCGGGTGTATATGATTGGGATCCTTAGTTGTGTGGGTAGTTGTGTAAAAATGATTGAAAAGTAGGGTAGTTGTATAGGAAAATGTGAAAAAATAATTAAAAATATGATAGTTGTGGAGAGTGAAAAATTTTAGATTGACTTGACATTTTTTGTTAATTGCCAAACACACCCTTGATCTTAAATGTAATTATAATACTTTCAAAATTTCAAATATATCCACCGTGTTTCTGTTTAATCTAAAAAATGTTAATTCCATAAGTTAACGTCATTAGTTAATACGTGAACTTACTAATAAGTCCTTCAAATTTAGAAAATTGAAAAAAATTAAATATCATAACTTAATAATGCCCTAATTGCAAATAAGTTTTAAGTTAACAGAGACCTAATTATATTTTCTTTCTATTTAATTTTATTATTTATTATTTTATACTGGGATATCTTGGATATTTATAGGATTAATTAATAGTTTGGGATGAAATGTGCATTTTGGGAATTAAATGCAAATATAGTGGTTATATTTCAAAATTTAAAAATATTATAGTTATATGAGAAAAGTCTTTAATTTTTTTCCCACGTTTATTAGAAAATAAATAAAACACGAAAAAAATTGCCGCATGGAGTCGCCGCGCCTGCAAATAATCTTCATCGTCAAAAATCAAGGTCAGCCGAGCTCCACTCTCGGCGCTACTCCCCTCGCGGCAGAGAGAGAGAGAGAATGGCAACAGCTGTCCCTGGCTGTGGCTTTCGACGCCTAGGCTCCTCCTGCTCCAGGCTTAATAAAGCTCGCTGCTGCTCTTCTTCTTCTTCTTCTCATGCTCCTTCTGTTCCAACTGAAAATTCCCAAGCTCGTCCTTCGTACTTCCCAAAGCGAGGTCAGACGCTGGAGCTCGTTTGCGAGAGTTTAGCATTCAAAGGGAAGGGCGTCTGCAAGGTTTCAGACACTGGCTTCGTTGTCATGTGCGACCGCGCCCTTCCGGGGGAGCGCTTCCTCGGCCGTGTCATCCGCAAGAAAGGAAACTACGCCGAGGTGTGTGTTTCTCCTGTCTCTTGCTCTTTATTTGGGACCTACCCAAGTTCCATTTTCGCCCAATCTCCATAGGGGAACCACTTATTTTTCAACATTTTGTGCTACCAGTTGTTAAGTAGTCATCGCCAAATTTGGACCCACATTTTGTTCTGGAGGATTGGGCTAACCATCACATAACATGCATAAGAACGGAATTTAAGTCACTACAAAAGCTTTTCCTGTTCCTAATGAACTAGGAAGTTCAGAACTAGTGGTCTGGTCCAACTCAGCTTAGTATGTTGCGTTGTACGATTTGAGTAACATGCATTAGATCTCTTTGCATCATCAATAAAATGTAGAATATAAAAGCAGCGTACATTACGTGCTTCTGACACACATGCACATATTTAGAGGGGTGTTCTGGATGGGCAGCAATCTCAGAGTTGGGAAAATCTATTTCGTTGCCTCAAAGAGGATCTGGGAAGACTAGAATGGTTTGGGAACTTGAAGATGGGGTAGTGCGGGATGCCAAGATATTTTCGTAAATTGGAGTTTAGATTATTTCAGGATTTTTATTTCTATTTTGGATTCGTTAGAATATTTAGAAGATATTCGCTTGAGGTTCCTTGCTCTTTCTTCTATTTTCCTCTTTACCCATCCTACATCATAGGGTTTTCAAAAAAAGAGAAGATTTTAAGAATGATTAGAACTGAAATAAAGAAGGAGAATCAGAAGTTGAGTATGGACAAAGAAGAAGAATTAGAAATAAACTATATGCAAGGTCATGATATTTAACACTAACAATTGGTTTCTTCTGTATTAAGCTATATTCACTTATTAATATATGCTACAATTATCGCTACATTTGTTCTGTATCAAAGTTTATTTTTTACAACTTGTTCGAACTAGTTCTTCACTGAATTGCAGAAGCCAAAGTTTACAGCTTTATTTCTTTGTCATTTTCGCGAACTGTAAAGTCAACAGGCTATAGTGCACTGCTGCAATGCAAATTCTTTGCATTTGAAGTGTTTAATACACTATCTTCTGTAAATGTATCAAATTAACATAATAAACATGTTTTTCTTCGTGACTTAAGCTTGAATTTGTTGTATACATATTATGTAAGCAAATCGTCTGCAAATGTCTTCTCAGAACGAGTCAGAATCAGTTTTTAATGGGTTATTTAAGTCTCAATTTTTGAAACTCCTGCCCAAGTTACTGCATGGATTTACCAATTCATACCCCCTTCTTTGGTCCTAGCCATCTATCACAATTTTTCTAAGGTTTAGTCATGTTTTGATAGCCTTAAACCTGGAACAGGGTTGAATTATTTCTGTTTTCTCACGTAGGAACCGACAGTAGCTATTTTGATGCAATCAATGTCTACTTTGTGTGATTCATAATTCTGTCATGCATAATTATGATTTTACTGCATTCTGCAATTAAAATAGCTAAGAGGTTACCTATTGGGTTCACTTGCAGAATTATTTCTGTTTTCTCATGTTGGAACCGACAGTAGCTATTTTGATGCAATCAATGGCTACTTTGTGTGATTCATGATTCTGTCATGCGTAATTATGATTTTACCGCATTCTGCAATTAAAATAGCTAAGAGGTTACCTATTGGGTTCACTTGCAGTGAATTGTTGCTGACCTCTTTTTCTCTCTTCCTTCTTCTCTCCATCTCTCTCTCTCTCTCTATATATATATATATATATATATATATAATGTTCTCTTCCATTGTGGTTATGTGGATGGTAACCGGTGTTACTAGGGTTAAAATTGAGAAAAGAAAACTAAGTTCCCCACCTGCCCCAGCTTGCTGCCACATGAAGTGCTTTTGCACAATTTTACCTTGGTTAATAAGGCTAATAACTTGCCACCTTATGGCATACAGCACCTCTTACTTAGGTGCTGCCACTTGGCAGCTTAGCTGGCCCAATTTCAGTCACCAATTCTTAGTCATTCATGGGTGTCCCACCGCTGATGTGATCCAATGCTGTTGATCTTGTGGCCTACCAGATTAACGAATTACTGCTGTCAAATTTCATGTACATTCAATTTTCCTTATCAATTTTTGTGGACAATTATTTCCCATTATATACACCATTGGATTCTGATTAAATTTCCTACTTTTCAATATGAATTTTAAAATTAAAAATCACCGCCGCATCTCTTATATATTCTAAAAATATACTAAAAGTTGTTAATGTTAGGACGTTTCCTGTAACCGACGCGCTGCAGCAGAGCCCGACTGTAGTGAGAAATGAGCAAGGGTTGATAGGGCATTTCCCCGGAAGCAACGCGCTACATCGGACCCGAATGTAGTGAGAAATGGGCAAGGGTTGCTAGGGCGTCTCCCCGGAAGCGATGCGCCACAACAACGTCCAGTTGTGGCGAGAAGTCGACAAAGGTTACCATGCCTTTATGGACGTAGTTTAGGGAAGAAGATGACACCAAAACACAAGGTCTGTTTTGCCTCATAGAATGTTGGGGCTCTTTTAGGGGTGTTAACGGATCGGGTTGGACGGGTTGGAGCCTAATCATAATCCTAACCCATTTAAAATATCTCAATCCTAATCTGTTTATTAACCCATTTAAAAAACCTCAACCCTAAGCTATTTACAACCCATTTAATAAACGGGTCGGTGGGTCGTTAACAGGTTGTATAGCAAATAACCTGAAAGCTTAAACTCTAGTAGATGATGATCTCGCAGGGAGAGACGAGAGAGTGTTTTCGGCGTAGGGGAAATGGAAATAGGCAGTAACGGGAAAATGGAATTAGGGCAACAATGGAAAAATGAAAATTAGGTAACTTGAGGAATACTTAGAGAGGGAAAATAACCAAAGAGTTTACATATATATATATAAAACTTTGATGAGTTAAGCAAGTTAAATGGGTTAAACGAATTAAACGGGTTGAACAAATTATATGAGTTAAATGGGTTACTAAACGGGTTGATGAGTTATAAAATCTCAACCCTAATCCATTTATTTAATTAAATGGTTAAACAGGTTGGCAGATCATAACCCATTTATTCGAAAATCCCAACCCAAACCATTCATAAACAGGTTGGACGAGTGGGTTGACGGGTTGACCATGACCATTAACACCCTTAGACTGTTTCAAGGAAAAAGTATGGAAGTAATAGATGTTATGAGAAAGAGCAAAATTAATATAGCATGCCTTCAAGAGACTAGGTGGAAAGGAGAGAAGGCTAAAGAGATTAATGGATTGAAATTATGGTAGATAAGAAATGATAATGGAAATGGTGTAGGGATAATAGTAGATAATAAATTCATAAATAAAGTTGTAGATGTCAATAGAATAAATGATAGAATTATTCAAATAAAATTTATATTAGGTGTAAAAGTCATAAATATGATTAGTGTTTATGCGCCACAAGTAGGATTAGATGATAGAATTAAGAAACAATCTTGGGATGACTTAGATAGTGTTATGCAAAGGATATCTAATTAGGAAAAGGTTGTGACAGGTGAAGATTTAAATGGACATGTGGGAAAGGAGAATGCAGGATATGAGAGAAGTCATGGAGGTTTCGGCTTTGGAATAAGGAATGAAATGGGGAATGCTATTTTAGACTTTGCTACAACATATGATTTAGTTATAACAAATTCCTTATTTCAAAAAACGAGATGAAAACTTGATTACTTTCAAGAGTGGAACCAATTCTAACCAAATAGATTTCTTCCTTATAAGAAAATTGAATAGATTCCTTTGTATTAATTGTAAGGTTATCCCAGGTGAGAGCTTAATTATTCTTTATAGATTATTAGTGATAGATATATACACAAAAAGAGTCAACAAAACTTAAAGACAATATAATTTCAAAAATTAAATGGTGGAATTTAAAGGGAAACAACATGAAATTTTTTAGTAAAAGAATGATAGAAGAAGGAAAATGGGACACAAAAATATGAAGTAGAATCAACGTGAGATAAAATGACAATTAACATAAAAGTAGGACAAAGTATTGTAGATATATATAAAAATCGTAGATCCTCACATAGGGAAACTTAGTGGTGGAATGAGGATGTTGAAAAAGCTATAAATGCTAAACAAGAAAAGTTTAAAACATGGCAGAAAAATAAAAATGATACAAACTTACAACAATACAAATTATCAAAAAAAGCTACTAAAGAGATTATTATTAGCCATGCTAAACACAAAGTTTGTGACAACTTATATGACAGATTAGTAACTAGACAAGGTGAAAATGATATTTTTAAGTTGGCTAAATTAAAAGAAAATAAAGGCAAAGATTTAACACATATTAGATGTATTAAAAGTGAGGACCAAAGCGTTCTAGTGAAAGATGATGATATTAAAGCAAGATGGAAAACTTATTTTTATAGTTTACTAAATGATACTCCACACGAACATTTAACATTAAATGTTAGTTTAAATAGAGAAGAAAATAGGAATATCAGTTATTTCCCAAAAATTCGAATATGCATGGGAGATGTATGTGCAACATGGTTAACAAATTTTTTAATAAGATTATAAAAACAAAGTTAATGCCAAGTGAATGAAGGAAAAACATTATAGTTTTAATTTATAAAAATAAGAGAGATATTCAAAATTGTGCAGATTATCGCGTAATAAAATTAATGAGTCATACTATGAAATTATGGGAAAGAGTAATTGAACATAGACTAAGACGAGAAACTAATGTATCTGAAAATCAATTTGGTTTTATGCCAGGTAGATCAACCACTGAAGCTATTTTCTTACTTAGACAACTATTTGAAAAGTATAGATAGAAGAAAAAGAACTTATATATGATTTTTATTGATTTAGAAAAAGTATATGATCGAGTACCAAGAAAGTTAATATGACAACTGATGAAAAAGAAAGAAATTAATAACAGATATATTGATATTATTAAAGATATGTACGAGGGAGCTGTTACGAATGTGAGGACCATTAGTGGAGATACTAATATCTTCCCAGTTAAAATAGGTTTACATCAAGACCCAGCATTGAGTCCTTACCTTTTTACCTTAGTAATAGATGAAATTACTAGACATCTCTAAGAAGAAGTACCTTGGTGTATGTTATTTGCAGATGACATTGTTCTAATAGATGAAACTAAAAAACGACTAAATTTAAAATTGAATAGGTGGGTAGATGCTTTAGAATCTAATGGTTTTAGAATTAGTTGCACAAAACTGAATATACGAAATGTAATTTTAATAATAGTTAGAACCCAGATGAGGAACTAATTAAGATTTTAGATCAAGTAGTGACAAGAACTAATCACTTCCGGTATTTAGGATCAATAGTTCAAGAGAACGGGAAAATTGATAAAGATATAATACATAGAATTCAAGCAAGATGGATGAAATGGAGAAGTGCGTCAGCAATTTTATGTGACCGTCAAGTTCCAATCAAATTAAAAGGAAAATTTTATAAGACTACGATTAGACCTACTATGCTTTATGAGGCATAATGTTGGGCAGTCAAAGAACAACATATACAAAAAATGAGTGTAGCGGAAATGAGAATGTTAAGGTGAATGAGTGGTAAAATAAGAAAAGGTTAATTTAGGAATGAAATAATTTGAGAAAACTTAAAAGTGAGACCAATTTGTGATAAAATGAGAAAAAATGGATTAAGATGGTTTGGTTATGTTAAAAGGATGCCTGAAGTAGCACCGGTTAGAAGAATATGGTCTATCCAAGTAGAAGGTGGTCGGAGAACGAGGGGAAGACCCAAAAAACATGGATGGAAATAATTAAACAAGATTTAAAAATATTACAAATTACAGAAAATTTAGTCTTAAATCGTCAAGAATGGCGCAACAGAATCCATGCAGCCGACCCCACCTAGGTGGAAAATGGCTTATGATGATGATGACATGATTCAGTCTGTCTAGCCTTAATTTCTGGACACTGTCTACTAATCTGACCATATCTTGATCATGTGAACTTGGATCAACCTGATTGTTTTTTATGTGTTGGATTCTATATGGTTAATACCTTCAATTTGATACATTATACATTTTCTACTTCATCCAATACAATTTGGTTAGAAAAAATCCAAAACAATTTGGTGGAATTTTTCTATGGGAAAAGCTGGATTTAAAGTGGATCTTTCTTGACATTTTTTCCAGGAATCCACAAAATGTACTAAAATTTAATTTTTATTTTTGCTTTTCACATGATATTAAGTTAACCACAATTTCTGCTGCAAATCATTATAGACTAATCAAATTACTTTTACATTCTTCTATACAAATTTTCCAGAGCCCCCGAGCGATTTTCCAAAAGTTTGTGTTTTGCATTGTAGGCTTTTTCTCGGATTTTACAATAAATTACCCTCAAAATTCAAATTTGATAGAACTAGCCTATTGAGATTACTTGAGGATAACAAATAGGTGTCATTTCTTGATTTTCATCACTGAACCAACTCTTGCTCTGTTGGAGCACATCTTAAAATGCATTGAACCAATCAGTTCAATTATCTAATTGTGAGCGGACCGGTCCAATACTCTAATAATTGCAGGCATTTTTGGTCAAAAGAAGAACCGTCAAGGTGTTAAATGGTCGTATAAAACATTGCTAATCATCTTGGTACATGATTATTGGATATGGCTGTATGAGCCATTCATAGGGATTCCTTCTTTCTAATATTTTTTTTTCATTATTTGGATAAACAGGTGCAAAAAATTGAGACAATTACACCCCACCAGGACTCTGTGGTTGCCCCATGTGAACATGCATTGGACTGTGGGGGCTGTAAAACACAAAACCTACTTTATGAGGCTCAGATTAAAGCCAAAGAGCAGCAGGTTCATGAGTTGCTGATCCATACTGGGAAATTCTCTAAAAGAGATCTTGAAGCTGCCGCAATCATGAAGCCCATTGTCCCGTGTAATATGCAGTTTCATTACCGTAATAAGGTTGCTATTGCATTTCAATCTGTTCTTGCGAATTGCTGCACTTTGAGAGAAAAAAAAAAGAACTGATCACTGGCCTTTTCTAACACGCTCAAGTGACATTGCTACCATTAGCTCTTGGACATGCTCATAAAATTGTCGTGCTTATTAATTATAATAAGTTTATAATTTTTTACATATATATGCAAATATCATGAGTCGTGTGTTCACTCTGGCCCACACTTCTAAGTTCAGTTACAATTGGTTTTGGTTTATTATATTTCATTGTCAGATTAGCTGTACATTTGGATGCTTTCTATTGCTAAATTGATGATTCCCATTACAAGGAGAAAAAAAGGCCAAACTGTGGTTGACACTTACCTGGTTATATTGGATATTGTGTTTACTTCCACTTTGTTATTGCTCTTACTTCTTGCACATGATCAAACATCTCAAGGCACCCTGAACCTTAATTTTATTAATTTTTTTTAACAATTGATTTATTCAAATGCCTGCTATCTAAATCAAGCTCATGATTTCCTTTTTTTTTTTTTTTTTTTTTTTCAGATGGAATTTTCATTTGGTACTCAACAATGGTTGCCTAAGGGTAAACTTCTGCAAGAAAAAGATATCGGTTCGTATAACTATGCATTGGGGCTGCATGCTCCTGGATTTTTTGATAAGGTTCTCAATATTGAGAAGTGCTTGTTGCAGAGTGAGGCTGCCAACATGGTATGTAACTGTTTACATATCCTATTCATGTTATTGTAGGTTGATGGATGCTATAGAAGCAATTTGAGACACATGAGAGATGGAGGGAGGACGTGGCTTCCAAGTTTCTCATATTTGGAACTACCTGAATTTTCTAGAGCCAACGTCGTGTGGGCACTAGATATACATCTGATCTTAGCTCATTGTTCCCTCAAGCTCTTTGTGCTCCGTATGAAGAGTTCAATTTACCATTTCCCCTGTACCATTCAACTGCATTTACTTAGTGATGCTTGTACAAAGTTTATCACTCTTTTAACCTTGGACATGTGCCGGAACTTCCACAAACACTAGCCATTTCTTTTTTTGAGAGGAGCGAACATGCCATTGACTTGTTCCATAAACCTTCCAAACATTGACCTCCTATTACTTAGAGTGGCTCTAAAATCCTAGCCCATGGCGACTTTTTTTTTTTTTTTTTTGGGTTTTTGGCCGTGTCCATGGCGACTTCAATACATTGATTAATCTACATTTGTGATCACTATGGAATATGTGGTTTTAGAATGGAGTGCAGCTGAGATTGTTTTCCAATAGCTGCTTCTCCCTTATTGCCATTGGGTTGCAAGTGTTAAGAATCTTGTAAAACTAAGCTCGAGTAAAAGCATTGTTTTGCTGTAACCATATTCTTATGCTATCCATTTTTTGGCTGTTATGCTTCTTTTGAAGCTGCACAAACTAATATAATCAATATTATTATCCAGCTATGTTTTTCTTCATGTTTTGTTATTTGCTGCTTAGGGGAACTGCAATTCAATTTGTAGGTTCTTGCAACTATTCAAGATTGCTGGAGAGATTCACAATTGGGGCTCACACCATATGATGTTCATGCTCATTCTGGGTTTCTTAAACATCTAATGCTCAGAACTGGAAGGTATTCAAACTGCTAACCAATTCTCAGGTGATTATGATTGGCTTTGCTTTCTCCTTAATTGAGAGGTTTTGGATTTGCATTGGAATAGACATAGAGAGATCCCTACTGCATGCATCTAAGAGCACGCACTTTATCATCCTGAATTGGAAAGTTCACTTATGTTTAATATATTGATTGGCTGGTCCTCCCTTTCATGGATCATGAATGATCACTTCTAGGGTTCCAACAACTGTTTCTGTTTGGAAAGGATTAGTTCCTTGTGTTGCTGAATGAAAGTATTATTCAAGATGAGGAAAAGGATCAGTTACTGAATTTTATTTATTTATTTATTTATTTTTTTTCTGAACAGAATTTTATGATGTTTCTTTGGCATCTTGTGTGCAATTGTGTCATTCATTCAACACATGGTATTTGTTGGAATGTTTTTTATTGCGAAACTGCAAAAAGTTTTAAGACACTGCAGTAATAAGTTTGATCTCTGTTTCAGAAATGTCAAGACAGGCCTGCCTGAGATAATGGTTAATTTTGTGACTTCATCATACAAACCAGAGCTACTGAAGCCTCTTGTTGAGAAGATTTCTGCAATTCCTGAAGTGGTTTGTGCAATGTATCCTGTTTAGTTTAGGCTTACATTGAAAATATACATAATTCTTTGATTTCCTTAGACTTTGCAGCTCTTCCTAACCATTCTTGTGTGTAAAGCTCTTATAAACTTTGGACTGGTGACTTTTAATGGTTTTTGTCCCAATACTAATGGCATGCCTGGATATCATAAAAACTTTTTAATCTCTACGACTACCCCATTTTTCAATCATTTTTTCAAATCTTCCTGTACAACTTCCATAGTTCAATCATTTCTACCCAATTGCCTATACAACTAATCTATTTATTTTAAGTTTATTCTCTTTACTCCTCATAATTAACCCTACCATATCACATCATTTTTTTCCAACTAAAAAACTTTTACACCAAAAACTTTTTATCTAAAAGTTTTATCACTTCCCAAACACACCTTAAGAATGCACTTTTGTCTAGAGTTTCTATTGCATTATTCACTATAAAGATCCAAAAGCAGCCAGTCTGATCAACATGTCTTTAATCTTATACCAGTTGTCATATGTGATAACGATAGTTTGGTACATAGACCATAAAAAATTTGCCTGTTGACAAATGAAAAATTAAATTCAGCAATCCAAATTCAACTGTTTGATAATCTGAACTGTAATTTTGTTACCTTTCAACTTGACAATCCCATTAGGTTGTACTTTTGTTACCTTGACTCAACTTGGCAATCCTTCATGTGAGCAAACTATTTAACGAAATCTGTGAACTCAGTCGTGGAGATTGTGGTGATCCTATGTACAAAGATTCATAAAATGAAGACGAAGGATGGATCTGGTTGCTAAAGAATTTGCTTCTGGACAAAGTTTCATGTTGGTTTTAGGTTGTCTTGTGTTATATAAGATCACTAGGCCTGCAGATATGACTACATTAGTTGAGTTAAATTCAGTCCACAATTCCAAAAGTTCAGTGGATGATTGTATGATCGGAATATCAACATCGGGTGACGTATCAACCCACGAGAAAACCTATACAATATGGGTATATTGTATTGGCATCGGACTGTATCTGGAAGAATTTTTTAGTCTAAAATATATGAAAAATAGCTAGGAAATTTAGAAAATCAGGAAATGAAAGAATACGATGTTATTTTATATTTTGCATATGAAAATGATGGTATATTAGTCCATTGTTGTTTCACTGCTTAATCCTCTTTTATGAAATTTACATCTTATTTGCTTTCTATTCTTTGCAATTCTTTTTCCATATTGTTATCCTATATTTGTGTTATCTTCAGCGCTACCCTTAGCCATCTCAAATTCCAATTATTTTGATTACCAAACATCAATTACAAAAAAAATTAAAAACAAGTATATTAACAAAGTGGTTTGAAATTTAAAATCATAGTAACAAGCTATGGGCAAGAGTTATAAGATAAACAATTTAAAATCCATAAAAAGTTCAAATCTGAAAATTTTTAAAACATGAAAATAACATAAAAATGTAAAAATATACAAAGAATTAAAAATAAAATCATCATCATCATCATAAGCCATTTCCCACCTAGGTGGGGTCGGCTGCATGAATTCTGTTACGCCATTCTTGGCGATTTAAGACTAAATTCTCTGTA
Organism: Annona cherimola; assembly: GCA_030490835.1. NCBI lineage: Eukaryota > Viridiplantae > Streptophyta > Magnoliopsida > Magnoliales > Annonaceae > Annona > Annona cherimola. The sequence goes on from CM059972.1 coordinate 36,915,701, forward strand.
ATTTGTAATATTTTAAAATCTTGTTTAATTACTTCTATCCATGTTTTTTAGGTCTTCCTCTCATTCTCTTACCACCTTCTACTTGGATAGACTCTATTTTCCTAACCAGTGCTACTTCAGGCCTCCTTTTAACATGACTAAACCATTTTAATCTATTTTCTCTCATTTTATCGCAAATTTGTCTCACTTTTAAGTTTTCTCGAATTATTTCATTCCTAATTTTATCTTTTCTTGTTTTACCACTAATCCACCTTTACATTCTTATTTCCGTTACGCTCATTTTTTGTATATGTTGTTCTTTAACTGCCTAACATTCTGCCCCATAAAGCATAGCAGGTCTAATCGCAGTCTTATAAAATTTTCCTTTTAATTTGATTGGAACTCGACGGTCACATAAAATTCCTGACGCATTTCTCCATTTCTTCCAACCTGCTTGAATTCTATGTATTATATCTTTCTCAATTTCCCCGTTCTTTTGAACTATTGATCATAAGTACCGAAAGTAATTAGTTCTTGTTACTACTTGATCTAAAATCTTAATTGGTTCCTCATCTGAGTTCTCACTATTATTAAAATTGCATTTCATATATTCAGTTTTAGTGCGACTAATTCTAAAATCATTAGATTTTAAAGCATCTACCCACCTATTCAATTTAAAATTTAGTCCTTCTTTAGTTTCATCTATTAGAACAATGTCATCTGCAAATAACATACACCAAGGTAAAATAAAATAAATCACAAATTTATTGAACTAATATGATTCCATCTTTATTTTTATGCAATCTATTGCAAAACAAAGAAAAATGTAGGAAATTTTTTTCAAGGAGGCTGAAATTATTTTTTATTTTTTAATTTTCAGAAACTCGAAAAAGTATAAAAATATAATCAAAATCTATCAAAAAAAGAGAAAAATGAAGGAAATCGTTACGCAGAAACATAATTTTTAAATTTTTTAAAATTTTCGAACTAAAAAAAATATAAATTACGAATTTCCAGATGTTGCATGATTTCATCCTAATTTGCAAATGACCTATATTTTACCCTGGAAAAATGTAGAAACTTTTTATTTTTTTAAGGTGCTGAATTTTATTTTATACTTTCTGTAAATTGAAGAATAAAAATATCATGAAAATTTACTAAAAAAGCAAAACGCAAAGCAATTATTGTATTTTTTAATTTTCGGAATAAAAAATATAAATCACAAAATTTTAGATTCAGCGTGATGTCATCTTCTACTCATCAAATCGAAGCTAGATCTGATATGAAAATTTTACCGTTTTGAGATTTTCCCCAAATTTTCTGCTCCATAGATCTTCAATTTTCCCCAAAATAATCAATTTCTTCTTCAATAATCCATCAATCTCATTGCAATCCTGTTTTAAACCTTTGACTAGAACACCACAAAAATCAACATCTTAAGGGTTTTTAATCCATGGTTTAGTGTTTTTGAAAAAAACTACCTTTATTTATTTATTTATTTTTTAAATGCAAATCTAGATCTAGGAGATACCTATTTAAACCATTTTCCATGTGTTGATTCTACCTTCTAGGGACTCTGACAGTCTCTTTTAGCAGAAACGTGTGGGGAAAAAAAATCCAGAAAAATATTAAGCATGCGGCAATGGGTATTGGGTCCGATACGGGCCTGAGATGACTGTATAGGCTGATACAAGGTTGTGTCAGCTGATATGGTCAAAAAATAGCCAACACACAACTGAATCCTAAACCTTAGATGTTTTAAAGGTGTATCACGTATCGGGTCTGGCCAATATGGATCTGATACACCTGTATTGGATTGCTATCGGCTGATTTCTTGAACCATGGATCATTGTCAAATTTAGGGTTTAGAGTTGAAATGAGAGGAGGTTTGAAATCTTCTTCATTTTTTCATTATAGATCCTAGTGTCTGATGTGTAACAACTGAGAAGAGGCATGATGAGAATGAGAATATGTTGATTGATTGAAAAGAAATATTCTTGATGTGAGCTACATCTTGAAGGGCATGATTCCACTGAGTACGTAGGAAGACCGAGGGATTTGTTTGCTAATGAATTTGCTTTCAATAAAGTTTTATATTTGTTTGTTTGTTTGTTTGTTTGTTTTGATAATAAGTTTTATGTTTGTTTTGGGGTGTCTGTGGAAGGTCCACTGGGCACGTGCATATGAGTTTGGTTGGATTGAGACGAGCAGTGTAGCCTATGCAAGTTGCTTGAATGACTATAAAAGTGTGTTGTTAGTGAAAGTCAAATTGATGCAGGATAGGATGCAGTAAATTGATAAAAAGGGGAAGAATTTGGAAGAAAGGGAAGTTCCTCTCAATAGGGAAAGGGGAAGAAAGAAGAGAAACTGCAGATTAATTAAGAAAAAGAAGTCCTTAGCCCTCAACTTAAGCAACAAGAAATATGTATAACAGCATAATAATAAAACTTATCTAAAAAGAGAACTAAACCTAGAAGTATCCTAAAAGAAATCTAAACTGTTCATTGAACTTAAACATAACAAAGCCTAAAAAATAAGAAAATTTTCAAATATAAAGAAACCCTAATAAGATTTCCGTCAATCCACATGATTTTCTTTGTCTTGAGGGGGCAAAAAAAAAAAAAAAACCTCTTCCTCATGTTGAGACTGAAAACTATTGTATGCATAGAGGATAAAAAGTTTAAATTTCAACTTTATTTTTTTATATATCATCTATTAACTCAAATTCCAACTTAATAGCAATCCGATTTTTATAAGGTTTGTATAGGTTTGAGTTGGGATTTTAAAGATAGGGCTAAGGTGGAGATTGAGTTAAATATTTACAAATAAGGTTAGGATGGAAAAGATCTTAGTTGGAATCAATTTGTTTGATTTCTATACCTACTTCTAGTCGTCTGATCTGAGGGACAAAAAACACGAGTTACTGAAATGTAATAGGAAAAATAATGTGACACTTATTCCAGTAACTTCTCAAAATCTGACTGAGTCATAGCAAATCTGTGAAGTTAAACATGTGAATTACTTCTCATGCATGATAGTGGACCACACCAAAATAAGAAGAAATATATCCCTTTTTATTGTTGTTAGCATGTATTAAATGAGGTTTTTGCAAAAGTAACCCTCCAAGCTTAATAAATAGCAGATTAGCTCCTCAAGTTTAAAGAATAGCAAATATAACCCTCTAATTTCTGTATGTTTGCAGGATATAGCATTTTCTTGGTTCATGATTTTTGGAGTAGAAAACATTTTTTTATTTCTATGCCCCTGCTCATTTCTCCCCCTTCATCCACTCATTTCTGTTGACTAGCCATTGTCGAATCATTTTGGAATCCATCATTGGTAAAGTTAGTGAGGGAAGATGACTGTGAGCTCAAGGTATGTAGTGATTTGAGGCCCACGGTTATGTTCTGGTTGATCTTCTCCAGCCTAGCTACATCTATTTCTTTCTTCCTCTGTCTGCATGTGAAGACCATGGCAGTATTGAGCAACATCCTAGCAATGGAAGCATGTCCTGCAAACTAGGGCAAAAACCTTCTTTTTTTTGGCTACCTAGTCCTTCCTGTCATTTTGATGCCCTCCTACCTTCCTGTTCAAGCCCCTTTATACTTTCTTCCATCTTCCTTCCCCCAAAAAAAAAAAAAAAAGCCCCATTTGAGAAGATTACATTCGTTGGTCTTCATCCTTTCATCTCTCCCTAAGCTCTCTGAAACCTACCCCATTGTCATCTTGCTGAAAACAGTAGTCCAGGGGCCGGCAAGGTAGTTCCCGTTGAAATTCTGTCTAGGGGAAGGTCGATACTCTTCAGTTCATCAGGATATCTAGAAATGTCGCAGTGAGCATTATTGTGCACCAAAAATCAGTACTAAAGCCATGCTACTCTATGAAGAAATTTGATTTGTCATTTATTCTTAATCCACCAGACTTTCAAATTGATTCTTCATCATGTTTGTTGTATAAGTGGAATTATGACTGATTATTGTGAGATCCTTAGATGAATATATAGCTGTTGGAATATAGAGCTCAGCAGATGAGTTGCACTATTTGATTTTTGGATTGTCGAATGTGGAGTCTTAGAAAGTAATTTTCTTAGTAGTTCGCCTTTAGTTTCTGAATTAGCCCATCTAGAGTTGTGGTTTGAAGATGGAAGATTGAAATACTATGGCATTTCTCTGTGATGAAAACTGTGATGTAGTGATGCATTTTGGCTATTGGTCTCAATGCTTCCCATTAACTAAAATCCCAACATTAACTTCACTCTTGTGGATTGTGAGGTTGAATTCTATTTTCATTCTTCAATTTTTTTTCATTTCTTGAGGGTATTTTTTGCCATTTCATAAATCCAAATGGGTGGATTTAATATGATATGGTGCCAGGGTTAGAATTGCAAACTCATGAAAATTAGAGGGTTATATTTGCTATTCTTAAAACCTAAGGTCAAATCTGCTATTTTCTAAGCTTGGAGGGTTAGTTTTGCAAAAACCCCATGATGTAGGATGGGTAGAGAAGAAAATAGAAGAAAGAGGAAGGAACCTCTATAGATGAGAAATGAAGAAAGAAGGTAGAAAGAATAGATGAATAAGGAGAGAAGAACAAGAACAAGTAGAAGAAGAAGTAGAGAACACTTTTATAAATCTCAAAACTGATCCCCTTCAAAGCTTACAATGGCAGTATTTATAGATGAACATACCACCTAATCTTAGCAAATGAAATCCTTCTAGAAAAAGAAATATATTTCAAACAGATTCTAAAATATCCTAAGAATCTTCTGATATCTTTCAAAAATAACAAAATCAAATCTTTTTTAAACAGATTCTAAAATATTCTAAGAATCTTCTAATATCTTTCAAAATAACAAAATCAAATCTTTTTAAACAGATTCTAAATTATTTTATAGGAATCTTTCCCTTTTACAAAATTCTTGCGCCTAGAATAGACAGATTTGAAAAGTCTCTTGCTATTTTCATCAATTCTCCCCGGCTTCGAAAAACTCTCCACTGGAGAGTTCTGACTTTGATACTGCTCAAGAATATTTGGATCCAAGTGGCGTAGGTCATTTTTAGTAACCCATGTAGCATCAGAATCAAGCTTGTTTTTCCACTTGACAAGAAATCTTTGTATAATGCCCGATCTAGTAGTGACAAGTTCATCTTGTAGGATATCCTCTATCTGATCTGAAAAAGTAGATACTCGTGGAAGTATAGGCACATGTGGTGATGCTGAACTGTTATCTGTTGAAATTCCTGCAGATAAACTTGGAGGCTCAAAAGTACCTCGGTAAGGAAATAAATCCTCTATATTGAAAGTAGAACTAATTCCTATATTTGAAGGCAAATCAAGTTCATATGCATTAGATCCCAATTTTCTTAAAACACGAAAGGGGCCATTGGCTCGTGCACGCAATTTCTTAAAAGAATTTTTAGGATATCTTTCTGGACGTACACGAGCCATGACATAATCCCCAACATCAAATTCATGTTTTCTTCTATGAGCATCTGCAGCAAGCTTATAGTTTTCATTGCTTAGAGTGATCTTTCTTCTAATATCAGCATGAACGTCTCTAATGTGTTGAGCAAAGGATTCAGTAGTAGCAGATGAACGGGTATCAATGGGTAAAGGAATTAAATCAATGGGAGCTCGAGGAATATAACCAAAGACAATTTCAAAAGGAGATTTCCCAGTAGAACGATTGACTGAATTGTTGTATGCAAATTCGGCAATAGCCAATACAGAATTCCAGGTTCCAATATGTTCTCCCACCAAAGTCCTAAGCAGATTTTCCAAACTCCGATTGACTACCTTAGTTTGGCCATCAGTTTGTGGATGAAAAGCAGATGAAAATTTTAATTTGGTACCTGAGAGTTTCCACAATGTTTTCCAAAAATAGCTTACAGATTTAACATCCCGATCAGAAACGATGGAAGTTGGTAAACCGTGAAGCTTAACAATTTCTCTGAAGAATAATTTTACAATATATGAAGCTTCAGCTGATTTAGTACATGGGATAAAATGAGCCATTTTAGAAAATCTATCTACTATCACAAGAATTGAATCAAATCCTCGAGAGGTTTTAGGCAATCCAAGAATAAAGTCCATACTTATGTCTTGCCAAGGAATATGTGGTACAGGCAGAGGAGTGTATAATCCAGTGTTTCTCTTTTGAGCTTTAGAAAGTTGACATGTGCGACACTGAAACAATTCTTGACACATCTCTTTTCAATGTAGGCCAATAAAATCTATCCTCAACTAATGAAATGGTTTTATCCCTACCAAAATGACCAGCAATATCCCTAGCATGTAATTCCCAAATTAAAAAGTCTCGAAGTGATGTATTGGGAATACATAGTTTTATTCCTCTAAATAAATATCCATCATGAATCACATAATCATTACGATTTTCATTTTGTGTTTCATGAAAAATAATTCCAAAATCAGTGCATGGTGGATATTCACTTTTCAACCTATCAAATCCCACAACTTTAACATCCATAGTATGAAGAATGAGTGAGACACGACTAAGAGCATCTGCAGGTTTGTTTTCAATTCCTGCCTGATGTTTGAGAACAAATGCGTACTCTTGCAAAAACTCAATCCACTTTGCATGTCTAGCACTTAATCGTTTTTGTGTTTGCGAATACCTCAAAGCCATATGATCTGAATACAATACAAATTCATGAGGTAGCAAATATGCCTTCAAAATTTAAGTGCTTGCACGACAGCATAAAATTCTCGATCATATGTTGAATATTTTTGTTTAGTTGCATTGAGTTTTTGAGAAAAGTACGCAATTGGATGACCTTCCTGGCTCAAAACACCCCCAATCCCAACTCCTGATGCATCACAAGCAATATCAAAAACTTTAGTAAAATGAGGAAGTCGCAATACAGGTGACTCAGTCATTTTCTTTTTAATCTCCTTAAATGCTCTAGATGCAGAAGTTGACCATTAAAATTCTTTTTTTTTCAAGCAATCTGTGATAGGAGTCGTGATTGTGCTAAACCCTTTAATGTAGTGCCTATAAAATGCAGCTAAACCATGAAAACTTCGCATCTCAGAAATTGATGTGGGTTCTGGCCATTCCCTAATGACTTTTACCTTTGAGGGATCCATAGAAATTCCATTAGCTGATACCACAAATCCTATGAAAATCACTTGATTTGTCAAAAAATAACATTTCTTGAGGTTTATAAAGAATTTTTCAGATCGAAGTGTCTCAAAAACAATTTTTAAATGTTGCAAGTGTTCTTCCTTAGAATGGCTATAAATGAGAATATCATCAAAATAGACTATCACAAACTTTCCAATGAAAGGTTGAAATACTTGGTTCATGATTCTCATAAATGTACTTGGGGCATTTGATAGTCCAAAAGGCATAACCAACCATTCAAACAATCCATCTTGAGTTTTAAAGGCAGTTTTCCATTCATCCCCTGTTCTAATTCGAATTTGATGGTATCCGCTTCTAAGATCTATCTTAGAGAACCATTGTGCGCCAGTCAAAAGATCTAATATATCATCAAGTCTTGGTATAGGAAATCTATACTTTATGGTAATTTTATTGATCGCACGACTGTCAACACACATTCTCCAAGATCCATCTTTTTTTGGGGTTAATAGAGCTGGTACAGCACATGAGCTAAGACTTTTACGAATAAACCCCTTATCAAGCAGTTCAGTTACCTGCCTTTTTAATTCAGCACGCTCATTAGGATTCATATGAAAATGAGGCAAATTTGGTAATTGAGATCCTAGTATAAGATCAATAGCGTGTTGAATATCCCTCATAGGTGGAAGCTCATTTGGTAATTCATCAGGAATCACATCTTTGTATTCTTTCATTAATGCTTGGATTTCAAGTAATGCTACATTAGTCTCATGAAGAATAGTAGTTGTTTCATCTTTGGTTACTATAGCTAAAATGAGTCTTGAATCTTTTCCTTCTTTTTCAAATTGCTTTCTTGTAAGAATATGCAAAGGTCGTTTTTCAGATGAATCAACTGGAGACTCTTTGTGGGATCTATCACTTTCTTTAGGTTTAGCAGGCTTCAAAAGGATAAATTTTCCATTATGCTTAATAATATAGGTGTTGGGTTGCCCATAGTGGATTACTTTTAGGTCATATAGCCATGGTCGACCAAGAAGAATATGAGCCACATCCATGGGTAGCACATCACATCAAATATGATCAGAATAATCACCCATCGATATAGGAACTAAGCATCTTTCATTAACAGGAAGTGTAGTTTTGTCTACCCATGCTACACGATACGGATGAGGATGTGGTTCAGTTTTCAAATTCAATCTGGCTATAGCTGATTTGGCAATCACATTCATGGAACTACCTCCATCTATAACAATCTTGCATACTGTATTCCCACATTTAAAAAATTGATGAAATATATTTGTACGTCTTCAATCACTATTTGAAAAAGAAGTAGTCAAAATGCAACGCACAACATTTAATTGCAAGTCCTCATTATAGCTAGTCTCCATCAAGTTCACAATCCGATGGTTCCTCAAAAGTTTCAGCAACTTGATCAATGGTTACATCTTCATGATCCTCTACATGATTAATTGTTAGTGTGTGCTGAGGACATTGTGATGCAATATAATATTTACCCCCACAACGAAAACATGGACCATTAACCCGCTTACTAGTGATTTCAAATCGAGAAACGGGATTACTCTTTTCCCTACTTGTGTATTGTTCAGGCAATAGTTTAGTTGTTCCTTGAAAAGACGTTAGATTAGAATTTAATTTGGATACCCTTGTCTCTCTAGTTTGTGGAATCAAACGTTTGTTAGTGAAGGATTTTTGAAAATTTTCCAATTCTAGAGCTTTATAATATGCGTCTTCCACAGAAACAACTGAATGCAATTTCAACAAAGTTTTAATTTCTGGTTTCAGGCCATTGATAAACTTTGTTCGTGTAACCCAAGGATCTTCTTGTATTTCACATTTCATTTTTAAATCTTCAAACTTCTTAAGATAGTCAGTTACACTTAATGATCCTTGTCTCAAGTTAACCAGTTGTTCTAATAGTTGAGTCTGATGATATTCAGGAAGATATTTCTCTTTCAATTTAGCTTTCATTTCAGCCCATGTTGTGATAGGTACTCCTATTCGTTGACTTTCATTTAGAATCCTTTGCCAATAGCGTTTGGCAGACCCAACAAGTTTCATTTTTGTAAATCTCAATCGTTGGACATCATCCATATCATACCAACAAAAAAAATCTTCCATGTCTGCCAACCAATCTAAGAAAGCATTAGGGTCTAGACGACTGTCATAACTAGGAGCATCTACGTTGACTTGTTTTGCCACCCAAGAATTATCAGTTACACGCCGTTGTTGTTGTGGAAAAGGTATATTATAATTTCTCTGATAGTTCCCATGTCTAGGATTGTTTGCAAAACCAATTTCATAAAAATTATTGTCGTCTTCATGATTTTCCAAATTTGTATGCATTTCTGGAATGTGTGAATGCTCTGGGTTATGATGACCTTTATCATGTATGTTTGGATTTTGGAGAAGGCCAGTTATGATAGGAGAACTACTAGAAGCATGAGTATTGTGTGATTGACCATTTCGAAATGATTGTCCAGTCTCAATCATAGGACGTTTTCCAACAATTTCAGTTAACCTGTTTACTGAGGTAATGAGAGATTTGGATGAAAGAGGTGGTTTCTTTTTGGAAATCTTCTTGCTTTTGGGCCAAGGTATCACAAAGGGTTGTTATAGATTCAAATCGATAATTAGATAAAGCTTCGAGTTCAGCATTTAATTCAGCATTAGTAGGCATGGTGACTCAAAATTCAACTTATGCTGATATAGGAAAGAATTACTACTAAGAATTATTTTTTTTTTCTCCTTTTTTTTAAAGGTTCAAAAGCAAAGAACTTGATTGAAACAGATATGAATTAAGTACTTTCAACTAGAGAAAATGTACCTGTTGAGGTCCAATATTACCGAGTTTAGCAAGAGATAACTTGAAGGTAATTTCAGCAACTTCTTAGCAGTATTTTCGCGATGACCAGTAGGTTGTTGTGATGGCAGCAGTAGACAGCATAAAACAGCGACGGAATGGACAACAATGATAGCACCAGCTTGTGGATAGCGAACTCCAATGGAATGGACAGCAATGATAGTACTAGCTTGTGGACAACAAACTCCAATAGAATGAACAACAGTGTTTTGTAGATGGCAGCAGTTCGTGGACAGCAAAATGGCAATAGAATGGACAGCAGTGATTTGTGGACAGCAGCAGGTTTTTTTTTTTTTTTTTTTTTATAGCAAACAGTACTAAAAATTGGGTGAAAGTAGTATCAGGTTTGACTTTGATACCAATTGATGTAGGATGGGTAGAGAAGAAAATAGAAGAAAGAGGAAGGAACCTCTATAGATGAGAAGTGAAGAAAGAAGGTAGAAAGAATAGATGAATAAGGAGAGAAGAACAAGAACAAGTAGAAGAAGAAGTAGAGAACACTTTTATAAATCTCAGAACTGATCTCCTTCAGAGCTTACAATGGCAGTATTTATAGATGAACATACCACCTAATCTTAGCAAACGAAATCCTTCTAGAAAAAGAAATATATTTCAAACAGATTCTAAAATATCCTAAGAATCTTCTGATATCTTTCAAAAATAACAAAATCAAATCTTTTTTAAACAAATTCTAAAATATCTTAAGAATCTTCTAATATCTTTCAAAATAACAAAATCAAATCTTTTTTAAACAGATTCTAAAATATCTTAAGAATCTTCTAATATCTTTCAAAATAACAAAATCAAATCTTTTTAAACAGATTCTAAAATATCCTAGGAATCTTTCCCTTTTACAAAATTCTTGCGCCTAGAATAGACAGATTTGAAAAGTCTCTTGCTATTTTCATCACCCCATATCTAACAAACCATGTCTTCTAGTCAATCTAACCTTGCCTTGAACCTAAAATATTGAAAAACGTGGGAAACAGTTGCTGTTGGTTCAAATATGACATTTCACACCAACTTATTAAAAAAAATAATAATAATTAAATATCTAGATCATGCCATGTGGCTCTACCAACGTTGGGCTTCATTAGGGCTCAACTAGTCATAGCCCAACACCACGTCCTCTATCTCCACCTCATTATTTGTGTCTAACTTGGGCTTGACAATAAGGGGACATTTCCACTAACCCATTCCGTTCACAATTAGGAATGAGGAGGGTTCCTTTTTTGCCTAGCACCATGCGATGTTGGCTGCTAGTGTGCCAAAAATTTTTATTGAGTTAATTAATCATGGGAGATAGGTGTAATTGGTTAATGAAATTATTTAATAAGATTATAAGAATAAAGTACCATATTACCAATTTATAAAATTAAGGGAGATATTTAAAATTGTGCAAATTATTGTAGAATATAACTACAGAGTCATAGAATGAAGTTGTAGGATAGAGTGATTGAGCAAAAATTAAGATGAAAAGCATATATTCTCGAAAATCAATTTAGTTAGATGTCAGAAAGCTCAACCACTGAAGTTGCTTTTTCTTAGATAAGTAAGAGAATTTTTGAGAGAAAAAAGAACATTGTAAAATTTTCATTGATTTGGAGAAAGTATATGATAAGACTCCTAGAAAACCAATTTGGAAAGTCTTAGAAAAAAATTATTAATAGGTACAATGATTTTGTTAGGGACATGTATGAGGGGGGGACTAGGTGCAAACCATGAATGGAGATGCAAGTGATTTTCAAGTGCAATAGGTATGCATCATGCCTTAGTTTTAAGCCTTTACCTTTTCACCCTAGTTATTGATAAATTTACTAGATATTAAAAGTTCTTTTGCACATGTTATTTGTAGGTAACATAGGTTTAATAGATAAAACAAGAAAATAGATAAAATTGAAAATAAACAAATGGTGAGATGGGCGAGATGCTCTAGAATCTAAGCATTTAAGATTAAAAAATGATCCTGTTAGCCTAGGCTAAATTAAAAAAATTAGAGAACTTGATAAAGATATTATAAATAGGATTCAACCAGGGAGGAAGAAATTATAGGGTGCTTTGGGAGTTGCGTGTGACCGTTGAGTTTGAATTAAGTCAAAAATTCTAGAAGACAATCATAAGACCACCTATGTTTTATGGGCACAATCATTGTGGTTAAAGAACAACATATAAAATGAATATTGCAGAAATGAGAATGTTAAGTTGGATGAGTGGTAAAACAAGAAAAGAGAAAATTAGAAAATGAAGTATCCAAGACAATCTAAAGGTGAAACCAATCGGTAATAAAATGTGAAAAAGTAGACTAAGGCCGATATGGCTTAGTGGAGGTTTGAAACAATCGTTAGGAGAGCTGGGTTTATTCAAGTACAAGGCTGTGCAAAAACTAGAAGAAGGCCCAAAAAACATGGATAGAAGTAATTGAAAAAATATGAAGATATTCAAGATTGTTGAGAGCATAATTCATGACCAAAGAATAGCTCAACAGGATCCATTTACTTGGCCCCACATAGGTGGGGAACCCCTAATGATGTTGTTGAATTTATATGTAAAACAAATTCTAATCTCTCCCCTCCCACCCCTGAAAAAAATTTAACCTAATAATCCTACATAGAACTATTGCTTGTTAGGCGTAAACTTTTAAAAATTCTAGTCCTCAAAAATTATTTTGACAATGTATCAACGGTATTTTCCAGGGATTAAAACATTTTTAAATACCACAATCCTGCATATGTATTTTCTAAAATCTAGCTTAAAGAAGCGATTAATAACCCATTAAATCTAATATACTACGCATTAGTAAAATACTTTATCTTAGGATCAAAATTAAACCTTCCTATTTCAACAACAAATTAGGAAACTAAATATAAAATATTCAATCTTTCTAATTTAACAACAAATTTGGAATTATATAAATCCTAAAACTCTAACTTGTAACAGTTATGATACTATGGGTGTGTTTGGTTTGGGTTAAAACTTTTGAAAGAAAAGTTTTTAGAGTAAAAGTTTTTGAAATAGGAGAAATGATGTGATATGGTAGGAGTAATGATAAGTAGTAAAGAAAATCAAGTGAAAATAGATAGGGTAATTGTGGAGAAATGATTGAGAAGTATAGTAGTTGTTTAGAAAAATGTTAAGAAATGATTATACACTAGGGCAGTTATGGAGAGCGAAAAACCTTAGGTTAAAAAGTTCTAGATTAGTGTGTTTCGTGAAATGCCAAACACCCTATTCAATGGGTTATTACTTATATTATCTATATTTTTGTTTTATTTGGGCCCAAGTGTATTTCGTTCATATAATATTTTTTTTTCATTTTTGGATTCTTCTATATATTTGTTAGAAAATTTTTAAAATAAAAATTTCACCCATCTCACTCTCCTTTGTGCGTGGAATAGTGTCATGATTCAACTTGTAAACCCACTCTTACATGATGTTTCAAAGAAACAACTCTATAGTTCCTTCTGCTGTTGTACAAGTGTTCTATCCTGTCCATCACATTTTCCTTCAATCCCATAAGAAAATACCCTTCTCTCTATGATTTGCGAGAGAGAAAGACTTCCCATACCATAACCTTCTTTGGTTACATTGCTTAATTGGTGAGAGAATCCTGGTCTCCTATGACTGGGTTAATGCTTGGCATCCATGACCGCAATAAGGGTGTGTTTGGGAACGTCACCAAGGGAAATGGGAAAGGGACAGCATGGTCTCCTATATGATTTCATCTGTTAACTACCTCGACAACCTTACTTTTTCCATTTTTATTCCTATATTACAATCATTTTATCACGCAACTAATCTTTTTATTCTTAGTCATATTATATTACTTTCCATTTTTTAAAAATTTTCCCTTTCCCCTTTCCCACATCACATTCCCAAATGCACCCTAAAATTTTAGTAAAAATTATATTTCTTCATTTTGACCTCCTAGATCTTGAATCATTGTCTTTTTAGAAACAAATTCTTCTATCTCAGTTTACATGGGTTGCTGAGTTGAAATATCAACCAAAATTTTTCAATCCTTTTCTTCCACTTTCTTATGCTTCATGGGCTTAGGCTCAGTTCAACTTACTTGTGGTCAACCGTAATTTAATGTGGTAAATTGTCCACGCAGGAGAGTCAAGGTTTCCATGGTCACAAGTCAATAGATCCAAGCAAGCATCCATGTAGTCATTGACTTGGACACTTAGTCAACCCATAATTTGTCTAGTCTACACACAACCCATAATTTGTCTAGTCTACACAACCTTTTCCAGTGGGCTGTGATTGGATGTGTAGAGGGACAAAACCGTGAGGAAGGTTGAGGCCTCCCCAAGCAGAAAATACTCGATAATGGGCCTAGCCCTAGGGTCATCTAGTTTTTGCTTATGATCAGCTTGTGTTCATGATCACAACCATAATGCTTCAAATTGCTTGTCTATCCATTAGCTATTTATAGTTTTTCTTTCTGGTGTTTGACAGGTAAGTATCATGAATAATGTGAATACTTCAGTTGGTAATACCTCTGTTGGAGAGGAGGAATACACTTTATATGGGAAGTCGACTATCACAGAAATATTAAGAGGAATGACATTCCAAATTTCAGCAAATTCTTTCTTCCAGACTAACACTTATCAGGTATGTGTCTAGAATATACAAGTTTACTGCATATAGAATTTTGTTCTTTTTTCCACTTGTGATGAACCAAATCTTGGAAACACTTTTGTATACCAGATTCTTTTTGTAGGCTTCTGATTTCTTTTACATTGGTAGATTCTGCACTGATGAGTTTTGAATGTCTCCCTGGAGACATTATTTAGGGTGTGTTTGGTAAACCCAAAAAAAAAAAAAAAAAATTCCACTAGTTTTTCATACAACTACCTTACTTCAATGTTGTCAAAACCAAACCGGTGATTGAACTGGTAAAGGAACTGATCTGGTTCGAACCGGTTCGACCGGTTAATCAAACCCGTGACGTCAGCATGACATATTTATGATGTCATAAATATTAAATTTTTTAAATTTTAAATAAATATATTGATAAAATTATTTTTTATAAATTCTAAATATATATGCTAGATTTTAAAAACCACAATATAAGTACAAAACATACAGGGAAAAATTAATAGCAAGTTTTAAAAAATCTTTAAGCATGAATTTTAGAAAAATTAACTACATTAACTAACCTGAAAGACTTAAACTTATAATAAGTCATGACTGTTGTTACTTGGTTGTTGGTTCTTGAATTCTTCCTCTTTATCTCGGTACCTTGATGAATTGCTATAAACATACCTGACAAAATAAGAAATAAAATAAATCAGTAAGTGTTGAAAATTTGAACAATTAAATAACCCATAATAATATGAAAATTAAGAATATCTCCTATGTTCAGCAAAAAATGAAAATTTAGAAGTCTATAAACCATTAAATGCATCATTCTCATCAAACATAGATTTTAAAAGTATATAAATACTTCATTTCTACCAATATAACATTTTAAAAGTCTAACAACACATCATTCTCACCAAATATAAAATTTCAAAAGTCTACAAATAGTCAAACACACATTCTTGTCTGGAAATCCACCATTCACATCATTACAAATATTAAAAGAAAAGACTTCAATTTTCTTCTTCATCAAGGTCAACAACGACATCTTCACCTTGCCCGCCAATCAGAGTTCCTAAATTAAAATACAAAAAATGAAAACATTAGTTACATACTACAATTTTTCTTATGAAAGGGGACGTGCACACTGCCTTGCTTGGGGATTTTTTTCCCTTTTGATTTTTCTCTCTCCAACCCTTAACCATATGGCCCCATTTGCCACATCAATTAGCATGTAATTAAATACATGTTTATCCCCTTTAATGACATGGCAAAATATGGTCTAAGTAAATTAGATAATTATCTTAAAAAAATCATCAAAAATCCATACATTAAAGTCCATGTTGCCGCCCCCTGTTTGGATGTCCATTTCAGCAGCCCTTTTTGCAATTTTCCACACCTAATTCCACTTTAATTTATGGGTGTTTAATTACCCTAGCTAATTAGCTCAATTAGGGGTCAATTTAGTATATTAAAAAAATCACAAAAAATCACATTTCCAGCATTGGACGTCCACATCACTCATGCTCCACTTGCTGTCCACTTGATTCAACGTTCATATGCAGCTGCCTTTTGCAATTTTTTCCACAAAATTGCAACTTTAATTAATATACAATTAATCACCCTAACTAGGAGCTCATTTAGGGGTCCAATTAGCCTTTAAAAAAAATCAATAAAAATCCCAAAAAGCAGCTTGGACGTGCACATCTCCTTGCTTCCATGTTGCTGTTCACTTGATAGGGTCCACTTACTATTGACTTTTTGACATTTTTTTGCCACAAAATCAACCCTAAATCACATCCACTAACAACCCTAGCTGCCTAGGTCATTTAAATACACATTTAACATTTTTAAAAATTTAAAAAAAATCAAGTATATGGCCCCTTGATCGTCCATATGTGGCCACCTACATTACCTAACTTGAGCTAGCTCATTAGCTCCTCAAATCATGTCATTAATCACTTGATTTTATAATGAATTTTGTCATTTTTAGTAATTCATAAAATCCATGTGTAATTATCTTCTTTTGTCACCTCATTTATGCCATTAATTATTTAATTAATCACTTTAACTTTTACATTAATACAAGCTTACTTTATGGTGCACAAAAGTCAAAGGTATATATCTTTTTTTCGTGCAACCATGATCCCATCATCATTAGCTTAATCCAAGCCTCCCATTGCATTGATCTCATAATTTTAACCGTTCATTTCAAATTTCATCTCAATCTGACTTTTCTAGCTCAAGTTATGATCATTTGAAGTCATTCTTGGATTTTGATGGTGATGATTGATTTTCTACCTAATTTCGTCAATATTTTCATAATCCATCATTTTCATAAGATTAAACACAAAATTATGTGCTTACCTTTCAAATTTCATCTTAATCCGCCTTAACGGCGTTGAGTTATGCATTTTCTAGCATTTGCTACCTTAACTCCATAATTATCAGCATCATCTCCATTAGTTAAATCATAATATATGAGGTAATTATCCTCAATATATTCACATTTTTTAATCCTCATTAAGCCTCTTTAATCACCTTGACCCATATTGCCTTATAATTATCATTCATAATCATTTGCCCTAATTGCAATAAATCATCAATATTGCAAGGGAAATCATTCATAATTCCACTAAAGCCTACATGATTCATACTTATATGTCAATTGCATATAAATAAGCCTTACTTGGGTCCGGGTATCACAGTCCCTAACTCGCTATCCCTTGAATAATTGCTTTACTGTTTAATCACCTCAATTTCAACAATTTGCACTTTAAAAGGTATTGAAACTCAGCACAATGCAGCATTTTTAGTCTTGCCTTCTTGGTTGAGATGGAATTTTCTTTGAACTTTTGACTTGATACGCCTTGTTTGGATTGAGCTATATAATTATTCATTCATTGCAATTTAGATGATCTCAATTGATTGAATTAACACATTCTAGACTTACAAAATGAATTCAAACTAGCTAATTACGAGCCCAACTTCATGCTGGCACTAGAAGCATAACTGAAATAATCAAAAATCTGTTTCAACTCTCAATTGACAAGCTCAACCTGCCTGTTAGCTTGACAATGATAAGCGGTGGTAACTCTGTGGCGTTCCCCATACTTGGATAGCAACGTGATAAACTGCTAGTTGCAAAGTGAGATCCCCCATCACTAATAATCTCCCGCGATATGCCAAAGCGTGTGAATATATTCTTTTTGAGAAATTTTGCGGCCACTTTAGCATCACTTGTCAAGGTAGGAACCGCTTCAACTCATTTTGTGACGTAATCCACTACAACGAAGTTATATTGATTACTAAAGGAATAAATGAAGGGTCACATGAAGTCAATGCCCCATATTTCAAACAATTCCACTTTGATGACATTAGTGAGAGACATCTTGTGCCGTTTAGTGATGTTGCCGACACGTTGGCATCTATCGCAACGCTTAACATAAAAATCAGCGTCCTTAAACAAGATGGGCTAATAAAACTCAGATTGAAGCACCTTATCAATAGTCTTACCACCCCGGAAATGAGCCTCATACAGTGACGAATGACAGCTTTGAAGTATTTATTCCATCTCATTTTTTGGAATGCATCTTCTATACAACTGATCTAAGCATTGCTTGAACAAATGTGGTTTGTCCCAAAAATAGAATCTCACATCATGCAAGAACTTTTGATGAGAATTGAAATCCGATGGCAAAATTCCACTAACAATATAATTGACATAATCTGCATATCATGAAATAATGCTCTGAGATACAGAGAATAGCTGCTCTTCGGGAAATACTTCTCTAATGTGCTATTTGATTTTTTACTCCTTTCTAGTCTTTGATTTCAATATTGAACTCTTGCAGCAATAGAACCCATTGGATTAAGCGAGGTTTAGCATCTTTCTTCTCAATCAAGCACTTGATAGCTGAATGGTCTATCTACACGATCACTTTGGTTCCTATCAATTACACACTGAATTTGTCAAATGCAAAGACAACTACAAGCAATTCCTTCTCTGTTGTGGTGTAATTGAGTTGGGTTGTATCCAAGGTCTTACTTGCATAATAAATAGAATGAAAGACCTTATTGTGTCTCTGACCAAGAACTGCACCAATTGCAAAATCATTGGCATCGCACATGAGTTTAAAAGGAAGACTCCAATTCGATGTAACAATAATCGGTGCTCTGGTGAGTCTTCTCTTTAACTCTTGGTATATGACTCATCGAAGTTAAAAGGTATATCCTTCTCAAGCAGGTTACATAATGGCTTGGCGACTTTTGAGAAGTCCTTTATAAAATGCCGATAAAAACCAACATGACCTAACAAACTGCGAATGCCCTTGACTGATGTAGGGGGAGGAAGCGTCTTGATAGCCTCGATATTTGTCTCGTCGACCTCAATACCTTGTTTAGAAACCTGGTGCCCGAGCATAATGCCCTCTCGCACCATAAAATGACATTTTTCTCTGCGAGCTTTTGAAACATTTGATCAATAAATGGAAGTCGGAAATGATCATTCCTTGTGGCCTTGTTTAGTTTACGGTAGTCGATACAAACTCTCAAACACGTAAATGTCATTATTTTCATTTGTGACTACCGTCATACCACCCTTTTTTGGCACGCCTTGCACCGGATTGACCCATGAACTGTTGGAGATGGGATAAATGACTCCTGATTGAGCCACTTAATTATTTCATTCTTGATGATCCCCTTCATAATTGGATTCAAGTGCCTTTGTGCTTCAATTACCAGGTTGCAATTTTTTCAAGTATAATTTTTTGTATGCAAAAGGCAGGACTATGCTGCGTATGTCAGTAATAGTCCACGCTATGGCTCTTTCATGCTTCCGAAGTACTCAATAATTTTTCCTCTTAAAGAGATTCCAATGCAACAGAGATAATGATAGGGAGTGATGATTCTTCACCAAGATAAGTTTATCTCAAGCAACTTTAGTTCTAGCAAGGCGGTTCTTCAATTGATGGCTTCAAATGCTTAAATGATTTGGACTTAAGCTCCAACAAGTCAAACTTCTATGGAAGCGTGTGAAGGTTGATGACTGCTGCAAATAGCGCACAATTTCAACCGATTCTTCATCAATTTCATCTGTATCACCAACTAGCGATGCCTCTAAAATGTCCCGATGTGAAATAGACAGAAATTCAGCTTGAATAGTTGAATCCATCACATCAATCATATAATATTCATCTGAGTCACCTGGAAACTGCATCCCTTCAAGACTGAATGTGACTTTCTCATCTTGCACCCGCACAGTGAGTTCTCTAGCCTGTATGTAATAGCCCAAAACTGAATCGCACATCGAAAATAGGAGAAAATTCTTAGTAATTTATAAGTGGATCTGAAATTCAATATGATGTGGTGCATTTTAAAGCCGTGCGGCTAAGCTGCCAGGCCAAAGCAGGCAATATCATACTATGAGGCCCATAGCCCACAGGCCCAATGAATGTTTTTTGGGTTTGTGTGCTCTGTGCGTCAGGCCCAATAGTCGCTTTTTTAGGTCCGTGAGTGACAAGTGGTATCGAACGGCTCCCCCTCTAGTAGATGTGGTTTGGAGAGTTGAACAGTGAAAGTTAGGGTTGCAAGCAGAAGCTGAAAGTTGGGTTGTGGTTCGGGGACGAACCAGGCGGAAGCTGGAGGGCTTGTAATAGCCCAAAACCAAATCTCACATCGAAAAGGGGAGAAAGGGGAGAAAGTTCTTGGTAGTTTATAAGTGGGTCTCAAGTTCAATATGATGTGATGCATTTTAAAGCCGTACGGCTAAGCTGCCAGGCCAAAGCAGACAAAATCACAGTGTGAGGCTCATAGCCCATAGGCCCAATGGACGTTTTCTGGGTCTGTGTGTTCTGTGCGTTAGGTCCAATAGTCGCTTTTCTGGATCTGTGAGTGACACTGTACATCCATGATCGCCTTGCCTGTGGCTAGAAATGGCCAACCCTATATGATAGGAACATCATGGTCTTCCTCATAGTCCAAAACAATGAAATCCGTAGGAAATATAAATGTATCAACTTTGACAAGTACATCCTCAATGATTCTTTCTGGATAAGTGATAGGCCGATCTACAAGTTATAATGTGACAGTAGTGAGTCGTGCTTCGCCAATCTCAAGCTTCCTAAAAATATATTTTTGCATCAAATTTATGCTAGCTCCAAGATTGCAAAGAGCTCTTCCAAAATAATGCTTCGCCATAATCCAGGGTATGGTAAAGCTTCCTGGATCTCACAGCTTGGTAGCAACTTTCTTTGAACAATGGTATTGCACTCAGATATTGTCACTGTCTCGAACTCCATCAAATGCCTCATCTTTGTAAAGATATGCTTCACATATTTGGCATAACTAGGCATTTGCTCAAGAGCTTTAACAAGGGGTATATTAATGTGTGTTGCTTTAACACCTCGAGAAACCTCTTAAACTGAATATCCTTATTTTTTCTTTTCCAATCTTTGAGGGAATGGTGGTGGTGGCCTAATCATAATAGGAGCGTCAAGCGCCTTCTTTTGAGGAATTTCATCAATTTCTTCTTCCTCTACTTCTTGAGAAGCTACTAAGGGATTTTTAGCAGCTATGGAATTCTTCTTTGGAGGGCATTGTCATGATGTTCTCTATCACTTCGCAAAGTGATAGCCTGGACTTGCTCCTTGCCTTTACCTTTAGGGTTTGGTTTTGTGTCACCTGGCAATGTGCCTTGAGGGTGATTATTAATTGTAGAAGCAAGCTACCCGATTTGTGCCTCTAAATTTCTGTTCGTTGTAAGCTTTGATTGCACGAATTGCATAAACATATCTTCCAAATTCTTCTTTTCTAATTGTGGAGGAGCAGGAAGAGTTGGATGCATAGGTTGATACGAAGGTGGTTGAGAGAAACCTGGTGGATGGCTTGGCTTTACTGGTTGCGATGCAGCCTGGTTGTTCCATGAGAAATTTAGATGATTTCTCCATCCTAGATTGTGTTAGAGTATAGATTGCCTTGACTCCGAGGAAAATTACCAACATAATTAATCGACTTCGGATCGGAGTCTAACTGCTCGCTGAGGTGACCAAATTCACCACACCTTGTACAATACGCAATAGATGACGATGATGATGATCCAGTTACACTGACATTGGCGGCATGGATAAATTTTGTATTTGATAGAAGAAACTGCATCAAGATGAAGCAGACTCGCACTTTTGCTGTGCTTCGAAGGCAATTGGTATGTGTTTGCCACAATGTTCTCTAAAAGAGTGTACGATTCTCGGTAGCTCTTTCTCAACAATGCCTCATTTGAAGATGAATCTATCATATGACGAGTGGAATCTTGGAGACCATTATAAAAGATTTTCTTTATTCTGTGATGAGGGCATTTGCGAAGCAGGTCTTTGAAGTGATACTACATCTCGGAGAGAGTTTTATTATCATGCTGCTTAAACGAAACAATGTCCATCCCGAGTTTGGCAAGCTTGGCGAGAGGAAAATAATTCTCGAGAAACTTTTGTACCAAGTCATCCCAAGTATTGATAGAGTTGAGTGGCAAAGAATCAAGCCACTCCAAAGCTCTCTCTCAATGAGAATGGAAATGTCCTCGATCTCATTGCTTCATCTGATACTCCACTTTGCTCGAATGTGTTCATAATTTGCAAGAATGTGCGGAGACTCCAAAGCTCTCTCTCAATGAGAATGGAAATGTCATCAATCTCATTGCTTCATCTGATACTCCACTTTGCTTGAATGTGTTCATAAGTTGCAAGAATGTGCAGAGACTCCAAAGCTCTCTCTCAATGAGAATGGAAATGTCCTCAATCTCATTGCTTCATTTGATACTCCACTTTGCTTGAATGTGTTCATAATTTGCAAGAATGCGCGGAGATGGCAATGTGGATCCTCCAAAGGTAAGCCCCCAAACTGCACCATAAATTAAACCATTTAGAATATCATAGGTTTAATCTCAAAACTGTTGGTGGCGATAAGAGGCGGTTGCATACTGGTTTGCACTGCATTTTCTCTCATACCAATCAAGTCCCAAATAGGTCAGTCCAATTCATCTTGCGGTTGAGCTCGAGGAACCTCAACCTGTTGGTTCTCATTATTATTGTTGCCTTCATTCTTTGTGTGCTTCATTTAAATATTACAAGCTTGAGTCTCTCTACTTCTACGCCATCTTCTTAAATATGTTCTTTCGGGTTCTTGATCAAATGGTAAGAGATTATGCTTGTCCTCATGATCTCGTCGCATGCAAGAGTGATATAACCCCTGAAAAGAACAATTCAAACTACAGAGGTGTGAAAGATAGAAAACAAAAGTAACTATACAAATTGCGTATATCTACAATTTTTACAAAAGACAAATGAAATTGTAGGATTATTATATTTAAACTCCAATCCCCAGCAACGACGCCAAAATTTGTCGAGCAACGTGTATGTTTAATTAAATGGTTCAATTTCATGCAAGTATAGGTGTCGAAAAAGTAATATATGATGATTTAGGTATCATTCCCATGAGGAGAGGAGTTAAATGTAACAGCACTTAAATTTCAATTGTCTTTATGTGTTGTAAAATTATGAGATTGGTATTGAAATGATTAAAAATTAAATTAACTAACTCAAGCAATTAAATGGCTAGTGGTTGAATAGCAACAAGTTTTTTTTTTTTTAAAGTTGATCAAGATGGATAGGAAATAGGGAATCATTGACCCTAAACTATGTTAATTTTGTTCCATTTCAATTGATTGTGTAGGGAATTACTATCCTAGATTCATTTATATCTATATAAGTCTTCTAATGCATATAAACCTAATCCTACTTTGACCTATTACTATGTTCCCATGTAGTTAAGTGAAGAAAGATTGATTAACACATAACTCACTCAAGATTACGCAGGGTTAATAAGTATATTTCTATTTCTATTTATATTAACATTCAATACCACAAGACTTGAAAACCTGTGCTTTATACATGGATCTCATCTAAACCTTGTTTTTTCAAGCATAAATCTAGATATTAAATCAATTTACAAGGTAGCTTGGCTTGTAAATGCATTAAACAAAATATATAAATGTAATCTCACACAATAGAAATTTCTGCAAAGCTAGATAATCATTTCATCACAAGGAAACCAAATCAAACATAGTCTAGGGATCAAGTTATCTCAACCTCCCATCACAAGGAGTTTAGCTCAAAAACATAATAACAAGTCCCAATAAGTCCAAGTTTGAATACATCCTATCAATAGAGAACAAGAAAAATAGGTAGAGAAATGGAAAAAGAAGATAAAACTTGCTGATTTTCTCCAAATAATGGTGAAATCTCCACTTGAACTTCTCCTAGGCTTGAATTCCTTTCTTTTCTCCCCATGTTCTCTTCAACCGCGAGCTGCTCTCTCTTTGTTCTCAAACTTTAAGAGAATATTTATACCCTTTTACAGTTGGAGCTTCACACATGTGAATTTGGCGCACGTATGCATTTGGTGCTGCGACGCCAACTCTCTGGAACGTCCTGGAAGTTTCCTGTATCTTCTGGTTTGGTGGTTGGTGGTGCTGGGGCGTCAGCTGATTGGCATCGGAGCACCAAGTTTCTGAACAAAGTTGTTGAATTTCAGCTTGTTTTGACTTCCTCTTGCTCCCATCCTCTCTTGACGTTTTATTATCAGTAGAATTACTTTCCTTTGCCTCTAAAGAAGAATAAAAGCATGTAAATGCACTTCTACATGACTGAATACAATTAAAGCAACCTAAATGATGTGGATCTTACTAAAAATGCACATTCTAAGAACTACACACAACATGCAACTAATGCAATTGATGCAATTCCTATATATATCTCTGTATTGTTTCCCAAACTAGCGTCCAAAATGAGTACAAACTGAGCATTGATAACTCTCTTTTTATAGAGTTATCAAGGACATGTATATATACGGATCTATAAATAAATTCTACATGTAAGTCTTCTGCATGTTTGTTTAGCACAACCACCCTAAACATTCACTACCACTAATGCAATTACTGTAGCAAAGAACCCAATGTGATGTATTCAAAAACAGGGCATCACAAGGTTGTTTCCATGACTTGAACTTGTGACCCTCAAGTCGCATAGTGACGACTTTTATCATTGCAATAAGGCTCCGCTTGCTGAATTTTGTATAAATCCAATTAAATGCTTTTTATGTCGTCGAATATTTATGGAGAAAGATAATGATGCATGGTTTTGAAAAAAAAAAAAAAAAAAAAGCTTGATCCTTTTGTTAATGTAGTGTGTCCCTTGTTTGTGTTGTAACCATGATATACAGGCAGAGGTCCTCTATGGGCTAATTGAAGACTCTGCTGGTCTCAGAGGAGACAGCTCAGAAATTGTTCTTGATCTTTTTTGTGGAACTGGCACCATAGGTTTGACTCTTGCTAGGAAGTAAGCATCTCCTAATAATTCAAGTTGTAGTTGTATGGCCATTGGATTTGTATTATTTGACAAAAATTGGTATCACCCTTTGCTTGCCATTGACATTTCATTCTGCTTTTTTAATCAGGGTGAAACATGTTTATGGTTATGAAGTAGTCGCTCAAGCTGTTTCAGATGCCTGGCGAAATGCACAAAAGAATGGCATCAGCAATGCCACATTTATCCAGGGCGATCTTAATAAAATTAATGATAGTTTTGGAAATGAATTCCCCAAGCCAGACATTATCATTTCAGGTTTTCCCTGTGAAATTCCTTTTATTTGCATAGTTATCAACTTTTTATTAGTGCACCAAATAGGTCTTGTTTCTGGTCATACAAAAAATGATAGGGAAAAGGAAAGAAAAGGAAACCTGTTTTGAGTATTTGATTTGCAGTTTTTGGTTACTGGCAGTATTTTTTTTGTAGCATTAACAATATTTCAGCATGGAGTCCCAACAGAATGTTTCCAGTTTATTGTCACATGAAGCCTGATGTGATTGAACTTAATCCTGCAGATCCAAATCGTCCTGGTATGCACATGAAGCTCATCAAATATCTACTGAAATTGCGTGCCCCACGCATTGTTTATATTTCATGTAACCCTTCCACCTGTACTCGTGATCTTGATTACCTCTGCCATGGTTTGGTATGTATAACAATTGGCTTCCAACTATATCCTGGATTATCTAGATTAGACAGGGATTACCTCACCCTCTTTTGCAAATGGTAAGGATTCAGCAACTGCACACTGTTGTTCTGTTGCAAAATCCAGACCATCCAAATGGCAAGACACTAGCTGATGGAACATTGACCATAATCTAAATCAGTGGAAGGACTGATCATCCAGCTAGTGATCTAATTGTCAGTTTCAGATAAAAATATTTTTTATGACCAAAGTTCATAATTTGATGATTCATTTGTGATGCTGTAAACAATTCAAAAATTAGGCTATATTATCACAATAAGTTAATCTAGGTCATATATTATTTTAGATTTTTTTTTTTTTTTCTTTTGGTATCTTGTTTCATAAGTTTTTAAATTGGGTCTAGTGATGAGTTGAGGTTGCTAAAACAACTTTGCAGGTGGAGGAACATATAAAGGGCTGTTACAAGCTGACCAGCCTTCAACCGGTGGACATGTTTCCCCACACTCCCCATATTGAGTGTGTTTCTGTGTTGGAGCTTTGTTGATGACTGATCAAGTTCCTAGTTAGGAGCTAATGATTCTCTTTGGTGATTTTGGTCAAACCTTTTCATTGCCTAAAATGTTGGTGCTTATTCATTTTAAAGGACTCACCTGTTCACATTATTTTTATTGGGTTATTCCAGTTATGGATATGATCTGCCATGCTTAAATAATTGACCCAGAAATATGAGTCATGCACCCTCACCTCCAAAGTTTGCAGCAAATTAGATGAAAGAGTATGAACAAAGCATCTATCTGCAACCAACGTAGAAAATAATGGAGGCATCAGGTTCTTGTAAATTGATGAATTTGTTACATTGGCAAAATAGAGGAATTAATATGTAACAAGCAAATTGGATGCCTGCTCCAAGTGTCTTTTGGGGCATAGTTCATTTAATGGACCAATTAGATCAGCAGTCCAGTGTTAAGGAATGTTGCTGGAGGCGTTTCATATGTTTTGAATGATAACATTATTGATGAACCAATGCCTGCTTTTCCCCAGGCTTATGGTCCAATGGCATGCTGCTCTCAGCTTCATCTTGTAGGAGTTAGTAGGAACCATTATAGCATTAGAAGAGTAGGAATAAACAGTTGCTCTTTTGTTTGGAGGGCCATAGAATGAATGTTAATACTTCTAAAATGATGTGTTCGACAATCCTGTGGTTAATATCAACTTAACTGCAGCCCCTGACTTGAGTACGAACCAGCATTCTCCTAGGAAGTGGGTTTGCATGACTAAAGATGGCAGGTTCCTTGTTTGCTATAAGCCCAGAGAAGTTCGTCACTTGGATAACCAGCTAGGAAGCTGAAGTTGATGTTCTCTTTTCAGGTGCATCATCCATAGGTCAAGGTTGGCTCTCTTCAAATCATTAATGTTGTTTCCTTCTCTATTTCAGTAGTGCCAGCTGGGTGCTAGAAGCTCTTTTTTGAGAATTCAAGAAGTGTGTGCACATTCCAAAATGGTTGGCAAAACACACCTTCAGATAGCTAACCAGCCTGAATGGTGGTTTGGTGATAAGAGGAGGCTCCCATCTGATTTCAAGATTCATATGTTTTGTAGTGTAATGAGGTTCTGTTGTTGTTTATTCTATTTAATGGAATTGTTCTATTCAATCGAATTTTGATTTTAAAAGAAATGAAGAGGGAAAAAGAAAGATCAGCAGTCTTGACTTGTAAGACTAAAATTCACCATAAACCATCTTTCCTTGTGGTTTCTGGTTGCTAAAGCCCCAAGTCTGGCAGTGGAACCTTTCTGCTGCAGAGATGAGGAATAGGAAGCCATCCAGTTAAGGTTCTTAGTTTCAGAGAAGCAGCTGCCTAGCCCACACAAGTTTCAAGAATAATGAAATGAGATGATGTATAACAACAGAATTCGCCGTTGTTGTTGTATGCGACTATCATTATATGTTTACACCCAACAGTGTTAACAGTGGGCCAAGGCCTGTCATGCACAGCTTGCCTGGCCTAACAGGCAATGATCAGCCTATTGTGACAGCTCGCCAAACACAGATGGGTGAATGCCTATCATGGCAGCTGGCCTGATAGCCCGGTTTAATCATGAAAAAGGTTTTAATGCCTGGACCTTGATTGGAACATTTAGTGATCTTTTGGTAACGGAGCTTTTGAAAATTTTGAATGTGTTTGGCCACATCTAAATTTGCGTTATCTTGTAGAAATTCCCTACTTTATTATTAGTAAAAAGCTTTCACTTTTGTAAGTAGTCGTTGATGCTTATCTACAATTGCGCTTGCAATGTAAGGACGCCGAGCCACATTGACCCTACGATGATGATGATGCGATGCTTTGGATAGACAAAAATAAATAAATAAACAAGCGGGTTGTAGCCATTTGACTTTTTAATAGGGGTGGGAATTGGGGCGGACCATATCTGGTCAAGATCTGTTCAACCTTGACCCTATTTTCTAAAAATTGAGTTTGACTTTTTTTTATACCGAGTCGGGACAAGGTTTGTTTAACCTTTATTTTATTTTTTTAATAAGTTTCGGAACAAACTTCGAGTTGGTATTAGACCGATTTCAGGATAGCGGGTGGGGTTAAAAATATGGGTTAAATAAGATAATTTTAAGAATTTATATGCTTATCAAACGTAAGTATACATATATGCTAAATTTAAATATTCTATGTTTCAATATTTCACTAATTATTAAAAAAAAACAATTAAGAAAACAAAACATTTGAAAACATAGTGTAAATTTATTAAAATAAGTTAATATACAATTACACATAAGGGTTATATATGAATAATTCTTTTTATTGATTCTTATATTGCTTTCTGAATAAATTGATTTTTTTTATTGTTGATAGAGTTGATTATAAAAAAGTGAGAATTTTGAAAGAAAATAATAATAATATTTAAACATAGGCTTATAATTTTTAATAAATTAATATATGCAGGGCGGGTCAGACTCTTCAGGTCGGGACATGTCAACCCACTCCGACCTTATTTTTGAATTCGGGTCAAAATTTCTGACCTATTCTTATACTGGGTCAAAAATATATTGGTTTTATCTGATAAAAAATGGGTTAGGTTAAAGTCAGGTCGACCTTTGGGTTAAAGTCAGGTCATAGGTCGACCCACCTCAATTCCCATCCTTACTTTTTAAGCGGAATGATTTTATATGGCATGACATAAAATTGGAATCATGTGATGTCGTGTGAATGGTCGTCAAATGGTTTGGTGGTGGTTTGTAAAAGTTCTAACAATGTTGGGTTGAAAATAGAATCACCTAATTTGTTATTTGACCTTGAATTGCCACTTGTATCAATCGTTCATTCATGTATAAATGTAATAATGTTAAAAAAATTTATTATCTCTATCATTAACTATTGGCTTCATAGTAGCTCAAAATCGAAACTAATGTTAACCCGATCTAAACGTGACCTAAATTCGAATTCTAATATTAGAGTTTTGGGTTTTGGTTCACCTAAACCTAGTAAGCTTAGGGTTTAGATTCACTCAAATATGGTACAACTTTAGCTGAGTTGCACCCCCACCTTCCCTACCCTAAAATAGACATCGACCTTTCCCTCCTTGTTGGTTGCTTTGCCGCTTTCTCATCTTCTTCTCGTATGTTATATTTTTTCTCTTATCCTACATGAATCAAATACACCGCCCTAGATTTTTGAAATTGACACTTCCACAGGGAGTAACTGCCCGTTTCAGCCAAGCTCTTTTGAATGCGGATCAAGATGGTGTGTAAATTGTTGTACAATGACATGTTTGGTGGTTAGCATGCTATACTGATTAGTATGCTCATTTACGTTATAAATTATCGTGCAGCAGTTGATGGCTCCAAGTTAATGGCAAAACCCAAGAGGGGAGGGGTGAATTGGGTATTTAAAATTTTTCAACTTAAACAGAAACTTTACCCCGAATTAATCTAGTCCCTTTAATGAAGAAACAAAATGGAAAACAATATAATGTAGAGAGTAGAAATATAAATCAAGCACACAGGATTTTTATAGTGGTTCGGGCAACCTCCCTACTCCACTCTTCCAAGCTCACACTCCTTGTGACTTGGGTTCCACTATTGTATTTCTCAAATACAATTAGAGTCACTGCTCTCTTCTAGATTCCAGCTTTAGGGGGCTTCAACAAATCTCAGCACAAGTAGGTGATGAGTTCCACTCCAATCACACACTATTTTGCCTTTACTTGATCTTAGTTCCTCAAACTAAATCAAGTTCAATACAAACAAATGAAATAACAAAAGAATCTACACTTTACAGATGTGTAGTAGCAATTTGGCGCAGAGAAGAACTCGTAGTATTGGCTTTGAAGATTCAGAAGTTGGGCTCTTGCAGTTTGAAGCGAAGTTCTTCTTCTTTGAATGACTTAATCTCTTTAAAGCTCTTGTAGATGGGAGTTAAGCACACTTAATAATTCTCAGCTACTTCCCTCGTCCATAATGACTTCCTTTTATAATTGTGGAGGGAATCCGAACGTTTGAAGGTAGGTGGCGCGCATTTAATGCGCCAACGTTCGAATAATTTCCGACCGTTGCAACCCAAGTCGCAGGTGGAGTCGACTTCGTGTGCGACTTCACCCAAGTCGCAGATGGAGTCGACTTCGGGTGCGACTTCGCCTTCCGTAGTAACTTCAAGTTCCAGGTTGGGTCGACTTGGGCATCGACTTGACCCAAGTCGCAGGTGGAGTCGACTTCGGTGTGCGACTTCACCTCGGTAGGAAGTTTGATGAACTTGAAAACTTGGAATGCTTTAGTTTGCTTGGTTCCTTCATGCCTTTTGTTGTTATCTTGTATTTTTCATTTCCTTCTTGGATCATTGTGTCTTCTCTTTAACTTGCTT
Organism: Annona cherimola; assembly: GCA_030490835.1. Classification (NCBI taxonomy): domain Eukaryota; kingdom Viridiplantae; phylum Streptophyta; class Magnoliopsida; order Magnoliales; family Annonaceae; genus Annona; species Annona cherimola. The sequence continues at coordinate 36,946,176 of CM059972.1, forward strand.
TCATTTGCTCCAAGTTTTGCAAGCCTTGAATTCATGAGATTTGAATTATGTAATCTTGAACAATCTTCTTGGTTGAGTTTATGCATCTTGCTTGAACTTGGATTGGTCTTCAAATGTTGTAGATCTTGTGAATCTTAGAGAGCTTGAAGACTTGTATGGTTGATTTGCCTTTGATTCATGCACCTTGCTCTCTTTTGATATTAATCTTCATATCCCTTGATTTGGTCTTGAGAAAACTCCAGTTGATCTTGAAAATGATCTTGAATCTGCATTTTGGAACTTTGAAAACCTCAAGTCGAACTTGGGGTCGACTTCGTTTGCGACTTCACCCAAGTTGCAAACCGAGTCGACTTCGACTGCGACTTCGGTATTCTTCTGTCCCAAATTCAACTCTGGAGTGATTTTGCCGTCTGAAGTCGATGCTGGAGTCGACTTCGTTTGCGACTTGGCTTCCCAAGTCGCAAGTGGAGTCGACTTGGCCTGCGACTTCACCTGTTCTTCTTCCAATTTCAACTCTGGACGGATTTGACTTCTTGAAGTCGATGTTGGAGTTGACTTGGGGAACGACTTGGCCTTCCGTGCTCTATTTTCTTCAAATGTATATGCCTTAAACACTTCCACAAACATGTTAGTAGCCAAGACTTTCTAAAATTGTTTTGTTAATCATCAAAATATAGATTTAGCTTGTTTTCCACATATTTCCAACAATCTCCCCCTTTTTGATGATTGACAAAACTGATTTGAGTATATACCTTTCAATTGCTTAAAAACATGCTAAGTTTGCATTTTTGACATGTTATCATATCATACTTATGCTAGTTGAAAACATTCAACAAATATTCAACACAATCATAAGGACTTATATCAAATCCTACTCTTCTCCCCCTTTGGACTCATTTGGATTCAAATCCTACTCTTCTCCCCCTTTTTGTCAATATGTCAAAAGGTTAGAGGGTAAAGAAAGAGACAGGTGGGTTTGCTCCCCCTAAACAGGTGCTCCCCCTCAGTTCGTGCTAAGTTAATTCAAGCATTCCCATATCATTTCTAATTTTATAGAATGGTTCTTTTGCTAGAGGTTTGATGAATATATCTGCAATTTGATCTTCAGTTCTTACATATTCCAAACATATGTCATGATTTTCTACATGTTCTCTAATGAAATGATGTCTAAGGTCTATATGTTTGGTCCTAGAATGCAATACTGGATTTTTGGTTAGACATATGACACTAGTATTATCACATCTAATGGGTATATCTTTAAAATCCATGCCATTGTCCCTAAGTTGCTGTTTCATCCAAAGTAATTGGGCACAACAGCTCCCGACGGCAATGGATTCGGCTTCCGCCGTAGATATAGCAACACTAGTTTGTTTTCTTGAAAACCATGAAACCAACATGTTCTCAAGAAATTGACATGTTCCACTAGTGCTTTTTCTATCTACTTTGTAACCGGCAAAATCCGCATCCGAGTAGCCGATTAGATCAAAATTAGAGCCCTTTGGATACCAAAGTCCTATATTGGTAGTGTCTACTAGATATCTGAAAATTCTTTTCACAGCTACCAAGTGTGATTCTTTTGGACATGACTGAAATTTAGAGCACATACACACACTAAACAATATGTCAGGCCTAGAAGCAGTTAAATACAATAAAGAAGCTATCATACTTCTATACAATTTTAGATCAACTATTTTTCCTTTCTCATCTTTGTCGATTTTGATTGTTGAGCTCATAGGCGTGTTTGCTCCTTTGCTATTCTCCATGCCAAACTTCTTCAGCATTTCTTTGATATACTTGGACTGGTTAATGAAGATTCCTTCATTTAGTTGCTTGATTTGCAGTCCAAGGAAGAAATTCAGCTCTCCCATCATGCTCATCTTAAATTCTTTCTGCATAAGCTCAGAAAATTCTTGACAAAGAGTCTCATTAGTAGCACCGAAAATAATATCATCAACATAAATTTGAATGATCAATATATCCTTTCTTTATACTTGATAAACATAGTGGTGTCTACCTTTCCCTTTTGAAAATCATGATCAATTGAAAATTTATTTAATCTATCATACCAAGCCCTTAGATTGATCTTTTTCCTCAAATCCAGGTGGTTGTTCTACATACACCTCTTCATTTATATATCCATTCAGAAATGCACTTTTAACATCCATTTAAAACAATTTAAAGTTCATGTGAGATGCAAAAGCTAGTAAAATGCGAATTGCTTCCAATCTAGCAACCGGGGCATAGGATTCTTCAAAATCTATTCCTTCTTCTTGTGAGTATCCTTTTGCCACAAGTCTAGCTTTGTTTCTCACTACAAGTCCACTTTCGTCTAATTTGTTCCTAAAGACCCACTTGGTGCCAATAATAGTACAGTCGTTTGGTCTAGGAACAAGGTGCCAAACTTGGTTTCTTTCAAATTGATTTAGCTCTTCTTGCATTGCTATAATCCAATTTTCATCATCAAGAGCTTGATCAATATTAGAAGGTTCAATTTTGGATACAAAGGCGTATTGTCCACAGATATTTTGTTTTGATCTTCTAGTTTTTACACCTTCATAAACATTCCCTATAACTTGTTCAATTGGATGGGCATGTTTAAATTTCAAATCAGTTGGAGGTTTGTAATTATTACCTTTACTTACCCTTTCCTCTATGGAATCTTCTTGCTTTTCCACATGTAGTTTTTCAAAACTACTTGCTATATCATCTGCATCACTTAAATCATCTTTTCTTTTGAGGCATGGGTTAGTTTCATCAAAAACAACATGTATGGACTCTTCTACAACTTGGTTTCGTTTATTGAATACTCTATATGCTTTGCTATTTGATGAGTAACCAAGGAATATTGTCTCATCACTTTTAGCATCTAATTTTCCCAAGTTGGTTTTTCCATTGTTCAAAACATAGCATGTGCATCCAAAAGCATGAAAATAAGAGATATTTGATTTTCTTCCTTTCCATAGCTCATATGGGGTCTTTTTCAAGATTGCTCTAATGGTAACTCGATTTAAAACATGACAAGCTGTACTTACAGCTTCACCCCAAAATTTCTTGGGTAGTTTGCTCTCATTTAGCATTGTTCTAGCCATCTCTTGTATAGTTCTGTTTTTCCTTTCAACTACTCCATTTTGTTGAGGAGTCCTTGGTGCAGAAAACGTGTGATGAATTCTTTTTTCATTGCATAATTCTATGAATCGTTTATTTTCAAATTCACCACCATGATCACTTCTTATAGTCATAATAGTATTTTGTTTTTCATTTTGCACCAAATTTACAAAGGTTGCAAACATGGAGAAGGCTTCATCTTTGCTAGCTAAGAGAATTATCCATGTGAATCTTGAAAATCATCAACAATTACAAACACATATTTCTTTCCACCAATGATTAGAATGTCGGATGGCCCATATAGATCCATGTGTAGCAATTCAAGTGGCCTAGTGGTGGAGATTTCCTTTTTAGTAGAGAAAGACATTTTAGGTTGTTTTGATAATTGACATGCCTTGCAAATTTTGTCTTTGTCATATTTCAACTTTGACAAGCCTTCTACCAAACTCTTCTTCCATAAGGTCTTTATATTTTCCATGTTTATATGTCCAAGCCTTTTGTGCCAAACCCATGGATCATTATCAATGGCCATTAGACATTGACCATCTAGTTCATCAAGTGAAACCAAATATACATTTCCATGTCTTTTTCCACTAAACATGATATGTTCTCCATCAAATACATTGCATATAGATGATTCAAACACAACCTTGTATCCTTTGTCACATAATTGACTAATACTCATTAGATTGTGCTTGAGTCCAACAAACAAAACATCTTCCATGCATGCATTAGAAATACTATAAATGTTTCCTTTACCTTTAATTTTACCTTTCTCGTTATTACCAAAGGCAACCGTTCCATCGTTGCAAGGTTTAAGTTTATGAAATAAACTTCTTTCTCCGGTCATATGCCTTGAACAACCGCTGTCCATGAACCATACATTGTTTGCCTTTGCCTTGAAGCATATCTGAAAAATAAACGAGTAAATATTATCTCTTTGGTACCCATTTTATGGGTCCATTTGGGTTAGTAATATGATTCAATTTTTGTTGCTCTAACTTAGAAAGCCCAAATCTTGTATTCCTTGGAACCCAAACTAACTTTGCACCATGGTCATACATTTTCTTATAGTTACATTTATAGGCTTTATGACCCATCTTATTGAAAAAATTGCAAGCCATTGGTAATCTAGGAGTAGGCCTCCAAGTATGTATTGATTCAACAATTGACCTTTTAGTCCACATAACATTTTTCCTTTTAGGCTTGTAGATAGGTGCAGTTTTGGTTTGATTTTTCCCAAGTATTGGTACATTCAATTTGCCACTTTCTTTTTGCTCAAATGTATAGTATCCAAGACCTCTTCTATTTGTTTGAGCGGTCATATTCAGAAACATCTTTACATTTTCTCCGGGATTAGAGAACTTTGCTAATGATTCAATTAAGGATTCGTTCTTCTTTTTCAGTTTTTCTACTTCTTTCAAAAGCAATTCATTTTCATCTTTCAATTTTGATGTTCTTTCATCTAGTTTTCCATTTACAATAATAATGGAGTTACATTGTTGTCTCTTCAATGACAACTTGTTTCTTAGCTTTTTGATTTCCTCATATAATGAATTATAAGCAATTTGTAGTTCTTCTAATTCAACACATTTGAGGCATTCTTGAAAAGAAGAATAAGTAGATTGAGAATGGTTAAGTTTGGAAGTTACCTCTTCATTGCTTGTGCATTTTGGTTGAGATGGTTTGTTCTTCCAAAACTTCAGTTGTGTTTAAACACAACAAGTTTTCTTCTTGTTCGATCCGTGCCATGCAGCATATTCTAGCACAATTTGCCGCCTCAAAGTCGTCGGTTGAGGAGCTGCTTGTTGATGAAGTTTCTTCATTGACGTACATGCCTCTTCCCCTTGGTCTTTGGTATTTCCTATTTTCATGTCTTTCCCTCCTTTCTTGTTGATCTTTTGATTTCTCTTCCGGCGTAGGACATTTTTCTTGCATATGTCCCATCCCGCCGCATCTATAGCACTTTGTTGTCTCCTTCTTCTTCTCTTTTCGTGATCTCTCTTTGAAGTCTTTGAAGTTCTTTTCATTTCTCATAAACTTTCGAAATCTGCGTGTGAGTAGAGCAATGTCTTCATCGTCATTGTGAGATTATGAGGTGGATTCATCCGAGTTATGGGTGACTTTTAGTGCAATTGCTCTTTTTCCTTTGTGGTGATCTTCATTTCTTTTCTTGATTAGCTCATGTGACATTAGTGAGCTAATAAGGTCTTCTAGCTTCAATGTGTTCAAGTCTTTTGCTTCTTCTATTGCAGTAATTTTCGGAGTCCATGATTCGGGTAGCGCCCTTAGAATCTTCATGACCTGCTCCGATTCAGAAATTGCTTTTTCAAGACCTTTCAAAGCATTAGTAATTTTAGAGAATCTAGCAAACATTTCAGAAATATTTTTTGTATCTAGCATTCTAAAGCTTTCCAATTCTCCTATCAAAATATTTCTCCTAGTCCCTTGGACTTGAGAGGTTCCTTCATAAATAGATGTTAAAGTATCTCATATTTCTTTAGCGGTTAGGCAAGAGGATACTCTATCATATTCAGAAGTTGTAAGAGCACAAAATAGTGAGTTCATAGCTTTAGCATTGCTCTTTACAGTTCTTACTTCCTCTTCGGTCCATTTGGAAGCTCTTTCATCAGTTGGCAAGATTACACCGTCTTGGATTGCAATCCAAGAGTCCATATCGGTAGCCATAATGAGTTGCTTCATACGAAGCTTCCAATAGCCGAAATTGTTCCCATCAAACAATGGTGGCCTAGTAAATGATTGGCCTTTGGCAAATGCGGGAACGGAAGTCGATTGGGATGCCATATCACTAGATCTCTTTGGTTTAACTCAAAGACCTGCTCTGATACCACTTGATGACCCTGAGTTAATGGCAAAACCCAAGAGGGGAGGGGTGAATTGGGTATTTAAAAATTTTCAACTTAAACAGAAACTTTACCCCGGATTAATCTAGTCCCCTTAATGAAGAAACGAAATGGAAAGCAATATAATGTAGAGAGCAGAAATATAAATCAAGCACACAGGATTTTTATAGCGGTTCGGGCAACCTCCCTACTCCACTCTTCCAAGCTCACACTCCTTGTGACTTGGGTTCCACTATTGTATTCCTCAAATACAATTAGAGCCACTGCTCTCTTCTAGATTCCAGCTCTAGGGGGCTTCAACAAATCTCAGCACAACTAGGTGATGAGTTCCACTCCAATCACACACTACTTTGCCTTTACTTGATCTTAGTTCCTCAAACTAAATCAAGTTCAATACAAACAAATGAAATAACAAAAGAATCTACACTTTACAGATGTGTAGTAGCAATTTGGCGCAGAGAAGAACTCGTAGTATTGGCTTTGAAGATTCAGAAGTTGGGCTCTTGCAGTTTGAAGCGAAGTTCTTCTTCTTTGAATGGCTTAATCTCTTTAAAGCTCTTGTAGATGGGAGTTAAGCACACTTAATAATTCTCAGCTACTTCCCTCGTCCATAATGACTTCCTTTTATAATTGTGGAGGGAATCCGAACGTTTGAAGGTAGGTGGCGCGCATTTAATGCGCCAACGTTCGAATAATTTCCGATCGTTGCAACCCAAGTCGCAGGTGGAGTCGACTTCGTGTGCGACTTCACCCAAGTCGCAGATGGAGTCGACTTCGGGTGCGACTTCGCCTTCCGTAGTAACTTCAAGTTCCAGGTTGGGTCGACTTGGGCATCGACTTGACCCAAGTCGCAGGTGGAGTCGACTTCGGTGTGCGACTTCACCTCAGCAGGAAGTTTGATGAACTTGAAAACTTGGAATGCTTTAGTTTGCTTGGTTCCTTCATGCCTTTTGTTGTTATCTTGTATTTTTCATTTCCTTCTTGGATCATTGTGTCTTCTCTTTAACTTGCTTTCATTTGCTCCAAGTTTTGCAAGCCTTGAATTCATGAGATTTGAATTATGTAATCTTGAACAATCTTCTTGGTTGAGTTTATGCATCTTGCTTGAACTTGGATTGGTCTTCAAATGTTGTAGATCTTGTGAATCTTAGAGAGCTTGAAGACTTGTATGGTTGATTTGCCTTTGATTCATGCACCTTGCTCTCTTTTGATATTAATCTTCATATCCCTTGATTTGGTCTTGAGAAAACTCCAGTTGATCTTGAAAATGATCTTGAATCTGCATTTTGGAACTTTGAAAACCTCAAGTCGAACTTGGGGTCGACTTCGTTTGCGACTTCACCCAAGTTGCAAACCGAGTCGACTTCGACTGCGACTTCGGTATTCTTCTGTCCCAAATTCAACTCTGGAGTGATTTTGCCGTCTGAAGTCGATGCTGGAGTCGACTTCGTTTGCGACTTGGCTTCCCAAGTCGCAAGTGGAGTCGACTTGGCCTGCGACTTCACCTGTTCTTCTTCCAATTTCAACTCTGGACGGATTTGACTTCTTGAAGTCGATGTTGGAGTTGACTTGGGGAACGACTTGGCCTTCCATGCTCTATTTTCTTCAAATGTATATGCTTTAAACACTTCCACAAACATGTTAGTAGCCAAGACTTTCTCAAATTGATTTGTTAATCATCAAAACATAGATTTAGCTTGTTTTCCACATATTTCCAACAACAGTAGTCTCCACACGATTATAATTTGCATCCAGCTCTTTTGCCTCTCATGTCATAATTTGTGAACTCTTATCGCCATTGAGTGAAGGAAGAGGGATTTTTTTAATAAAAAAGGAAAAAAAATTAGAAAGAGGCTATTCATCGTCATCCTAAGTTATAGATATGGCAAGAGGGAGGAGGGAAATCGACATAGATTTTGAGAGGTTGGCTTGTAATTAAGTGTTTTTTTAAATAATAACCCTTAAGCATCCAACTGCTGTGATTAACGTTGTTCCATCTTATAGCTAGAAGCATGTGTCGCATGATTCAAGTTTTACGGCATACTGTGTAAGATCATTCCACTTGATTTAATTATGACCGAATGTGGCGCGCATGATTTACCTCCTTAAAACATGTGATCCATTTTGGATTTGTGATGGCAAAATGCAACACAAGTGAATTAGATAAGCTAGTTAACTATGTCTGAAAATATGGTTAAGTCGACTCATGACCTGCCCCGCCTCGATTTTACAAAGGATAGAAACAAGAATTTTGACCCAGTGAGGTAGGGAGATCAGGATTTTCAACCTGTGTTTTAATTTTAAGAGGCGAAGCGGATCAACTATGTCCCAACTCGCAATGTTAAATTATTTTTTTATAAATTATATAACTTATGTGAATGTTATTTTGTTGGATAAATATTTTTAACTTTTTGACTTATTAGTGTGAATATGAATTAAATTGATGTATGTTTAACTTTATAAATTGTTTATATTAATATATTTTTATTTCTTGATTGCATATATATTGTTCAAGTTATTTGATTCCTCACCTATTTATAATGAAATAAAATATATTATCTATGTTTTTTATATCTTACAAAATGAATATTATTAATTTTTCAATTTAGCAGTTTTGATTATAATTCAAAATTTACATTAATGTCTTTTTTAAAGTTAATATGCATATTTATCAAGATTATGTTGTAAACGAAATTATTTAAAAGTTTTTACTAATGCTTTGTTATGACAATTGTATTTTACTCATTAAATAGCAAAATATCGAATTATTTAATTTTTAAATTGATCATAGTTATGAGTTTATATTAATATGGATATAAAATTTTAGACTTTGACCTGCTTTTCCAACCCAACTCATTATCCCGAAACTGACCCGAAGTTTATCCCAAGATCTACTAAAAAAGGTGAAGGTCGAAGCAACCTTGTCTCAACCCAATATAAAAAGTAGGGCCAAACAAGAGTTTTTAAATTTAGGGTTAGGGTTGGGCACATCCTAACCCACCCCTGATTTCACCCTTATAGCTAACCCATTAATCTGGTATATCGCAATGGTTTAGATTGTAGATCATCATACTCAAGCCATCATGCATTTTATTTTTCTATTCCAATATCTGCGCTAATTTAATGCACTTGCGTGCACTAAAACTTCAGTGTGTATGTTAGTTTTGGGGGAAAATTTTATATATACCCATAAAATTTACCACTAATGTCATTTATATCTCTAAACTTTCAAAATTTTAAATATCTCATGAATTCTACCCAAAATTTCATTTATACTTATGCCCCTATGTAAAATTATGAATATGCTTAGAACCTAATTATGAATTTGTAAAATAAAATTCAACATTCAAATGATATATGATTTTATAACTATAAAAATATATTTTTTAGTTATCAAAGTACTAAAAATTCTTTTGAATGTGAATTGTTTTTCTGCATATAATTATAAATAAGAGTTGGGCATGTTCATTATTTTATAAAGGTCATGAGTATTAATGGATTTTTGAGCAAAATGCATGCATATATTTTGAATTTCTGAAAATTTATAGGTATAAGTGACATTTGGGGTAAAATTCATGATTATATATAGATTTTTTCTAGCTTTTATAATTTTATATAATATTTATTTTGAAAATTTGGAAATAAAAATAGTCGGTTGATTTTTTATTTTAAAATTTTCAAAACAAATATTAAATGAAATCTAATAGGGGTTGAGCAAATAACTAACCCTTCAACTTAAAGAGTCACCAACACCTCAATAACATCAAAAGAAATATTAAAATCTTAATTGCTAAAGTTCTCATATCCAACCACTCTCGTAATATGAGAGTTGCATAAGCTGTTTGTAGTAGACCTCATTCGACAATCAACTTATTAGAGATGGTCACATAACTGTGTGAAATGTCTAATGAAATGATTATCAATCTCTTTTTAATACTTGGCATATGCTATCTTCGATCAAACCATGTAAAGGATTAAAACCACACCACTAAGATGGGGATTCAATCAAGACAAGTCTCATCAAATGAACTTTTCTTTGAGTGAGGAAGGTTATACTCAGGAGCTTCTCTTTCTAGGATGAACTCTAACGAGAGGAAAAAGGGGAGTTCAAAAAGGAAAAGAAAAATTACTCAACCTTGTACTCCTTACTCCATGTAATTAAAAGTCTAAATAGAGGAACTTTGGTAAGAGGCTATCTCATGAATTTTGGGTGATCTATATTTATAGCTCACTCTTTTCCACTTAAATTTTGAGTTTATTCATCTAACCTTTTATCTTTGATGATTAAGTTTCTTGTGTGGTTTGGCTTAGCCTTAGACTGAATTCATTCTTATCATTTGGTGTTTTCTGTGGAAAATAATTTTCGTAATCTTTCATACCCCTCAGATTCCATGGATACTCTCATAATATTCATCTTGTGATGCTTTTAGTCCTAATTCAATATTATTTTAACCAGGATTATCGCCTAATCACCCAAAGAAGGAGAGCTAGAAGAGCTACTTTGATGAATCACATCATCACATTGCCCAAAATCATTTGGACAAAAGCAATCTTGGTCGGACTATGGTACAAGCTGTGCACTAGGTCAACATAACGACCAGAGTCATCTTAGATTGAGACTCATGTTAGGCAATATCATAGCTTAAATCCAGTAGCATAACAACTACACCTGGACAACATGACGACTACAAATGGATAACATAATAGGTTAAAAGAAATGAAAATAAATAAAAGGAGGAAAGATAATCTACATGAGGCATAAGAAAAAAGTCTTAATCTCTTACTTCAATATGGAGTATATTTTGAATGGACAACATAAGGGAGAGCTCAAGGAAGCCTTGAGATTCGTGCTATAAAGAAGGATGCATTCCTATGTATAGGGGATGAGTAAAGTAGTGCGGCTAAGTCAGTTACCAGCGCCACCCACCTTTCGTCACCTTGAAATCTGGAATATAGTAGACACGTGGAAACTTTCTTGCAAGAGGGTACTATAGGCATATTATTTCCACCACCATCTTATTTTGGCCATCAAACACATGGCATGCATGCAAGGGGTAGGGAACCAAATTAGCCATGGTACCTCTTAGAAATGACTATTTATCTTCTTTTTCATGTGGGGCCCACTTTATGATATTTACTTTATCCAAGTTATTAAATGCTTTCTTGAGCTTTCCATGGTTGATCATGGCCCTTTGATTGCCCCCCCTAACAGAGCTCATCTTGATGAGTTGAGCTAATCAAGGTGAGGTTCATTGCTTACTAGAAATAGAACTTGAGCCTCTAATCTTTCATTTTCTCTTGAGTTCCCTTGCTTCCTTTGAGTTTTTTTAAAGCTTGTATTCTTCTTTGTTCTCACATTTGAACTTCACTAAGCTCATTTCTTCTTTAGTTTTCCTTTCCAAAGGTGGGTTCCAATCCTTCAAATTTCTTAGATTTCTTTTGTTTCTCATGCAATGGAGTTTCACAAATGACTAAAATAGTGCTTGTTAAACACACTTGTGCCTTGATGGCCTAGCTTTCCGGCTAGGCCATCAGCCATAGTTCTCTCTACATAAGTGAAAAAAACACATTTCTACCATTGTCTCGCTTGTCAAGGAAGATGACCAGGATAATGTGACTAAGTACTTTAGTAGAAATTAGGGATGCAACTTGTGTAGAGCAACCATGGGTACCATTCGACCCAAAAGGTAAGATAAAATTTTTTTATCCATGGGTATGGGTAGGGTAGAAATCATAACCCAACCCTCTAAATAAGGTAAGGGTTGGGTACACACGTTGGGTAACTGAAATCGACCCGGATGGGTACTCACATGGGTATCATATTATGTAAATAACTATAAATATGTGTATATAAATAATACATTATTTCTACCCCCCCCATTCATCAATAAACAAATGTTGGTTTGATTTTTTTTTATATAAATTGCATAGAATTTGTATTTGTAATGAGAGATGATCATAACAAGAATGTGAATGATGATGTTAATATGATTATTATATGGATAATGAGGTTACAAAGAATGTAAAAATAGATATAAACTACAACAAAATGAAATTAATTATAGCTCATAAAGTCTAAAATATAAATGAGTATTGTTTTATATTATTTAAAATAATATAAAAAAAATATTTTTTCAATTGTCATCATTGGTTATTATAAGAATCGATTTGGAATCGGAACTAGAACCAACCCTGTGGGTAATGGGTAGGATAGGGCATAGTAGGAACTGACTCTGTAAGCGGGTAGGGTAGAGTAGGCTTTTTAAAAATAGCGTATCGGTAGGGTAGACTACTAAAGAACCGAACAGACCCTAGTTGTACCCCTAATTGCAATACCCAATTGTACTTAGTCATAGTACTTAGGGTGCCGCATCTAAGTATCGTTGCTGGTACTTTGGACATTTTGCAAGTATGCTTGGCTTTTGTGCTGGCATGCCTTTGGAAGATGAGTTATAATTTTTGGGGATCCAAATGTGGTGTTTAGACACTTAGAATCTTTCATTGACTAAGTTTCTTTACTTTAATATTGCAAAAGACGTCTTCTCCTTGTGATAAGCCTCCTGGTGAAAGTGGTGATTGCTCATTTTCTCCTCTCTCAAGAGTGATCCACAACAAGGCAAGTCAGGATTATTGTAAGAAATCTAAGAGAGACCACGGTACCAAGGGAAGATAATTGTCGAATAACAAGTAGCTTTGGCAGGTGGACAACAAGTGATGAGGCCTCCTACTCCTGTTTTCAAGCTAGACGAGCTCAATCCAAGAGGCTTGTGTTAGTTCAAACTGATATAAAGGAGACTTTGTGCAAAAAGAAAATGTCTCAAAAGAAGAATGAAACTCCAAAGAAGCATTCTGGGCAGAAGGTCAACCTAAAGAAGGACATTTATTACGAGTCCTATGGTGGTATCCCCTATCTTGGATATGACCCAATGATAAGGGATTATGAGAATTTGTGGGGCTCCCATGTTGCACTTTGTGATACTATGATGCCAATTTTGTGCATGAAAGATGTTAAGTATGTTGATCCCGAGTTTATGGTAATTACCCAAGAGGGGAGGGGTGAATTGGGTATTTTAAAATTCTTTGCTTAAACAGAAATTTTCCCTTTTTGGAGTTAATCCCCTCAATGAAACAAACAAAAAGATGGAGAGAAATAAAGCAGTAAAACACAAACAATCAAGCCACACCAAGAGACAAAGGTTTATAGTGGTTCGAACAACCTTCCTTAAGTTCATACCCGTTGTGACTTGGGTTCCACTATTGGATTTCAATACAATTAGAGCAGTAGCTCTCTTCTAGATTCCAGCTCTAGGGGGCTTGTACAAATACAGCAAGTAGGTGACGAGTCTCACTCCGGTCACAACACTACTTTGCCTTCACTTGGTTTTGATTTTCAATATCAAACGAAGTGAAAAAAATAAATAATGAACACATGAAAGATCTACACTTTACAGATTTGTGTAGGCAATTTACAACACTTAGAAGTAGAGGCAATAGAAAATACAGCAATGCAACTTTCAGTAGCTTGAAGAACAGTTCTTATTTTATCTTCTTGTAGATCAATTTTAATACAAGAGAGAGTGGAAGGTGAGCTCAATCAATGCTTCTCTAACCTCATTCACGTCCCCTTGAAGTTCCCTAAATAATGGGAGGTGAAATTTGAACATTTGGTGGTAGGTGGCGCGCATTTGATGCGCCAACGTTCGAATTTTTTCGATCGTTGCGAACCAAGTCACATGTGGAGTAGACTTGGTATGCGACTTCGTCCAAGTCACATGGTGGAGTCAACTTCGTGTGCAACTTCACCCAAGTCACATACTGGAGTTGACTTCGGGTGCGACTTCGACTTCAGCTTCCACTTCCAAGTTCCAGCTTCAGGTCGACTTGATCTCGAACTTGACAGAAGCCGCATTGTGGAGTCGACTTCGAGTGTGACTCACCAACCATTTGATTTTCTTGGAATTTTAGTTTCTTGCAAGTGATCTGAATATTGTACATTTTCTTTTCTTCTCTTGTTCTTCATTAAATGCCTTTGGCATACATCTATTTTACTCAAAACTAAGCAATATCCACTACTCTTGAGATGATCTTTCTTGTGGCTTTGATTCATGATGATTGACCTTCTTGATCTTATTATCCAAACTTCAATATAAAGTTGTTCATTTAATAATAATCCATCTTTGAAGATATCTGAACTAGCCATGTACTTGAGTCGCCTGCTTGGGTTAACTTGGACTTCGACTTTACCCAAGTTGCATGTTCAGGTCAACTTGAGGTTCGACTTCAGCTAAGTTGTATTGTGGAGTCGACTTGGGTTTGCGACTTCACCTAAGTCGCAAGTGGAGTCGGCTTCGACTGTGACTTCACCTGTCTCCGAGTCCCAATTTCAGCTCTAGAGTATTTAATGTACTTCAAGTCGATTCTGGAGTCGACTTAGGAATCGACTTGGGACTGCGACTTGGTCTGCTATCTTTTGAAACTTGGATTTTTAACCTTTGAAAACACTTAGCAAACTCATTAGTGCTTAATTAATTCTCAAATTGAGTTGTTAATCATCAAAACATGAATTGTGCTTAATTTGTCTTGAATTCCAACAAAGTATAGGTCATGGAGGGTGATCTATGTGCCATAGATGAGGTTCCCGACATAGAGGACTGTGTTACTGGCTTCCTACGCACCAAGGGTGTGCCTTCATTTAACCCAAACAACATATTTGTGGGTTATTTCTTTGCTCTTGCTGGGCCACTCGATGAACCTCACAATTTTCTCTTCAAGACTCCGCACCAAGCTAAAGCTTCCTTGAAGGATGTTACGCTCTTCGCAAGTGCATGGATTTAGGGTCAAACACAAGTAATCGTTTATAATACAAGATATCAAATTAAAAGCAAATAACCATTCACAAATAATTATCGTCAAACCATCTACGCAGAATGTTACATCCTACCTTTAGATAAAAAATTAACAAACATGACTTTAGTAAATTCGAAAGACAACATAATATCCTTATCGTAATCTATCAAATCTACAACAACAGAATCTACAGAGAAAGAAAATGAAAGCTAATTGATTGAGTCTCCAACGGTGTATTGTATATCTTCCTTTAATTTCCTCTTCTCTCTCCTCTTTGTGGCTCTTCTTTGTTCAAACCTTAGCTTCTAATTTAAAAACTTTCCTACCAATTCATACAAAATATGCAAAATACCTTATGGAACAAGCTAAAGCGCACTCATCTGATGCTGAACATGATTTAAATCGTGTTACACTTAAGAAAACATAATTTAAATCGTGTTTTACTCTAAATGTTAAATTCTTGTTACGAAAATCGATTTCAAGGGTCCACATAATATAAATCATATTTGGTTTTTCCTTGTATAGTTCATACTGTGTTTCTTCTTGAATTTCTTCTTTTGCATTTTCCTAAAGCTCTTTTCTTTATGTGCTTCCTTGATTTATATTGCTTAATCTTTATGTCTCTTTTTTCTCTCTGATTTTATTTATTTTTCATCCTTTTTTTTTCTTCAATCATTTTGTTTTCATAACCAACAATTAGTTATGAGTCTTCACATAATAAAAAATTAATTACAACATTTTTCTCATATAATTCCTTAATTTAATCCAAAATTCGTGTATGAAAATACTCCGAATATATGGTGTACCATGATATATCAGATATCCTTATACTTGAACTTTTGGTTATCTTTGAGAAAATATAAATCACTACAACTCATAAATCAAATTCAGGATCTCAAAATTATCAAAGAGTATAAGGTTAGAGTTTTGTTTTTGTTGAATATCATGCATAGTAAGTTTGATGCTAGAAAATTAAGAATCAAATGTGTGCTAGCTTAATGAGCATTTAAAGCAAAATCTTGACATGTATTCATAAAAAAAACCATAAAAATTTCTTCTTGTTAGTTCAACTTGCATTCATTTCACCTTTTTCACTCTTATGAATTAAGAGCTCATAAATTATGTAATAAAAAAGCTTCTCAACTCTCCTAACCCATATGCAAATCTCTCCTTTCTCTCTCTATTAATGTAACACAAAAAATTAAATAATCAAGAGGACTTTCATGGGCTATAATGAGGCTTTAGGTAATGGGCTTAACAAAAAAGGTAAATGTTAATAACAAAAGTGGAAAAATTCGTCAATTATGAAGATTAGAGATACTCGAATAAGAATTTATTTGTCAAACTCTTCACTTGTATCTTATTGCATCTTAGTTTTCAAACCTTCACCACTCACTTAACCAACTTAATTATTAAATGATGAGAATATTCTAGGTCATAATATTAGGTTCAAACTCCTTAGGTTTAGGCAAAATGGATCGAATTTAGGTTTGAACCATATTCGAACTAAATTGAGCTTCCTATACATGTTATATATATAATTTTAAACTTTCTTATGAATAACCTCCATACTTACTTTGCTATCTTTTTTTTTTCTTTTTTAAAAACTTGTTATTATCTCTAGTTTGCTTTTTTTTACCAAGATTGGTTTAATTTCTCTCACTATATTTCAGGATATCTAAGAAAATATTTTCAAGAATAATATACGATAATGTCCAAATGCTTAAATGTTTTAGTTTTCTTTTAATTTTTCAGCTAAAATACATATTCAAAGATGGCTCATTTTAGACAACGAATATCAAAGTAAAAAAAAAAGATTTAAGGCTCAAAGTGAGGAACTAAATATAATTCATAAAAACATGATGTCCATGTCAAAGAATTGTCTCAATCAATTTTTCTAGACAAGTCAACTCAAGCACTAATCTTGAAAATTCTTCATTCGGAATTTAACTTTTATGCAACATGTGATTTTTTAAGCATTTTCATTTTCTTCAATGAATTTCTCAAATGAGCTTAGGATTAGATTATTTGGAGTGTGTTTGAGAATGAATAAAATGTTTGATAAAAAGTTTTTGAGAGTAAAATTTGTCAAATGATGTGATATGATAGGGATAATGATGAAGAGTAAAGAGGATAAAGTTAAAATAGATAGGTTAGTTATATAGATAATTGTGTAGAAATGATTGAAAAGTAAGCTAGTTGTATAAAAAAATGTGAAAAATGATTAAAAAATATAATAACTATGGAGAATGAAAAGTTTTAGATTGAAAAGTTTTAACTTGACATTTTATATCCATTGCCAAACACAACCTTGATAAATAGGTTTTTAGTTAAAATTAAGGTTTATGAAGAAAATAGGGTTAAAGGCTTCTAAAGATTTTATGTTTCCAAATAGGTTGACTAAGGCTAATTAGCTGTGGCGCCCCCAACCTGAGGCGTCACATCCTAAGCCTTACTCCAAGATTTTATTGATTGATAAATGCGAATCTGTTACCCTGACCACGCGGCGGGTTCTTAATTGGATCTCGCCCAAATTTTTTTTGTTTCATTCCTTTTCCTTCATCATTTCATTTCTTTACATTTCACTTTATTCATATCATAAGCAACGATACATTTACGAATCGTCACACTTAGTATTTTAAAAATATCCTTTGGCTCTCCTTTCATCCTTATTCCTATTCACAATCTTACAACCTGGCAGTTATCATTAACTACGCATATCATTCATAGACTTCTATCTTGCTCTCTTACATCCTTGGATTTATCAACCTGACCATGTCATAGTCATATAAAATTCACTCATCATCAACTATTCAACCTCCATACTTACATACATACATGCAATCATCAGTTCATATAAAACTTAGAACTTTCAATAAGTTCACGTACGTTAACATACCTTAAAACTTTCAATCATACCATCCCATATACCTTAAAACTTTCAATAATTCATTTAAGCTACTTCATGTATCATTTCCAACACCTAAACAAGAAAATCGGGTCTTAAGAGTAACCCTAATTAGCATTCTTTCTAAAATTCATAACTCATGCTTAAATCTACATATATCATACATCTAAATATGAATTATCATGTAATCATATCAATTCAACAAACCAACAACATTACATGTAAATTAAAAAAAAAAGCAAGTTTCAGCTAGTTTATGAACTCATAATCCATCCTAATCATCATTCTCTTTCTCTTGAACCCTTAATTGCATACTTGTCATTAAATCCCCATTTAATATCCTAATTAAGGGAATCATAAATCCGCCTTTAAGGGTTCATTATGAATCATATTCATGACTCATAAATTGAGTTAGAAAAACTAGATTAAAATGATTCAAACTCAAGAGTACACTTACTTGAATTGATTAATACTTAAGCTCAACTTCTTTAGCTAATTTTCTTGGCTTCTTTTCTCTTGTTCTTTCCCTTTTTCTCTCCTTTTTCTTGGCCTTCCCTTTCCTAAATATGGTGGATGTGTAGCTGCTAGAATGAGAGATTCTACTTCTTGAAAGTTTTTAACTCCCAAAAGCACATATGCTATGCACGTCCCCTTAAGAGGTGGCTAGAATTTCCAGCTTGTGGGCCCCATTTAGCACATGTTTTGAGGGTATTTTAATATATATTAATCCCTCTTGCTGACATGGAAAAATGTGGTCCATTTAAATTACATTTTACCTAAGTAAAAGTTTATCAATTATCCATATCATTAACTGATCTCCCTGTTGTCCACTGATCATGTCCCATTTCACCTGCTGCTTTTCCATTTTTTTCAATGAATTAGTAGCCTTAATTAATGGATATTTATGTACCCTAACATGTTGACCACTTAGGTGTGTATTTAGCATTTTTAAAAAAATAAAAAAAATCAAATTGCCAGCCATTTGGACGGTCCATATTGCATCTCACTTTTGCTGTCCATATTCACGTCCCGAGTTAATGGCAAAACCCAAGAGGGGAGGGGTGAATTGGGTATTTAAAAAATTTATAACTTAAACAGAAAATTAATCCCGGATTAATCTATTCCCCTTTATGAAATGAAATGGAAAGCAATATAACGTAGAGAGCAAAAATGTAAATCAAGCACACAAGATTTTTATAGTGGTTCGGGCAACCTCCCTACTCCACTCTTCCAAGCTCACACTCCTTGTGACTTGGGTTCCACTATTGTATTCCACAAATACAACTAGAGCCACTGCTCTCTTCTAGATTCTAGCTCTAGGGGGCGTCAACAAATCACAGCACAAGTAGGTGATGAGTTCCACTCCAATCACACACTACTTTGCTTACACTTGATCTTAGTTCCTCAAACTAAATCAAGTTCAATGCAGCAACAATAATAATAACAAAAGAATCTACACGTTACAGTTGTGTAGAAGCAGTTTGGCGCAGAGAAGAACTTATTGAGTTGGCTTTGAAGGATCAGCAGTTGAGCTCTTGCAGTTTGAAGCAAAGTTCTTCTTCTAATGATTGGCTTGATCACTTAATGCTCATGAAGATGGTAGTTATGCACACTTAATGATTTTCAGCTGCTTCCCTCGTCCACAATGAATGCCTTTTATAATTGTGGAGGGAATCCGAACGTTTGAAGGTAGGTGGCGCGCATTTAATGCGCCAACGTTCGAATAATTTCCGACCGTTGCGACCTAAGTCGCAGGCGGAGTCGACTTCGGATGCGACTTCGCCCAAGTCGCAGACGGAGTCGACTTCGGGTGCGACTTCGCCTCTCCGTCGTAACTTCAAGTTCCAGATCGGGTCGACTTGGGCATCGACTTGACCCAAGTCGCAGGTGGAGTCGACTTCGGTGTGCGACTTCACCTCGGCAGGAAGCTTGATGAACTTGAAAATTTGTTTGCTTGGTTCCTTCATTTCCTTTTGGATCATTGTCTTCTATTTAGCTTGCTTTCATTTATTCTATGTTCAAGCCTTGAATCCATGAGAATTTGAACAACCTTCTTGGTTGAGTTTATGCATCTTGCTTGAACTTGGATTGGTCTCTAATTTTTGTAGACCTTGTGAATCTTGGAGCTTTGATTTATGCAATTTGCTTTCTTTTGATATTAGTCTTCGTATCTTGGATTTCTTCATCTTGAAATGTACTTGAAGCTTTGCCTTGGACTTGATCAACTTAATTTGATAATGAGCTTGTATCCTTGATTTGGTCTTGAGAGATCTTAAGTTGATCTTGGAAATGAGCTTGAATCTGCATCCTTGAACTTAGAATACCTCAAGTCGAACTTGGGGTCGACTTCGTCTGCGACTTCACCCAAGTTGCAAACCGAGTCGACTTCGACTGCGACTTCGGTATTCTTCTGTCCCAAATTCAACTCTGGAGTGATTTTGCCGTCTGAAGTCGATGCTGGAGTCGACTTCGTTTGCGACTTGGCTCCCCAAGTCGCAAGTGGAGTCGACTTGGCCTGCAACTTCACCTGCTCTTCTTCCAATTTCAACTCTGGACGAATTTGACTCCTTGAAGTCGATGTTGGAGTCGACTTGGGGAACGACTTGGCCTTCCATGCTCTATTTTCTTCAAATGTATATGCCTTAAACACTTCCACAAACATGTTAGTAGCCAAGACTTACTCAAATTGATTTGTTAATCATCAAAACATAGATTTTGCTTATTCTCCATATATTTCCAACACAATTATCATCAAAATTTTCATAATCTAACTTTCTCATGTGATTAAGCACGAAATTATGTGCTTCCATCTCAATTTTCATCTTAATCCGCCTTATTGGCGTCAAGTTATGAATTTTCCAACATTTTCCAACTTGGCTCTATAAATATCCTTCTAATTTCTATTAATCTCATTATGGAATTTAATTAATTTTTCATGGCACACTAGTACTTTTTAATCCTCATTAGGCCACTTTAATCATATTGACCCATTTCGACTTAGAGTGATTGATTTTTTTTATCATCATTCATAATCATTGATCTATTTGCAACAAATCATCAAAATTTGCATATAATTCATTCATAATTCAATCAATCATACGTAAAGCATTCAAATGCGTATACATGAATCCTATGCGGTTTAGAGTTTCATAATTTTCCCCCTTATAACAGGTTTCATCCTGAAATCGTCTATCCTTTGAACAATTGGGGGTATTTTCTTTCTACTTCTTCCCTTAGTTCCCATGGAGCTTCGGTTTCGGAATACCAGTTCCATTGCACCTTTACATATTTGATTTCCCCATTCTGAAGCTTCTGTACCTTGTGATCCAAGATTCTAATTGGTCTTTCCTCATAGTTCAGATAATCCTGGATCGGTAAGTTTTCTGCTACCAGTACATGAGTTGGATCTGAAATATATTTCCTAAGCATGGAAATATGGAAAACATTGTGTACTAAGGCTAGTGCCGGAGGTAAAGCTATCCTATAAGCCAACTTTTCAATCTTTTCTAACACTTCAAATGGTCCAATATACCTAGGATTCAGTTTATCCCTTTTTCCAAATCTTGTAACTCCCTTAAATGGCGTAACCTTTATAAACACATGTTCGCCAACCTGGATATTCAAATCCTTTCTTTTGCAATTTGTGTAACTCTTTTGCCGACTCTGAGCTGTGAGTATACATTGGCGAATAACTTGTACTTTATCTGCCATTCTTTGAGACAAATCTGGGGCTAGCTTCTTTTCTCCAACTTCATCCCACTTCAATGGCGTTCGACATCGTCGTCCATATAACACTTCAAATGGAGTCATTTGAATACTAGCCTGACAGCTGTTATTGAATGCAAACTCAGCTATAGATATGTATTCATCTCACGAACCTCCAAATTCCAATGTACACATACGGAGCATGTCCTCGATGATCTGATTTACTCGCTCCGTTTGTTGATCTGTTTAGGGATGAAAGCTGTACTAAACTTGAGTTGGGTGTCTAGGGTTTCGTATAAACTTTTCCAAAATCGAGAAGTGAATATCGCGTCTTGATCCGAAACTATTGACTTAGGCACTCCATGAAGTTTCACTATTTTCTTGTAGTAGACTTTGGCCAGTCTTTCTGCCGTGTAGGTCCTCTTTATGGGTATAAAGTGAGCAACCTTAGATAACCGATCAAGTATTACTCATATAGAATCATTTCCAGCCTGAGTCTTAGGTAGTCCTTCAATGAAATCCATTGTAATATCATCCTACTTTCATTCAGGAACTTCCAAGGATTATAATTTTTCAGATACCCGTTGGTGATCAGCTTTCACCTTTTGGCATGTTAAGCACTTGGCTACATACTCAGTGATCTCTCTTTTCATATTATTCCACCAATATGCTTTCTTGAGATCCTGACATATCTTGGTGCTTCCTTGATGAATGGAAAATGGCAAAAAATGCGCCTCTTTAAGAATCTGCTCCTTCAACTCAGCTATATTAGGTATGCAAAGGCGGCCTTCATACCGATACATACCTTGCTCATCGGCAGCAAATTCAGTCAATCCCTTTTTCTTCATTTTTTCCACATGAGCTGTAGGTCTGTATCCTTTTGCTGCGCAGTCCTAATCTGCTCAAATAATGAAGATTGTATGTATATTTGTGATAACCTTGTTTGAATTCCAGGTGGACATACAATCAATTCTAACAGTCTTATATCTTGAAGCAACCCTTCCTGTTTTGTGATAAGGTGCGCTATGCTGACATTTCTGCTCAATGCATCGGCTACCACGTTTGCCTTACCTGGATGGTATAGTATCTCCAAATCATAATCCTTTAACAACTCGAGCCATCTCCTTTGCCTCATGTTCAACTCCTTTTGAGTGAAAATATACTTAAGGCTCTTGTGATCTGTATAAATTTCGCACCTAGTGCCATATAAGTAATGTCTTCATATTTTCAAGGCAAACACCACCGCTACTAATTCTAAATCATGAGTGGGGTAGCTTACCTCATTGGGCTTCAACTGTCGTGATGCATAAGCTATCACCTTTCTTCTCTGCATCAACACACAACCCAATCCCTTTCTTGAAGTGTTACTATAAACCACAAAACCTTCATTTCCTTCGGGTAGGGTCAGGATAGGGGCTTTTACCAACCGTTGTTTCAATTCTTGAAAACTGTGCTCGCATTCTTCAGACCATACATACCTAACTCATTTACGAGTCAATCTTATTAATGGGGCTGATAACTATGAGAATCCTTCAACAAACCTTCTGTAATAGCCTGCCAATCCAAGAAAGCTTCGGATTTCTGTAATGGTCGTCGGCCTTTGTCATTTCAAAATTGCCTCAATCTTTTGAGGATCAACCTGAATACCTTTTTCTGATATTATGTGACCCAGAAATCCTACTTGCTTCAATCAAAATTCACATTTCTTTAACTTGGCATACAATTTCTCTTTTCTCAGCCTTTCCAGTACCTTATGCAGATGAAGCTCATGTTCTTTCTCTGTTTTGGAGTAAATCAAGACATCGTCGATAAATATAACCACAAATTGATCCAGATAGTCCTGAAATACCCTATTCATCATATCCATGAGATACAGCAGGGGCATTAGTGAGCCTGAAAGGCATCATTAAAAACTCATAATTTCATACCTAGTTCAAAAAGCTGTCTTGTGAACATCGGTGGGACATATTCTCAACTGATGATACCCTGACTGTAAATCAATCTTAGAGAAAGTTATAGCTCCTTGCAACTGATCAAACAAATCATCGATCCTGGGCAGTGGATATTTATTCTTCACTGTAACCTTATTTAATTCTCTGTAATCAATACACAGCCTTAAACTTTGATTTTTTTTCTTACAAATAATACCGAAGCTCCCCAGGGCGATATACTGGGTCTGATAAAACCTTTGTCTAATAGCTCCTGTATTTGAGTCCTCAGCTCATACATTTCAGTCAGTGTCATTCTATATGGAGTCTTGGATATCAGAGTTGTACCTAGTATGATGTCTATGGTCATATTCATTTTTTTGTGGAGATAATGTGGTTAGTTCCTTTGGAAATACATCAGGAAATTCCTTAACCACAGGAATTTGGTTTATTTCTACCTCCGTGCCTTTCTCCACATTAACTGATACTAGATAAGCTTTGCACCTTTGGCGGATCATCTTAATCGCTTTCATGGACGATATTAATATCGTCGAATTTTCAAGCTGTCTTAGCTTTCCAATGGCTATTTATTTTTCTGGGGCCGCTTCAAATTGTACCTTCTTATTTTTGCAATCAATTGTAGTTCCCCATTGACTCAGCTAGTCCATACCCAATATCACATCAAATTCTGTCATAGGTAATAGAATCAAGTTGGCTTCTAAAATCAACGATCCTATCATAATTGGGCATGCATTGCATACTTGGCTAGTGCTAGCTAACCTATAAATAAGGGATTCTACATGAATTATCTCATTGGTTTTCTCTACCGGTAGTGCATGGGTGGCCACATATTAGCATGCTATGAATGAGTGACTAGCACCAGAATCAAACAAAGCAACTGCCAAATTTTCTAAAATGTAAACCATACTTGTGACCACCTTTTCTTCTTGCTCTTGTGACTCTGACCGAGTCAAGGCATGCACATGTACCAGATTTATAGAGGTTCCCTGCTTATTTGTTGCTCCGGGTATCCTGAGTTGAGCAAGCCTTCCACGTCCTTGTGACGTTTGCTCCTTATTCGGACAATTCGGAGCAATGTGTCCTGTTTGGTCACAAATATAACATTTAATGACCTTTACTCCATCTGCTCTACAATCCTTGGCTACATGGCCTGCTTGCCCACATTTATAGCACCAATTCGAGCCTTTCAAGCACTCGCCTGAATATCGCTTTCAACATTTTTTGCAGAAAGGCGAGAGTTTCTTTTTTAGGGTTCCTTTTCCTCTTCTCACATTTCCTTTCCTAGCCTTTTACTTTCCCGATTCAGCTTTCTTTGTACCAGAACTGAACATCCTTGACCCTAATCTTAGTTCTTGTGTTCTCAATACCTCAATTTCTAATGCCCTTGCCCTCTTAAGACTTGAACCATAATCCTTGATTAGCAGAGAGGCAAGGCTTTCCCGGAGGTATGGCCTTAGTCCTTGTTGGAATCTTTATGTCTTATTTGTTGGAATCAATGGAAAATTAAGCAAAATCTATGTTTTGATGATTAACAATTCAATTTGAGTAAGTTTTGGGTACTAATATATTTTGTGAAAAATGTTTAAAGGATAGAAAAATAAAAATCATAATCTGACAGATCAAGTTGCAAAACCAAGTCGACTCAGCTATAAACTTGAGTCAAGTCGATACCCAAGTCGACCTTAGGATCGACTTAGAAAGAAGCAAAACATTCCAGAGCTTAATTTTGATCCAAGACAGATGAAGTCGCAAGGCCAAGTTGACTCCATATGCGACTTGGGTGAAGTCGCATATCCAGGTCGACTCCACATGCGACTAGAAGTGAAGTTGATCCTCAAGTTGACCCAAATATCCGACTTGAGTAAGTTTGAAGATGAATGTAGTCCAGACAAGCATTTCTACATTATAAAATCATTCAAGACTATATTCTACTCAAGGAAAAATCACTTGGTTATCTCTATGAATTGCAAAATCAAGATTATCAAAGCATTCCTATATCCAAGGCATAAAGACAAAGTTTTCAAGAGTAATTGAACATAACAAGCTTCAAGATTAAGTGCTAAGTAGAAGAACAAATACAAGATGAATGACAAGCAAGCAAGTTTCAAAAGAAATTCAAGTTCATCAAGTGAATACAGAAAGTGAAGTCGCACCCGTAGTCGACTTCACCTGCGACTTGGGTCAAGTCCAGGACCAAGTCGACCTAAGGAGGAACTTGCGATGTTTGCTGGGGACCGAAGTCGCACCCGAGGTTGACTTCATCTACGACTTGGGTCGCAATGGTCGAAAAAATTCAAACGTTGGCGCATTAAATGCGCGCCACCTACCTCCAAACGTTCAAATTGACTCCACTATTATAAATATGCATTCAAGTGAACGTGCTAGAGGTTAGAGAAAGTAATTACTGAGATCCAACTACCATCCTCTCCTAGCATTAAGTGATCAACACAAGTTTTCAATGGAAGAACAAAGCTCCAACTTGCTGCATGCTAAAACACTGATCAAATCATCTCTTCTACAAATTCTTCCATGAGCTAAAACCTGACTACAAAATCTGTAAAGTGTAGATTTCCTTATTTGATTCATTATTTGTATTTGATACTTGGTTTAATATTTGTGTTTCGAACCAAGCGAAAGCAAAGTAGCATTGTGACTTGAGTGGAACTCATCACCAACTTGTGCTGTGATTTGTACACGCCCCTAGAGCTGGAATCTAGAAGAGAGCTGCTGCTCTAGTTGTATTTGAAAATATATAGTGGAACCCAAATCACAAAGGGTGTGAGCTTGGAAGAGTGGAGTAGGGGAGGTCGCCTGAACCACTATAAAATCGTTGCCTACTGCTGGGATTTATATTTATGATTTTACTGCTTTATTACTGTCCATATTATTCATCTGTTTCATTAAGGGGATTAAATCAAACAAGGAAAAATTTTTGTTTAAGTGAAAATTTTAAAATACCCAATCGATCCCTTCCCTTTTGGGTATTAGCCATAAACTCGGGACCAACAAGTGGTATCAGAGCAAGTCTTTGAGTTTTTAAACCAAAGAGATCTTTTGAAATGACATCCCAATCAACTTCCACCCCTGTATTTGCCGAGGGCTAATCTTTCACAAGACCACCTCTATTTTATAGGACTAACTTCGGTTATTGGAAGTTCAGAATGAAACAATTGATTATGGCTACGAATATTGATTCTTGGATTGCTACCCAAGATGGTGTTGTGTTGCTAATTGATGAAAGAGCCTCCACATGGTCTGAGGAGGAAGTAAGAACTGTTAACAGCAACACAAAGGCCATGAACGCCCTCTTTTGTGCATTAACGGCATCAGAGTATGATAGAGTATCCTTATGCCAAACTGCTAAAGAAATATGAGACACTCTTACATCTATCTATGAGAAAATTTCTCAAGTCCAAGGGACTAGGATAAATATTTTAATTGGAGAGTTAGAAAGTTTTAAAATGCTTAAAACTAAAAATATTTTAGAAATATTTTCTAGATTTTCTAAGATTACTAACGCCTTGAAAGGTTTTGGAAAAGCCATTTCTGAATCTGAGCAGATAATGAAAATCTTAAGAGTGTTACCCGAGTCTTGGACTCCAAAAATCACGGCTATTGAGGAAGCAAAGGACCTCAACACACTACGACTAGAAGATCTAATAAGCTCACTTATGTCTCATGAGCTAATAAAGAAGACAAATGACGAGCAACACAAAGGCAAAAAAGTTATTGCCTTAAAAGCCGCACAAGCTTCAGACGACTCCACCTCATCATCTCAAAACGACGATGAAGAGATTGCCTTGCTCACGAGACGATTCAGAAAATTTATAAGAAAAGGAAGGAACTTCAAGAGCTTCAAAGAAAGAAATCTAAAGGAGAAAAAGAAGGAGGCTACAAAGTGCTTCCGGTGTGGTGGTATGGGGCATATGTAAGCTCAATGCCCGACGCCCGAAGAGACCAAAACAAAGGAGCGAAGAGAAAAAAAACATCGAGGAGAAAACAGAATATTTCAAAGGGTTAAAGGAAGAGACATGTATGTCAACGATGAGACATCCACAACATGCAGCTCTTCAAATGAAGAAAATGAGGCCGCAAATTGCGTAAGGATTTGCTGCATGGCCACCATGAAAGAAGACCTCAACCTAAGTCTTGCAGCAACGAAAATTTTAGAGGATCAAACCGCTTCAACAAACTGCACGAGTAGTGAAGAGGTAACCTCTAAACCAAAATTTATTTCTATACAAATGATTGCCTCGAATGTGCTGAATTGGAAGAACTACAACAGGCTTACGATTCATTATATGAGGAAATAAAGAAATTAGAAAATAAGTTCACAATGAAGAAAAGACAATGTGATGCAGTAATTATTATGAACAGAAAACTTGCAGAAAAAGTTGATCACTTGACAAATGAAAAGAACACCTTGATAAGAGAGATGAAAAAACTCAAAAAGGAAAATGAATCGTTAAATGAATCACTTGCTAAGTTCTCCAATCCAGGGGAAAGTGTCAAAATATTTTTGAATATGACCACCCAAAGTAACAAGAGAGGACTTGGGTATTCCACATTTGAGAAGGGAGAAAGTACTAAGTCAAATGCTCCAAGGACTCATAGAAACTAAGCAAAACTCATCCATGGTAAACCAAAAATGAATAATGTTGTTTGGACCAAAAGGCCAACTTTCCCATTCCAAGACTCCTAGGAGCTTGTAACTTTTGCAACAAGATGGGACACAAGTGTTCCGGCCTCGTGAGAAAAAAAAATTATTCAATATTCATTCTTTCTTGGATGAATGTAAAATTGTTTTCCCTGCGGCTTTGAGAATAAATGCTTAATTAATTTCATAGCAAAATTTTAAAGCATCCAATTCTTTAACCGAGTCCGAAAAAATACATCAGAGAAATATTTTGCATTGTGTTCCACATTCTGATTTTACATCTCTAACGAGAAAACCCTTGATTAAAAGAGCTGAATACAATGGTCCATAAAAAAAATGCTTAACAATAATGAAGTGCGTAGAAGATCCTTCTACGTCTTTACAAGTGCACGAAAAATCGTGTCTAACAAAAATATAAAGATAAATGAGTACACTTCGCCCCGCGCCGTGACTCGAATGTGAAGTATATGACGCCACGCGCCATATCTTAAATATGAAGTACATGACGCCGCGCGTCATGACTTAAATATGAGGTACATGACGCCGCGCGCCATGACTTAAATATGAGATACATGACGCCACGCGCCATGACTTAAATGTGAGGTACATGACGCCACGCGCCATGTCTTAAATGTGAGGTTCATGACGCCACGCGCCATGACTTGAATATGAGTTTACACTTAGCCCGTCGACCAGCGATGACTCGGTTTGGGAACTAGCGAGGGGCCCGTCGGCTACACTATTGACCCTACACAGCAAACTAAGTGCGCTCTTAGCTTCTGGATTTACACAGCAGACCAGCGTGTCCCGCTTTCAGCTTCTGTATTTGTACAAGAAACCAGCGTCTCCCGCTTTCAGCCTCTGGATTGAACAATTGGGTGGTTTTACCAAGAAATGGATTCAACCGAATTTAAAAAGTATGTTTGGGTCATTTTTGACCAATTAAAAAGGTTTGGGCCCAACTGGGCTTGTTGAAAAGAGTTTGGGCCTTCTTGGGCTTTTTGGAGATTTTTGTGCCATCTTGGGCTTTTTGGGGAGTTTCGAGCCATCTTGGGCTTTTTGAAAAGTTTTGAGCCATCTTGGGCTTTTTTGAAGAGTTTTGAGCCATCTTGGGCTTTTTGGAGAGGTTTTGAGCCATCATGGGCTTTTTTGAAGAGTTTTGAGCCATCTTGGGCTTTTTGGAGAGGTTTTGAGCCATCATGGGCTTTTTGGGAAGTTTTGGGCCATCATGGGCTTTTTAGAGAGTTTTGAGCCATCTTCGGCTTTTTGGAAAGTTTTGGGCAATCATGGGCTTTTTGGAGAGTTTTAAGCCATCTTGGGCTTTTTAGAGAGTTTTGAGCCTATTAAGGCTTTTTGAAGGGTTTTGGGCCCAGGAGGGCTTGCTTGGACATTAAGGCTCGGATTGAGTGAAGAGGTCATCATTTTTTTTTGATATATATATATATATGTATATATAATAGAAAGGTACTTAGCCCTGCGTATCAACTTAACCCACTGTTTGGGGAGTATCTACTCAGGCAAAAGTATATGAAAATTCTCTTTTTTTTATAATATATATTTTTGAAAGCTTAAAAATATATATATATATTTTGGGGCCCGTGGGGCAAATACATTTTTTTTTGAAGGCCCGCGGGACAAGATATTCATTTTTGGAGGCCCGCGGGGCATTTATATAATTTTAGAAATCAAAATCTTTGTTTTTGGATGCCTTTGAATATATAGGTATATATAGATATATATATATAATATACACATATATATTTTTGAAGGAGAAAATATACTTAACCCGTGTGTCAATTCAACCCACCAGTTGGGGAGTATCCACGTTGGGAAAAGTAGTTTTTGAAAATAATATATATGTATATACAGATATATATATATATATAATATACACATATATATTTTTAAAGGAGAAAATATACTTAACCCGTGTGTCAATTCAACTCGCCAATCGGGGAGTATCCACGTTGGGAAAAGTGGTTTTTGAAAATAATATATATGTATATATAGATATATATATATATAATATACACATATATATTTTTAAAGGAGAAAATATACTTAACCCGTGTGTCAATTCAACCCGCCAATCGGGGAATATCCACGTTGGGAAAAGTAGTTTTTGAAAATAATATATATGTATATATAGATATATATATATAATATACACATATATATATTTATTTTATTTTCAAATGAGAAAATATACTTAACCCGTGTGTCAATTCGACCCGCCAGTCGGGGAGTATCCACGTTGGGAAAAGTAGTTTTTGAAAATAATATATATGTATATACAGATATATATATATAATATACACATATATATTTTTAAGGGAGAAAATATACTTAACCCGTGTGTCAATTCAACCCGCCAATCGGGGAGTATCCACGTTGGGAAAAGTAGTTTTTGAAAATAATATATATGTATATATAGATATATATATATAATATACACATATATATTTTTAACGGAGAAAATATACTTAGCCCGTGTGTCAATTCAACCCGCCAATCGGGGAGTATCCACGTTGGGAAAAGTAGTTTTTGAAAATAATATATATGTATATATAGATATATATATATATATAATATACACACATATATTTTTAAAGGAGAAAATATACTTAACCCGTGTGTCAATTCAACCCGCCAATCGGGGAGTATCCATGTTGGGAAAAGTAGTTTTTGAAAATAATATATATGTATATATAGATATATATATATATATATATATAATATACACATATATATTTTTAACGGAGAAAATATACTTAACTCGTGTGTCAATTCAACCCGCCAATCGGGGAGTATCCACGTTGGGAAAAGTAGTTTTTGAAAATAATATATATGTATATATAGATATATATATATATATAATATACACATATATATTTTTAACGGAGAAAATATACTTAGCCCGTGTGTCAATTCAACCCGCCAATCGGGGAGTATCCACGTTGGGAAAAGTAGTTTTTGAAAATAATATATATGTATATATAGATATATATATATATATAATATACACATATATATTTTTAAAGGAGAAAATATACTTAACCCGTGTGTCAATTCAACCCGCCAATCGGGGAGTATCCACGTTGGGAAAAGTAGTTTTTGAAAATAATATATATGTATATATAGATATATATATATATATAATATACACATATATATTTTTAAAGGAGAAAATATACTTAACCCGTGTGTCAATTCAACCCGCCAATCGGGGAATATCCACGTTGGGAAAAGTAGTTTTTGAAAATAATATATATGTATATATAGATATATATATATATAATATACACATATATATATTTATTTTATTTTCAAATGAGAAAATATACTTAACCCGTGTGTCAATTCGACCCGCCAGTCGGGGAGTATCCACGTTGGGAAAAGTAGTTTTTGAAAATAATATATATGTATATATATATTTATATATATAATATACACATATATATATTTATTTTATTTTCAAATGAGAAGATATACTTAACCCGTGTGTCAATTCAACCCGCCAGTCGGGGAGTATCCACGTTGGGAAAAGTAGTTTTTGAAAATAATATATATGTATATATATATATGTATATATATATAATATAAGAAAGAAACTCTCCTCTTTTTTTTTTTAACTTAAAAAAAAAAATATCTGGAGAACTCACGTTCTCTCTTCAGCGCGGGAGAGATCTCTGCAAAAGAAA
The DNA here is from genome assembly GCA_030490835.1 of Annona cherimola. Lineage (NCBI taxonomy): Eukaryota > Viridiplantae > Streptophyta > Magnoliopsida > Magnoliales > Annonaceae > Annona > Annona cherimola. Next base: position 36,977,912 of record CM059972.1, read on the forward strand.
AAATATATATATATATATGGAGGACCCGTTCTCTTTTCAGCACGGGAGAGCTCTCGTTCCCCGTTCTCCTTGTGTTCCGAATGAGCGGTTCGAGTCCTATTTATAGGACTCTGCCGGGTCTTGGTGCAAGTTCCGCGGCTGTGGATGCAAGCTCACGCGGAACCGCTTTCCCGCGGAACCGTCTTCGTGCGGAACCGCTTTCCCGCGGAACTTCATTTACGCGGAACTTATGTTTTCGCAGAACCCCGAGCTGGCGCCTGTTAGTCGCATGTCCCCACGATATTTGCTTCCGCGGAACTGGTTCAACATGCATAGTTCCGCGCCACCTAGTTGGATGTAAATGGCCTTGGTTTTGTGCTTTCACCACCGTCTTTTAGGCAACAATGAATGCCATGTCAATATCCGCATCGGTCTGAATTTGGTAGCAACCGTCTTCCTCCTTGCCAGCCGCTGCTTTTCCCAACGAGAAGGGTATGGATTCGCCATGTTCTCTGCCAGCCAAGCGCGCAGAACCTTCAACGGCTTCTCCGGCAGCCGCCGCCCTCCTCCCGAGCACCTGCTTTTTCCAGCCATTGCCTTTGCTTTTCTTCGCCATCTCTATCCCTTTGGGTATACAAACGCAGGAAGGCGCGGCTAGAGCTGAAAATCCAAATCCAATTCCCGGAATTCGACGGTCCAGATCTCACTTCCGCTGCCCCTCTCGGATCATGAAATCCCAGCCCTAGTGCGAAATTTCGACCCAAGTTCCAAAATTCTTCTCTCCAAATCCGCTGCCATGGGTAAGGAGGAATCCAGGACGGGCAGGAAGGGATCTTTCCGGCGTGGGCCTGCGACATCGACCAGTGCCTCTCCCACTACGATGTCTCCATCAGCTACGGCCTCCGATCTGCCGATGCCGAAGCCCACCGCGCCGCTCACGGCTGGAACGAGCTCGAGTAGCACGATGGCCTGTCAGTCTTTCGCCATGTCCTCGACCAGTTCAACGACACCCTCGTCCGGATTCTCCTCGTGTTCCCGGCGGCGGCACCCACCGCGCCGGACAGGGAGCCTTCGGCAACATGTGCCGTGGCGGCCGCATGTTCTCCCCCATCAAGATCTGGCGACGCTGGCACATCAAGATCAACGTCAACTAGAAGCGCTTTGCCGTAGTTTCTGCACTCGCCGCTTCGGCCATCCCGTCGCTAGTCCGATCCGCTACATGCTATGCGAGCAGCGCATTCTCTTTGTCGTCTTCTTCGGGAATGGGATTGAAACGGGCACCGGGCGTGGAGGCCAACGGCTCGTCGTCGTCGTAAGCTCTGCTGATGCCGCGAACGGCTGTTGCAGCAAGGTCTGGTTTTTTTCTGGAGGCGGGATTGGCTTCTCTTCGAGAGCTTCTGTTTTGTGGAACTTGTGCATGGCGAGAAGGGGAACCTCCTTCCAGCGAGCGCTGCAGACAGGGCAGACGAGGCTGCCGGCCTTCTGGACATGGGCGGCAATGCAGGGGAAGTGGAATGCGTGCGAGCACTCGGCCGTGAAGATGGCCATCCCCTGCCCCGTCTTCACGCTCTGGGAGCAAACACCGCAGTTACTTCTCGATAGCCGCAAGCTAGTTTTGAAGAGGGTGAAGCGGGAGGGAGATTTTGGGGAAGACGGGTTGGAGCCAGCGAGTGGTCGGGTGCTCTTGGTCTTGGTGCGTCCGAGCGTCTTGGCGATGTGGCGGGCCACCGCGGTGAGCTTGTCTCCGCCGTTTTTTCCCATAGAATTCTTCCTTCGCCGCCACTCTACTCTACTCTACCCTACTCTTCCTAAAAATCGAAGACATGAACATTTCCGATAGCCGTCGCTTCCCCATCAGCGCCGCCGCAGCTGATAGTGAGGAGGACTGCTTCTTCGGGGGTTGCTTCTTTCTTCGCAGCTGCCTTCTTTTTCTTCGGCTTCTCCAGCTCGTCCTCCGATTCGTCGGACGATGGCAGCAGCCCCGCTTTAGACCAGTCCTCTTCTTCGCCTTCATCGCCATTGGATAAATGATAATTTTCTTTGCCATTCTACAGAACTCCTGCCATGGATCGTCGTCAGAGAACTTCTTTGAGGTATATGATCGACGCGATGCGGCCGTTGTGGGTCCAGAGCTTTGCTTCCATGACATTGCATTGAAGGTCGGCGAGGACTGCAAAGAACACCGAGAGGAGGCCGGGGCGGTCGGTTCCTGTCAGCTCTAACGCTTGTCAGGCCGTCGCAACCGTTGGCCGCCGAAATTTTGCTGGTTGCCAGAGATTGTTCAAGGTAGCTGATGACGCTCTCATCAGTCAACTTGTTGCCGTTTTGATCGATTACGTGAAAGACGTCCATGAACCACCTCCCGTCAAAGGAGATGTAGGCCTTCTTTATGCAGAGATCCAGATTCGTCAGCATCAGCACGGCTTCGAGCAGGATACTATGCTTCCTCGCACTGACGACCTTGACCAGAGTCGCATTTTCGAAGACGGCATTGTCGATGACAACTCTTAGATCGTTCATTGATATGAGAAGCTTCTCGTACTCATCTACCGAAGCTACCCACTCCATCTCGGTCCTTCATGTGGTGAACCTCATCAAAAATTACCCAGGCAACCTCCTTCAACACCTCTGAGCCCCGGTACAGCATGCCCCGCAGCGCCGGCTTTTCAACCCCCTTTTTTTTTCACAAAATAGCCTGCATCCATGGCAGCCCTCTTTGCATTGAGAACCTCTACCCGAAGTCTTTCAATCACTGCTTCCATCTCAGCGGACTTGATTTCAACTTCTCTTGCTCTCTCAAGTTCTTTCTTAAGGGAATTAATCTCAAACTTCAATTTCTGAGACAACTCTGCAGCTTCTTTGGACTTGATCTCCAATTTTGAATCAAGCAATGCCTTCAAATGACCCACTTCAGCTGACAGGCGCCCTACCTTCTCAGCATTCACCAATGCATGATGCAATGCAACATTTTTGGCTTCAGATGTCATCGCCAGCTCTTGTTTCATCATTTGGAGCTCCTCATCAAATGCCCCCTAAGGAATTATGCCCGCCGTGGGCTACTTGTAAAGGCGTGATTCCTGACATGTTGTTTGGCAGGCTTCTCTTGACTCATGGCGTAATGAGTTCTTTCTCTCAGGCAAAACACAGAGAAGAAACTGAGGGGCTCCTGGAAGCTTTCACTGAATGATTTCGAACATCTTGTCGACTCTAACAGTAGATGGAGCACGCCTAAATTGAGGATTCTCTTCAAAGTAATCAAATGGTTCTGCAATGACAATGCCTTTCATCGCCCCACATTTGTGCAGATCACGAGCAAGAGACCGAACATCGCACCGAGCAGAATAGCCCATCTTTCTATTTTTTTTTATTTTTTTTTATTTTTTTTTGAGGGTCCACAAGTTTCTTATTGTTGAAATTCCATTGACCATTTCTAGGAAAGAATTCATCATTGCCAACTTTTAACTTTGGTGCATTCAAGACACGGCCTTCTTCTTGAGTGAAGTTACCATTGATCGAAACACCGCATGCCTTCAACATTTCATTAGCACCATAGTTGCTGCTTCTTAATGCATTACTTAAAGTTTGCATCCTTTCTTGTGGTTTCTGTCGTGATTTTTCAACCAGTGATGATCTTTGCAAAGTTGACAGAGATCTAGTATACCTTTGCAATGAAACCAGAGAGCAGAGCTCGACATGATAGTAAGTGGGGCGTTTTGGCTTTCCAATCTAAGCTCAATGTGTCGATAGTTAACAGAATAATCTCAATGGTTTGAGATGGGCTATTGCCTCTTCCATTTGTCTGTTTCAAAGTAAACATTTGCTGGTTGCATGGAAGCTCACTTAGCCCTACAATTTTAAATTCCATATTTGAGGGTCTTGTTTTCACCCTCAGATTCTTCAGAGTTCTCTTTGCCTTTCCCCAATCAATTTCACCATGATTTCTAACATTTTGATTAGCCATCAGAAATCCATCAACATGGCCAGGCCTTATAATCATTGTAGTAGACACATCAATATTTAGAGACAAGCCCCCTTGACTGGTTCGGAAGCTAGAATGAAAACCACGGCAACCCAAAACTCCACCTCCAATGTCAACAAAGTTACTAGGATCATTGTGAAAAAATGACTGCCGAACCAGAAGGCAACCCTGCTTTGCAGCATGCTGCCTTAGGATTATATCTAGAACCCTTAAGGTTTCTTGAGAACTCTAGGAATCGTGTCCTCGCAGAGCGTTTGTAATAACTTTCATTGGAATTTTGGCAGCAAAACGTATCTCAACTTTGAAAGTCTTGGTCTGATACGATCGCCTTTGCCTTTTTCGATCTCCCTCCCCGGGGCTGTCATTACCATGAGGACTACTATTCCCACTAACTTTGTTTGCACAACACTGAATTCAAAATTCTGTTGTGGAAGAGCCTCCACTCTAAACAAGCTCTTCTCACCATTATAAGCGAAGTACTTTCCCTGAAAGTCACCAATATAAGTCTGGTGAACTCTATCCATGATCTTTCTTCCGATACCTTTGCCATCAATAGGTTTACCATCTTCATAAGACAGAGAAACCTTTCCGCCCAGTGCCAGACCTTGCCACTGGAACTCGATTCATTGAGACTTTTTTCGCGCTTGGGGGTATGACAGGTGGGGGTGGCGGCAAGGCTTTCTCCTCAGCCTCCGTCTCTTCCATCTTCGTAAGAAACCGAGAAGAACGGGAAAATCCCTCTCCCTTCTTCTTCTTCTTCATTTTTTTTTTTTTTGACAACTGCCTTAGTTGTCGAAATATCTGATGATGATGCTCATGGCAGGGAGAATTTGACATCGATAGAGTCGTTACCTGTTTCTCCTGCTGATGTAGTGAACTCCATTCGAGTTTTGAAGGAGTCCCTTCCTTCTACGAGGGAGGCTGTAGAGATTCTTTTGATATATGACTTTCTTTGTAATTTCATGGATAGTATCTTTTTAAGTAATTCCCATTCACGGTTGCTTTCATTTGATTTCCGCAATTAACAACTTCATATGTGCCATTGCCATGGACCCTCTTAATCATGTAAGGCCCTTCCCATTTAGGCTCGAATTTGCCGGTAAGTTTGCCCCCGGCCATAAGCTCTGCGCGTAGCTTTAGCACCAAATCTCCTCTTTTGAATGAGCGATGCCTCACGACTTTATTGTATGCTTCGACCATTCGAGCTTGATAGAGTTCGATCCGTTGTCGTGCTTGAACTCGTTTCTCGTCTAGTGCCTCGAGCTCGTCGAAGCGAAGTTTAGCTTATTGTTCAGTAGTTAACCCAGAATGGATGGCAACCCTCAAAGATGCTAACTGAATTTCCACTGGCAAAACTGCCTCCGCGCCAAAAAGTAACGAATATGGTGTTGCTCCCGTTGCAGTTCGATGTGTGGTTCTGTAGGCCCACAATGCTTCAGGTAACCTCTCGTGCCAATCACGCTTATTTTTCATAGTGGTCCTTTTGAGGATTCGAATAATATTTTTGTTAAATGCCTCTGCTTGACCATTTCCTTGTGGGTAATAAGGCGATGAGAACACTTGCTTGATTCTAAACTTTTGGCATAACTGATTTACTTTGTCGTTTTTGAATGGTGTGCCATTATCTGAGGTGATTTGATAGGGAACACCATAATGATAGATGATTTTGTGCTTGATAAATTCAACCACCTCTTGCGCTCGGACTCTCTTGTAAGCTTTAGCTTCTGCCCATTTGGAGAAATAATCCGTAGCGGCTAAAATATATAGGTGTCCTTTAGATGACGACGGGTTTATCGGACCGACAATATCAAAGCCCCACCAAGAGAAGGGCCACGAGATAGGTGCTGGAGACATTACTGAAGCAGGAATATGATAAATATCTCCATGAATTTGGCAGGCTTCACAGGATTTCGCAAAATTGATGGAGTCTTGGACCATTGTGGGTCAATAATAGCCCAACGTTTTGATCCTATGATAAAGACGACGTCCAGATTGGTGGGCGCCGCATTCGCTGGAGTGCGTCTCTTGAAGAACTTGACAGATATCATTCCCATTAATACAGCGAAGCCAAAGCCCATCAAAAGCAATCCGATACAAATCGTCTTGAAACACAGTATATCGCAAAACAGCCTTTCTCAGTGACTTCCTCGCATTTGGATCATCTGGTTCAATACCATATTTGAGGTAATTGATGATAGGGATGCGCCAATCATCATTGTTTGTAGTTACCTCAGATACACACCGTCCAATTTGATTTACTTGGAGATCTTCGTCATCTTCTAATCTTTGTACTCGAATTGTCATGTCATCGAGCTCATTGAAAGCGAGGATACTGGCTAACTTTGATAGTGCATCAGCAACTACATTTTCTGACCGAGGGACGTGCTCAACAGAAACAATTTCGAACTTTACCAATAAAGTTTGAGCTTTGTCATAATATTTTCGCAAATGGGACTGATGTACTTCGTATTGATTATTTAACTGTTTGATAACCAATTCAGAGTCCCCAAATATTCGCAGAAATAAAATATCTGATTGCAGAAGAAGTTCCATGCCGATGAGTAAGGCCTCGTACTCAGCTTCATTATTTGTTGTGCTTCTTCCAAGAAAATATGAGTGCGGGAATAAGTCTTTATGAGGGGAGACTACGACGATTCCAACACCAGCTCCGGATGGCTTTGAAGCGCCATCGAAATACATTTGCCACATTGGATCATTATTTGCATAGAAAACCTTCTCATCAGGTAGGTTTTCTAAGATGGGAAATTCTTCTTCAAGCGGATGGGCTGCTAGGAAATCTGCTAATACTTGCCCTTTCACTGCCTTTCGTGGCACATATTTGATATCAAACTCAGATAGCAGAAGTGACCATTTTGCTAGGCGTCCTGAAAGCATTGGTCTAGTGATCAGGAACTTGAGGGGATCAGCCTTCGATATAAGTATGATTTGATGCGCGAGGAAGTAATGTCTTAGCTTTTGTGCCACAAAAATCAATGCTAGACAAATCTTCTCTATCGAGGAATAATTACATTCAGCTTGCAATAATCGACGACTGAGATAATATGCGGCTTGCTCTTTGCCTTGAGCATTTTCTTGTGCGAGCAATGCCCCCAGTGATTGTGGGCTGGCAGCGATATAGAGAATGAGCGGCTTTCCTTTTACTGGAGTTGTCAAAACAGGAGGATTTTGCAGTAATTCTTTAATGGCTTCAAAAGCTTGTTGGTATTTCGCGTCCCACTGGAAAGTCGTATCTTTTTTCATCAACTTGTGAAAAGGCTGGCACCGGCCGGATAAGTTGGAGATGAAACGTCGGATATATGACAATTGGCCTTGCAGACTCCTAAGTTCTTTGAGGTTTCGTGGAGGCGGCATATTTTGGATTGCTTCTGTCTTGAGTGGATCGACCTCAATTCCCCTTTGGCGGATTATGAATCCGAGAAATTTTTCGGATGATACTCCGAATGCACATTTGAGAGGATTCAACTTGAGATCGTACTTTCTTAGGCGCAAGAATACCGATATCAAATCTTCTTTATGCTTATTGTGACTTTCAGATCTTACAACCAGGTCATCGACATAGCACTCAACATGTTTGTGTAACATATCATGAAATATATTTTGCATAGCCCTTTGATAAGTTGCGCCAGCATTCTTAAGACCAAAAGACATGACTTTGTAGCAAAAGACACCCATCGGTGTTCGAAATGCTGTTGCGGCTTCATCTGCTGGAGCCATCTTGATTTGATTATATCCCGAATATCCATCCATAAAGGAGAACGTGTCGTATAGAGCTGTGCTGTCGATTAGCAAATCAGTGAAAGGAAGAGGAAATTCATCTTTAGGGCATGCTTCGTTTAGATCTCGAAAATCTACGCAAATGCGGATCTGCCCGTTTTTCTTTTTGACAGGAACAATGCTAGAAATCCATTTTGGAAATTTGATTTCCCGAATGAATTCAGCATCAATGAGTTTTTCAACTTCCTTGATGATTTGTTCTTCGAGCTCTGGTCGAAATCTTCTCGGAGCTTGCTTGACTGGCTTTTTATCCCGCGTAATATGCAGATGGTGCATTGCAATCGCGGGGTTGAGACCTGGAATTTCAGAATACCCCCAAGCAAAAACATCTTTGAATTCACTTAAAAGCTGCCTCAATGCCACCTTTTCTTTTTCGGCCATGTTTTTGGCGATGAAAATGGGTCTCGGGTCCTTTTCAGTCCCGAGATTGAATTCCTCAAGTACGTCAATAGTAGGCTGCCCTCCATCCTCAATCGCAGGTGGAGCATCCTCTGGCTCCATTAATGCCTCTTCCTCATTGTTGGAGTCATCACTTGTGGAGACGCAGTAGGTGGTGGCGAAGTTACCGTCTTCTTCTTCTTTATACCCAAGGCCAAGTCGTTTGTTTCCCTTTTGATAACCAGGGGGTCTTTCGGATAACGGGATAGGGATGTCACTTCCGAGGCCTGATAAATGTGGTTCATCAAGATAGAACCCCATCAAATCCATAATTTTCTTATTTTCTCTGCTATAGCGATGGAAATCCCATTTCTTGAGCTTAGCCGTGGGTAAACAAGAGGATTTGTTAGGGCTACCGTAAACCTTGCCATATTGCTTTATGAAATATTTTTTGGCAAAGTTTTCATCTTCAGGTTCCTGCACACTTGGAGTAGATACATTAAACTCCACGAGCATTGCTAAAACCTCATCGAGTGTTTCCTCAGGTTTTTGATTTTGGTGAGCGGCCTCAGTGGCCATTCCGTCACTCTCACAGCAAAGTGACTTGGCTTCCTCATTGGCCTGATTCCGGAATCTCCGAAGAGCTTCCAGATCCACCTCAAACCTAGGGGAATTGGCTCGAGGCGGTTTAGCAACCTTTTTCAGGACTTTGAGGTCCAAGTAGAACCGTGATCCTGCAGCAGTGTTGCTATAGCTGATAGGAGGTGGTATGGTTGCCCCCTGTCGTTGCCGCGGTAGTGGCTGTACTGGATCGAGGCTCATATTTTCAAATTTGGTTTGAAACTGAGCCCTTGATTCTGTCATTCCTCGTCCATGACCGCGCCCTCGGCCACGACCTTGACCTTCTATCTTCTCACCTTTTGAGAATATGTCTGTCCTTACTAGGGCGGGGGGAGCCTGAGATACCTCCTGCTGACCTTCGCGTGTGGTCGCTTCAACTGCTTTTATCGATGTGTTGACAGCAGATGCCAAGTCATAATACTTAGCATCAGAGTAAAATGATTCCGCCGTTGCGAATGGTTTATGGTCAGCAAAAATCCTTTTTTCGACTCCATCCTTGCAGTACTTGAAGCAATGATGCACCGTTGATGCGATGATCTTATTATTGTGGAGCCAAGGCCTTCCTAACAGCAAGTTATATGAGGTTGGAGCATTAATCACAAAGCATGAGATTTCGGTGCAGAAATCTTCTATGCTTAGTTCTAACTCAATTAGGCCCATGGCCTTTTGAGTTCCTTGATTAAACCCGTGAATCACCACACTAGTATCTTTTAGCGCTGATGGAGAAATTCCGATCCTCCTGAGTGTTCGAAGGGGCAGGATATTAATTGTAGACCCAGCATCGATCATGATTCTGTTAACCAGTTCACCGGCTAGGTTGCCCGTAACATATAAGGGTTGGTTGTGATTAACATCTCCAAGCAACATATCCTCATCAGTGAATGAAATGACTTCATCACATTCAGCGGCCAGGTAAGCGAGACGGACATTTTCATCTGTTAGAGCACTAATCAGTGCATCCCTGGCTTCTTGCGATAACTGCAAGGCATCGTAAATACTGAGTCGAGCAGGGAGTCGCTTCAAGTGTTCAAGCACATTATAGTTTACTGAGGATTTCCCTTGATTGGCTAGTATGTGCTGTTCTGGCTGAGTACGATTTTCTTGTGCCGGGGCTTTACCCTTGTTTTCTAGTGTAATTCGACCAGATCAAAGAATTGCAAGAACATCCTCTTCAACTTGCAACATATTGCAGGAGGCAGAGTCCTGAATATTTGTAGCCAATGTCCGTAGTACATCTGAGAAAAATGGCTGTATTTTTGGGATTTCAGGAAAGTACCCACTCATTGACTTGATGAACTGATGAACCATGATTTCTTCTTTGTCGAATTTTTGGTTGATTATTCTGCAGTTTATCCATCTCAAGATGTAGTCATATTGGGATTCTCCTGATAGGGGGTGCATGACTTCTATCATCTCTGGAGGGAACTTTGTCTCATATTCGTGGAATCTCAGGATAAACATATCAACGAACTCTTCCCAAGAACCAAATGCTTCTTCGGGAAGAGAGGAGATCCAAAGAAGGGCACAACTGTCATGGGCCAAGCTCAAAACAAAGTGCCCGAGTGCAAACTCTTCTGTTTGCCCCATTTGACAGACCGCTAGTGAATAATCAAACAAGTGCGGCAATGCATACTTATGATTCTCATGGAATAACTGAATATGCGGCCAATCATAGCTTAACTCCCTAGTTAAGAAAGGGAACACTCGAAGAATGGGCGCATCGTTTAACTGCAATACTTGCAGAACTTGGAGTTGATTTGTCCTCCCAAAACCTTCAACGTCGCTAAAGATTGCTTCTTGTTTGAAGCCTTCGTTACCGACCCACCGGATTGCCTTTATGAAAGTTTTGGCTCCAAAGGTCTTGTACCCGTTGTCAGTCGGAGGGCATACTGCGTCTGAAAGGTACTTCGTGACCATTTCAGGTTCAGGCAACCATATAACCAGGGGATCGCTCCATGTACTGTCTCTGAGATAATTTACATAATGAGCAGTGGATTCTTGACTGTATTGTATTTCCCTCAAGTAATTACTAGGGAATTGCTCTCTTTGCCTTGACAAAAAGCGGACCAAGAACGCATCTATCAAGATGACCCACTCGGTAATTTCTTCCATACAATTATCTTGGTACCAGGATATCACTGATTCCCCCAGTGAGTACTGGAAGTATTCCACTCTGATCTCCCAGGATGCTGGCAGTGGTCGAGATTCTCGCAAATACGTGATGATGTGGTTTACCGGTGACATCCCAACTTCAAACTTGGTGTAGTTAGGGATAAGCACCGAAGTTGTTCTTCGCCACTTTGCAGGCTTGGATGCAGACGCATTTATATGATAGCAAGTTTCAGTTTCTTCTTTGTTGCTATGTAGGTCCCAAAACGGACCATCCTCGGGGAACTCACGTGGAGTTATATTTGTACTTCCTCGAGAACGTATCTTTCTTTTACAGGTCGAGGTGATCTACTAGCAAGCCGTTGATAGAACGGGAGTAGCAACTCGGGCTGTAAAAAGTCCATGATCAGGAATGGTTGCACCCGTGAGGATTGCCTCAAGTGCCTTGAGAAGAAAGGGAGAATGGCCTTATCCCTTATTCTCTCGTCTTCTCTGTATAAATTTTTGAGACACCTTCTTGTCCGTCTTAGGCCTGGTGGTTTTCGAACCACTTCCCAATCACCCTTTTCTGCTATCTCAATTGTCACAACATTTGATGAAGCTTGTGCTGGAGGACTGAGTTTTATAACCCCTTTGTCGATGTAATCTTGCAATATTGCTTGGAGATCCCAACACTTCTTAGTGGGGTGACCGACATATCGGTGGTAACTGCAATATCGCTGGTGAGAAGTGCGTCCAACTTCTTCTGGCCTTTTTGGGGCGGGTAACTCGAATAGCCCGGTCGACATGAGGTGCTGGAATAGCGTCTCCACGTCATCTTCCCCAAAGGCATATTGGATTTCCTCCCTTCGGAAGGGTCTTGCAGGCTGTTCTTTTACAGGCGGCTTTGCTTTATCTGGCTGCTTCTTAACCTCCGTGGTGTTCGCAGAGGTCTCTCCAGTTTTCTTCTTCTTAAATGTAGTGGTTGTGGATGACTCCTTCTTCCAAGCTTTTTGTTTAGACAACAAATACTCTTTTCGACAAGCTTCTGTAGCTAGGGCCTGGAATGTACTTAGTTGTTCATTCATCAGCAATGAAATTTCCGTCTTGATGCCATTTCGGCAAAGATTGACCTTCATTGCTTGAGATAGGGGTGCTTGACATCGGTTAGCGGCCCTCTGCCATCTAGTGATGTAGTCTTCAACCGGCTCGTCCTTCTTTTGGGACAAGGTAGATAATTTCGATAGTTGTACTTCTCGTGTAGTATCAACGAATCAGGAGGTGAACATTTCTTTCATCTCTTCCCATGTTCGAACTGAGCCGGTTGGGAGAGATATGTACCACTGGAAAGCATCACTAGAAAGAGTATTGGGAAACATTCGAAGACAAAAATTCGAATGGTGCGCCCAGTTGCCCATGGCATAATGGAACGATGCCAGGTGTTTTAACGCACTCCCGGTCCCATCGAATTGGATTTTTGGTGGCTTCAAATCTCTAGGTAGCAGCTCCGCTTCAACCACTGGGGGATAAGGCCTGTTGATTGTCGTTGTAGGGACCCTAGTGAGTTGAGGTGCCTGTCGACGAAGGCGTTCAGCTACAAGTTGATGCACCATCTCCTTCTGCGCAACAAACCTGGGTGGAGACCCCATGGGTGTGTTTACCCGCGCATTTTGTGTTCGAGGAGTATTGATACGCAGATTATTGAACTGCGGAAAGCCTTGTTCCAAATCTGCATTTTCATCTTCCTCGGTCCGCTGCCTGACTGGTTTCTCGGGCTGATGGACCGATTGACGGTTCCTTGGTGATGGTGGTTGATGGGAACCTGATGTCTTGTTGCCTTGAGTTTCTATAGCCCATTTCATACGCTTAATCTCCTCCTAGAGGTCATGAATGAGATGAGACTTGGGTGTAAGAACCTCTTCTTCTTCGCCCACCATGTAAGAGACTTCAAATTGACCTCTTGGGAGGGCGACCCTAATCCCTTCAGGATTAGAGAGGCTACAGAATGGCGGCGTAATGGGCATTGCGGCTGCCCTTGACCGGGTTAACATCTCCGAAGTTTTTGAAGTGTTTGGCTGGGTGAAGTCCACCATGTTGACCTCCGTCGTCTGGAGGAGATGTCGCCTCCTTTTAGCTTCTCTCTTGGGGTGTGGCATCCGATGCTCTCCTCGGAATGGGGCCACAGTAGGCGCATAAGTCATATCCTCCCTCAGTCTGACCAATGAGGCGAATTGATTTTTGTGTATGAAATCAGGGATCAGCCTGAGCACCGAACGTGGATACGTCGTATGGTGCCTCTGGGGATACTGCCACCCGCTAAAGAGTCTTGGCTTTTGAGGCGCTCTCAATTTGCGAGAGTTCTGTAGTGGCTTCTTTTGTGGCCTACCCCTTTGTCGGGGGTGTGAGAACAGCATATACCTTGGTCCTGGTGGTAGTGGCAATGAAGCCTTCAAGTTTAACCGGGAAGTTATTTTCCCGAACTGTTTTTTCTGCTGCGCTTTTCTCCTTTGTTTCCTTGATACGTGATGAGGAACCGTCACTATGTTGGCAGTATCATAGTGACTTGGAGATTTGACTCTAGCTTGTGAGCTACATGGAGCATGGGTTGACTGATGGGGCGAATACGTCGGGTTAGGGATGACAAATCGCAGGGTGCCTAAACCGGATCGGACAATAATAGGTCCTCGCGGCTTAAATTGGTCGTCCCCTCCATCGGCCAATGGAGCCTCCAGCTGAGAAAACTTAGTTTGTCTTCTTGACTCCTTCCGCTCTTGGGTGTCACTTTGGTTAATTCGGGGGGCTAGGTCAACAACCCTTGAGGCAGCCCGACCAAATTGGCGAGTGATGGTGCATCGAACAGGATTCAGCACAGTTTTGCCCCCTTTTCGGGGAACATTGGCTTCTGGGTGGCTAGTTGGCGCTAGCCGAGTTGCAGTAGATTGTCTCGCAGACCTTTTTATGGAATGGGACTGCAAAACAGGTTGTCCTGCAGGCTGTTGTGCTGCTGGTTGGGCTGGTGAGCAAGCCGGTGGGCGGACTTCTTGGCATAGTCTGACTGTCGAGCAGGCGAGCCCATTCGGATGGGCGCCTGCAGAGACTTTGTTGGTTGAATAGGAGTGGTCTTCGAGCCTTGAACAATAAGAGGCTCCTTGAGTAGTGCAGATCGGTCTCTTCTTTGCTTTATCGCTGCAGGAGAGTAGTCGACGTGTCGATAGACACGGTGCTCCGGCTTCTCTGGTATGCGAATAAAGTGATGTGGGATAGCCGCATCCATGTGATCTGGCTCAGAAATAACAAAACCGCCATTAGGCAGGAATCCGAAAGCCATCGAATGCGCTATGAAATCTGCAAAGGAGCATTTCAAAGTGTTAACAGTGAAAAATTAAATAAGCATATAAAGACCATAGTTTTCAGCTCTTAAAGATGAAGGGAGAATGTTTCACGTCGGGTTCACCATTTGTTCCGGCCTCGTGAGAAAAAAAAATTATTCAATATTCATTCTTTCTTGGTTGAATGTAAAATTGTTTTCCCTGCGGCTTTGAGAATAAATGCTTAATTAATTTCCCAGCAAAATTTTAAAGCATCCAATTCTTTAACCGAGTCCGAAAAAATACATCAGAGAAATATTTTGCATTGTGTTCCACATTCTGATTTTACATCTCTAACGAGAAAACCCTTGATTAAAAGAGCTGAATACAATGGTCCATAAAAAAAAATGCTTAACAATAATGAAGTGCGTAGAAGATCCTTCTACGTCTTTACAAGTGCACGAAAAATCGTGTCTAACAAAAATATAAAGATAAATGAGTACGCTTCGCCCCGCGCCGTGACTCGAATGTGAAGTATATGACGCCACGCGCCCTATCTTAAATATGAAGTACATGACGCCGCGCGTCATGACTTAAATACGAGGTACATGACGCCGCGCGCCATGACTTAAATATGAGATACATGACGCCACGCGCCATGACTTAAATGTGAGATACATGACGCCACGCGCCATGTCTTAAATGTGAGGTTCATGACGCCACGCGCCATGACTTGAATATGAGTTTACGCTTAGCCCGTCGACCAGCGATGACTCGGTTTGGGAACTAGGGAGGGGCCTGTCGGCTACACTAGTGACCCTACACAGCAAACTAAGTGCGCTCTTAGCTTCTGGATTTACACAGCAGACCAGCGTGTCCCGCTTTCAGCTTCTGTATTTGTACAAGAAACCAGCGTCTCCCGCTTTCAGCCTCTGGATTGAACAATTGGGTGGTTTTACCAAGAAATGGATTCAACCGAATTTAAAAAGTATGTTTGGGTCATTTTTGACCAATTAAAAAGGTTTGGGCCCAACTGGGCTTGTTGAAAAGAGTTTGGGCCTTCTTGGGCTTTTTAGAGATTTTTGTGCCATCTTGGGCTTTTTGGAGATTTTTAGGCCATCATGGGCTTTTTGGAGATTTTTAGGCCATCATGGGCTTTTTGGGGAGTTTTGAGCCATCTTGGGCTTTTTGGAAAGTTTTGAGCCATCTTGGGCTTTTTTGAAGAGTTTTGAGCCATCTTGGGCTTTTTGGAGAGGTTTTGAGCCATCATGGGCTTTTTGGGAAGTTTTGGGCCATCATGGGCTTTTTAGAGAGTTTTGAGCCATCTTCGGCTTTTTGGAAAGTTTTAGGCAATCATGGGCTTTTTGGAGAGTTTTAAGCCATCTTGGGCTTTTTAGAGAGTTTTGAGCCTATTAAGGCTTTTTGAAGGGTTTTGGGCCCAGGAGGGCTTGCTTGGACATTAAGGCTCGGATTGAGTGAAGAGGTCATCATTTTTTTTTTTGATATATATATATATATATATATATATATAATAGAAAGGTACTTAGCCCTGCGTATCAACTTAACCCACTGTTTGGGGAGTATCTACTCAGGCAAAAGTATATGAAAATTCTCTCTTTTTTTATAATATATATATTTTTGAAAGCTTAAAAATATATATATATATTTTGGGGCCCGTGGGGCAAATACATTTTTTTTTGAAGGCCCGCGGGACAAGATATTCATTTTTGGAGGCCCGCGGGGCATTTATATAATTTTAGAAATCAAAATCTTTGTTTTTGGATGTCTTTGAATATATAGGTATATATAGATATATATATATATAATATACACATATATATTTTTGAAGGAGAAAATATACTTAACCCGTGTGTCAATTCAACCCACCAGTTGGGGAGTATCCACGTTGGGAAAAGTAGTTTTTGAAAATAATATATATGTATATACAGATATATATATATATATATAATATACACATATATATTTTTAAAGGAGAAAATATACTTAACCCGTGTGTCAATTCAACTCGCCAATCGGGGAGTATCCACGTTGGGAAAAGTGGTTTTTGAAAATAATATATATGTATATATAGATATATATATATATAATATACACATATATATTTTTAACGGAGAAAATATACTTAACTCGTGTGTCAATTCAACCCGCCAGTCGGGGAGTATCCACGTTGGGAAAAGTAATTTTCGAAAATAATATATATGTATATATAGATATATATATATATAATATACACATATATATTTTTAAAGGAGAAAATATACTTAACCCGTGTGTCAATTCAATCCGCCAATCGGGGAGTATCCACGTTGGGAAAAATAGTTTTTGAAAATAATATATATGTATATATAGATATATATATATATATAATATACACATATATATTTTTAAAGGAGAAAATATACTTAACCCGTGCGTCAATTCAACCCGCCAATCGGGGAGTATCCACGTTGGGAAAAGTAGTTTTTGAAAATAATATATATGTATATATAGATATATATATATATATATAATATACACATATATATTTTTAACGGAGAAAATATACTTAGCCCGTGTGTCAATTCAACCCGCCAATCGGGGAGTATCCACGTTGGGAAAAGTAGTTTTTGAAAATAATATATATGTATATATAGATATATATATATATATATAATATACACACATATATTTTTAAAGGAGAAAATATACTTAACCCGTGTGTCAATTCAACCCGCCAATCGGGGAGTATCCACGTTGGGAAAAGTAGTTTTTGAAAATAATATATATGTATATATATATATAATATACACATATATATTTTTAAAGGAGAAAATATACTTAACCCGTTTGTCAATTCAACCCGCCAATCGGGGAATATCCACGTTGGGAAAAGTAGTTTTTGAAAATAATATATATGTATATATAGATATATATATATATATAATATACACATATATATATTTATTTTATTTTCAAATGAGAAAATATACTTAACCCGTGTGTCAATTCACCCCGCCAGTCGGAGAGTATCCACGTTGGGAAAAGTAGTTTTTGAAAATAATATATATGTATATATATATTTATATATATAATATACACATCTATATTTATTTTATTTTCAAATGAGAAGATATACTTAACCCGTGTGTCAATTCAACCCACCAGTCGGGGAGTATCCACGTTGGGAAAAGTAGTTTTTGAAAATAATATATATGTATATATATATGTATATATATATAATATAAGAAAGAAACTCTCCTCTTTTTTTTTTAACTAAAAAAAAAATATCTGGAGAACTCACGTTCTATCTTCAGCGCGGGAGAGCTCTCTGCAAAAGAAAAATATATATATATATATATATATATATATGGAGGACCCGTTCTCTTTTCAGCGAGGGAGAGCTCTCGTTCCCCGTTCTCCTTGTGTTCCGAATGAGAGGTTCAAGTCCTATTTATAGGACTCTGCCGGGTCTTGGTGCAAGTTCCGCGGCTGTGGATGCAAGCTCACACGGAACCGCTTTCCCGCGGAACCGTCTTCGTGCGGAACCGCTTTCCCCGCGAAACTTCATTTACGCGGAACTTATATTTTCGCGGAACCCCAAGCTGGCGCCTGTTAGTCGCATGTCCCCACGATATTTGCTTCCGCGGAACTGGTTCAACATGCATAGTTCCGCGCCACCTAGTTGGATGTAAATGGCCTTGGTTTTGTGCTTTCACCACCGTCTTTTAGGCAACAATGAATGCCATGTCAATATCCGCATCGGTCTGAATTTGGTAGCAATCGTCTTCCTCCTTGCCAGCCGCTGCTTTTCCCAACGAGAAGGGTATGGATTTGCCATGTTCTCTGCCAGCCAAGCGCGCAGAACCTTCAACGGCTTCTCCGGCAGCCGCCGCCCTCCTCCCGAGCACCTGCTTTTTCCAGCCATTGCTTTTGCTTTTCTTCGCCATCTCTATCCCTTTGGGTATACAAACGCAGGAAGGCGCGGCTAGAGCTGAAAATCCAAATCCAATTCCCGGAATTCGACGGTCCAGATCTAACTTCCGCTGCCCCTCTCGGATCATGAAATCCCAGCCCTAGTGCGAAATTTCGACCCAAGTTCCAAAATTCTTCTCTCCAAATCCGCTGCCATGGGTAAGGGAGGAATCCAGGACGGGCAGGAAGGGATCTTTCCGGCGTGGGCCTGCGACATCGACCAGTGCCTCTCCCACTACGATGTCTCCATCAGCTACGGCCTCCGATCTGCCGATGCCGAAGCCCACCGCGCCGCTCACGGCTGGAACGAGCTCGAGAAGCACGATGGCCTGTCAGTCTTTCGCCTCGTCCTCGACCAGTTCAACGACACCCTCGTCCGGATTCTCCTCGTGTTCCCGGCGGCGGCACCCACCGCGCCGGACAGGGAGCCTTCGGCAACATGTGCCGTGGCGGCCGCATGTTCGCCCCCATCAAGATCTGGCGACGCTGGCATCGCAAGATCAACGTCAACTAGAAGCGCTTTGCCGTAGTTTCTGCACTCGCCGCTTCGGCCATCCCGTCGCTAGTCCGATCCGCTACATGCTATGCGAGCAGCGCATTCTCTTTGTCGTCTTCTTCGGGAATGGGATTGAAACTGGCACCGGGCGTGGAGGCCAACGGCTCGTCGTCGTCGTAAGCTCTGCTGATGCCGCGAACGGCTGTTGCAGCAAGGTCTGGTTTTTTTCTGGAGGCGGGATTGGCTTCTCTTCGAGAGCTTCCGTTTCGTGGAACTTGTGCACGGCGAGAAGGGGAACCTCCTTCCAGCGAGCGCTGCAGACAGGGCAGACGAGGCTGCCGGCCTTCTGGACATGGGCGGCAATGCAGGGGAAGTGGAATGCATGCGAGCACTCGGCCGTGAAGATGGCCATCCCCTGCCCCGTCTTCACGTTCTGGGAGCAAACACCGCAGTTACTTCTCGATAGCCGCAAGCTAGTTTTGAAGAGGGCGAAGCGGGAGGGAGATTTTGGGGAAGACGGGTTGGAGCCAGCGAGTGGTCGGGTGCTCTTGGTCTTGGTGGGTCCGAGCGTCTTGGCGATGTGGCGGGCCACCGCGGTGAGCTTGTCTCCGCCGTTTTTTCCCATGGAATTCTTCCTTCGCCGCCACTCTACTCTACTCTACCCTACTCTTCCTAAAAATCGAAGATATGAACATTTCCGATAGCCGTCGCTTCCCCATCAGTGCCGCCGCAGCTGATAGTGAGGAGGACTGCTTCTTCGGGGGTTGCTTCTTTCTTCGCAGCTGCCTTCTTTTTCTTCGGCTTCTCCGGCTCGCCCTCCGATTCGTCAGACGATGGCAGCAGCCCCGCTTTAGACCAGTCCTCTTGTTCGCCTTCATCGCCATTGGATAAATGATAATTTTCTTTGCCATTCTACAGAACTCCTGCCATGGATCGTCGTCGGAGAACTTCTTTGAGGTATATGATCGACGCGATGCGGCCGTTGTGGGTCCAGAGCTTTGCTTCCATGACATTGCATTGAAGGTCGGCGAGGACTGCAAAGAACACCGAGAGGAGGCCGGGGCGGTCGGTTCCTGTCAGCTCTAACGCTTGTCAGGCCGTCGCAACCGTTGGCCGCCGAAATTTTGCTGGTTGCCAGAGATTGTTCAAGGTAGCTGATGACGCTCTCATCGGTCAACTTGTTGCCGTTTTGATCGATTACGTGAAAGACGTCCATGAACCACCTCCCGTCAAAGGAGATGTAGGCCTTCTTTATGCAGAGATCCAGATTCGTCAGCATCTGCACAGCTTCGAGCAGGATACTATGCTTCCTCGCACTGACGACCTTGACCAGAGTCGCATTTTCGAAGACGGCATTGTCGATGACAACTCTTGGATCGTCCATTCGTATGAGAAGCTTCTCGTACTCATCTACCGAAGCTACCCACTCCATCTCGGTCCTTCATGTGGTGAACCTCATCAAAAATTACCCAGGCAACCTCCTTCAACACCTCTGAGCCCCGGTACAGCATGCCCCGCAGCGCCGGCTTTTCAACCCCCCCCCCCCATTTTTTTTTTTCACAGAATAGCCTGCATCCATGGCAGCCCTCTTTGCATTGAGAACCTCTACCCGAAGTCTTTCAATCACTGTTTCCATCTCAGCGGACTTGATTTCAACTTCTCTTGCTCTCTCAAGTTCCTTCTTAAGGGAATTAATCTCAAACTTCAATTTCTGAGACAACTCTGCAGCTTCTTTGGACTTCATCTCCAATTTTGAATCAAGCAATGCCTTCAAATGACCCACTTCAGCTGACAGGTGCCCTACCTTCTCAGCATTCACCAATGCATGATGCAATGCAACATTTTTGGCTTCAGATGTCATCGCCAGCTCTTGTTTCATCATTTGGAGCTCCTCATCAACAAGGTATATTAATGCAAAATTAGAAAACTACATGACCTTGGTGCAAAATTGATTTGGGTGCCTAAGAGCATTGGATTTTTTCCATCAAAGGTAGATCAACGTAGGTTCCAATGGCTAACTAACCCAAATAGACCCATAAAATGGGTACCAAAAAGATAAGCTCCACTTGATTTCATTTTTTGCAGGTTTGTCTTAAAGCAAAGGCCAACAACAACATGTGATTTATGGATAGCGGTTGCTCAAGACACATGACGAGAGAAAAAGGATTGTTCCATAGGATCAAACTGTGTAGTGAAGGAACGGTTGTTTTTGGGAATAATGAAAAAGGTATAAGCAAAGGTAAAGAAAACGTTTATGAAATTTTAAATGCATGTATTGAGGATGTACTAGTTGTTGAAGGACTCAAATACAACTTAATGAGTATTAGTCAATTATGTGATAAAGGTTATAAAGTTGTATTTGAATCCTCTATATGCAATGTATTTGATGATGATCACATAGTTTTTAGTGGCAAAAGACATCGAAATGTACATTTGATTTACCTAGATGAACTTGATGGAAAATGTTTAATAGCCATAGAAAATGATCCATGGATATGGCATAAAAGGCTTGGACACATAAATATGTCAAATATTAAAACTTTGTGGAAAAAGAGCCTAGTAGAAGGGTTACTAAAGCTTAAATATGACAAGGATAAGATTTGCAAGGCTTGTCAATTATCCAAGCAACCCAAAATGTCATTTTCCACCAAAAAGGAAATTTCAACGACTATTGAATTATTATATATGGATCTTTATGGGTCATCAGACATTTTAACTCTTGGTGGGAAAAAGTATGTATTTATAATTGTTGGTGATTTTTCAAGATTCACTTGGATTATATTCTTAGCTAGAAAAGATGAAGCATTTTCTATATTTGTCACATTTTCAAATTTGGTGCAAAATGAAAAACAAAATACAATTATTTCTATTAGAAGTGATCATGGTGTTGAATTTGAAAATAAACGATTCATAGAATTTTGCAATGATAAAAAAATTCACCATATATTTTCTGCACCAAGAACCCCCCAACAAAATGGGGTTGTTGAAAGAAAAAACTGGACAATACAAGAAATGGCTAGAACTATGCTAAACGAGAGTAAATTGTCCAAAAGATTTTGGGGCGAAGTTGTAAGTACAACTTATCATGTATTAAATCGAGTTACCATTAGAGCAATCTTAAAAAAGACCCCATATGAACTTTGGAAAGGTAGAAAACCAAACGTATCATATTTTCATGCCTTTGGATGTACATGCTATGTGCTAAACAATAGAAAGACAAATCTAGGAAAATTAGATGCTAAAAGCGATGAAGCAATTTTCCTTAGTTACTCATCAAATAGCAAGCATATAGAGTCTTCAACAAGAAAAATTAAATAGTAGAAGAATCAAAACATGTTGTTTTTGATGAATTTAACCAAACTCCGAGAAAGGAGGATGAATTAAGTGATGCAATGAGGTATCAAAGAATCCTAAGGCAGAACAACAAAAGCAACGAGGAGAAGCCGAGACAAAATAAGAAAACTTCATGGAGGAAAGGGTAAGTGAAGGTAATAATTCATACAAACCTCCAATTGATTTAAAATTCAAAAATAACCATCCAATTGAATAAGTAATCGGTAATATCTATGAAAGAGTGAACACTAGAAGATCAAGAAACAATATTTGTGGAGAATTTGCTTTTATGTTAAAAATACAACCAACAACTATTGATCAAGCTCTTGGTGATGAAAATTGGATTATTGCAATGCAAGAAGAGCTAAATCAATTTGAAAGAAACAATGTATGACATTTAGTTCCTAGACTCAAAGATTGCACAGTTATTGGTACCAAATGGGTATTTAGGAACAAATTAGATGAAAGCAGACTTGTGGTGAGAAACAAAGCCAGATTAGTAGCCAAATGTTATTCCCAAGAAGAGAGAATAGATTTTGAAGAATCATATGCACCTGTAGCTAGACTAGAAGCCATACGTATTTTATTAGCTTTTGCTTCTCACATGGACTTTAAATTGTTTCAAATGGATGTGAAAAGTTCATTTTTGAATCGATACTAGAATGAAGAAGTTTATGTTGAACAACCTTCGGGTTTTGAAGAAAAGGATCAATCAAAATATGTTCACAAATTAACCAAAGCTTTACATAGACTAAAACAAGCTCCACGAGCTTGGAATGAAAGGTTAAGCAAATTTTTGATTGACCATGACTTTCAAAGAGGAAAGGTTGATACAACATTATTTATCAAATATAAAGACAATGATATCTTAATTGCTCAAATTTATGTTGATGATATTATTTTCGGTGCTACTAATGAAACTCTGTGCCAAGAATTTTCTGAGATTATGCAGAGTGAATTTGAAATGAGCATGATGGGCGAATTGAACTTCTTCCTTGGACTACAAATTAAGCAACAAGCAGAAGATATATTCATAAATCAGTCCAAGTACGTTAAGGAGATGTTAAAGAAGTTTGAAATGCAGAATAGCAAAGGGGCAAACACACCAATGAGTTCAAATATCAAGATCGACAAGGATGAAAAGGGTAAACCTATCGAACAAAAATTGTATAGAAGTATGATAGGATCTTTATTATATTTAACTGCTTCTAGACCAGACATTTTATTCAGTGTTTACATGTATTCTAGATTTCAATCATGTTCTAAAGAATCACATTTAATAGCTGTAAAAAGGATTTTTAGATATTTGATAAACACCACTAATCTTGGACTAAGGGGTCCAAAGGGATCAACTTTTGATCTAATCAGCTACTCGGATGTGGATTTTGCCGGTTGCAAAGTAGATAAAAAAAGTACTAGTGGAACATGTTAATTTCTTAGAAACATGTTGGTTTCTTGGCTTTCAAGAAAAAAACTAGTGTTGTTTTATCTACCGTGGAAGCCGAATATATAGCCGCCGGGAGCTGTTGTGCCCAATTACTTTGGATGAAACAATAACATAAAGATTATGGTGTTGATTATCATAATATCCCAATTAGATGTGACAATACAATTGCAATTTGTTTGACAAAAAATCCTGTGTTACATTCTAGAACTAAGCATATAGACGTGAGACACCATTTCATTTGTGAACATGTTGAAAATCATGACATTTATTCGGAATATGTTAAGACTGAGGACCAAATTGCAGATATTTTTTATCAAACCATTAGCAAAAGAGTCATTTTATAAAATTAGGAACGATATGGGTATGATTGAATTAGATTAAAAAGAAAAATAGTATAGGGGGAGCATTTTAGAAAAATCAAATCTGGAAGAGCCAAGTCGACTTCAATCAGCCCAAGTCAACTTCGTCGTGTTGGTCCCGAGTTGATGGCAATTACCCAAGAGGGGAGGGGTGAATTGGGTAATTAAAAATTTTAAACTTCAATTATAAACTTTACCCCGGTTTAGTTTGATTCCCTTTAATGAGCTAAAAGGAAAGCAATAAGATAATGAAATCAGAAATGAAAAATAATAGACAAGATTTATAGTGGTTCGGGCAACCTTCCCTACTCCACTCTTCCAAGCTCACACTCCCTTGTGTCTTGGGTTCCACTATGTATTCCGCGAATACAACTAGAGCCTCCGCTCTCTTCTAGATTCTAGCTCTAGGGGGCATATACAACCAGAGCCTCCGCTCTCTTCTAGATTCTAGCTTTAGGGGGCGTATACAACAAGTAGCATAAGTAAGTGACGAGTTCCACCCCAATCACAATCTTACTTTGCTATAACTTGGTTTGAAACGCCAAACTCAAACTAAGTATCAAAAACTGAATATCAAAGTGAAATGAAAGAAATCTACACTTTACAGATTTGTGTAGTCAACCTTCAGCTCGAGGAAGAACACGTAGAAGTAATGAATCGATTGACATTGTGACAAACAACAACTTTGAAGCTTGTTCTTCCTTTGAAAGTGTATAGATCACTCAAATGTAGAAGAAAATGAAGTATAAGTCTTAGTAGCTCTTCTTTCCTCTTTTTCAGCTCTTACTTCTATATTTCCACATTTTCTTGAGCGTCTATATATACAGGAGGGAGAATTTTGAACGTTATAGAGTTGGTTGGCGCGTAATAAATGTTCCAACGTTCAAAAATTCGAACGTTATTCCTCCAAGTCGCAGATGGAGTCGACTTCGGGTGCGACTTCGGCTGTGCTCCCCTTGTTCAAGTTCTTCCTCAGGTCGACTTGGGCCTTGGACTTGACCCAAGTCGTAGGTGGAGTCGACTTCGGGTGTGGCTTCACCCAAGCCGATACTGGAGTCGACTTCGTTTAGCGACTTGACCTCCTTTGTCTTGCCAAGTGTGCTTTAGCTTTCTTGAAATGTCTTTTGCTTGCTTAACTTCTTCATCATAAGTATTCTTCCTTTGATTTTCATAACTTGAAGTTTGATATATTCATTTTGCATAGAAGATCTTAGCTTCATGTCTAGAAATCTTGAAAACTTGAATCTTTGGTATGAACAAGTTCAATCTGTATACCTTGATTTAAATGGATGAATTTATGTATCTTGCTTGCTTTGGACTTAGATTAATCTTCATACGTTCCAAGTCGGATGTTTGAGTCGACTTGGTCTTCAACTTGACTCAAGTCTGGCCTTAAGTCGACTTGGCCTTCAACTTAGCTTTGGAAATTCTGCACTGCCAACCTGAAGTCGATGCTGGAGTCGACTTGGCCTGCAACTTCGCCCAAGTCGCATATGCAGTCTACTTCATGTGCGACTTCGGCAGCTTTGCTCCCCAATTTCAACGCTGGACAAAAATTGACACTTGAAGTCGCTGCTGGAGTCGACTTGGGGATCGACTTGGCCTAAGTCGATGTCTGAGTCAACTTAGAGATCGACTTGACCTGCCATACTTTATATTTTTCATTTTTATATCCTTAAACGTTACATAAAACTCATTAGTAGATTAAACTCATTCAAATTGTGTTGTTAATCATCAAAACACATGCTTTGTATATTTTTTATTTATTTTCAACAATTGTTTCAAACAATCTCCCCCTTTTTGATGATTGACAAAACCAATTTGAGTTTAAACCTTTCAGTATGTCATTTTATCCTATTTTGATATTTTTAGGATAATCATAAGTCATTTGCCTTTTGAACTTGATAAAATTGTCATATATATTTCATTTGCATATGTTGTTTCAAATAATCATAAGTTGAATCATTCAAAACAAAACATTAGTGATCAGAGCAATACATAATTAATCAAAGCATGAAACAGAGCATTTGTAATCAGAGTATAATACAAGTGATGCAAACAAACTTTTCATAAGCAGTCTTTTCATATAATCAAAAATTTCATACAAGTTTCAAAATAGAACCTATATATAAGCTACCCAACCCAAAATCCTAAAAATCTAAATTCAAAACCCTAAAATTCTAAATTCAAAACTCAACTCTTCTCCCCCTTTTTGTCAATCAAGCAAATAGGGGTCGACTCGCAGAGATTTGGTGAACTGGAACGCAAATATAGGATAGGAAATTGGTCGGATAGGCCGGATATGTGCTGAGGAGTAGAAGGATGATACGGGTGCCGGAGTTGGATCTCTTCGAATTGATCCGGTGTCAAATGGATCCAGTTCGGGGATGGGCTGATCTCGATGGTGCCCGGATGCCAGATGGTATTTGATCGTCCTCAGTTCCCGATCCATGCGATCCTGGAGAGAATGCATATCCATAATGGTCGTAAGAACCCCAGAGATCTGACTGGTCAACCGGTCAACTGGTCCTCGATCTGCTCTAGATGTTCTTGGATTGCATTCACCGAGTTATCCCATGATGGAGGCCTAGGAGAGAGAACAGGTATCTCAGATCCATGAGGTGAACACGAGCCATGTGAGGCAGGCGATGCAGGTGCCTCGTGATCATCCTGAGGTGGAGCATGCTGCTCCTCTGGAGGTGACGGGGGCTACTCCCCCTGACCCTATGCATCCCCGGATTCGTCTTGAGCCGGTACACCCATCCTTTCCCGTAATCTTTCAGCTCTAAACTGCTCCACGTTGATTTTCATGCGTTGGAGTAGGGCCTTGTTGATGGCATTCATAGATTTCAGAACCTCGAACGGCTCGCCATCAATGTCAACCTCAAAGTACTCTAGGATCTTAGTGATCCAAGTCCCATATGGTAGAACCCCTCGTGGGTTATCATTTCTTGAGGCCATTGCTTCTAGAAACAGTCTTGGAAGGCTCACTTTGACCCGATTTATAATTTTCCTCAAGATTCCTACCTCCTGTGGGTTTAGTTGGTTCCTTCCGCCACCCTTTGGATAGATGCAGTGGGCGATGAGTAGCCTAAGGACCTGTAGCCTCGGGGATAGATCCATGTAGTGCAGGAATTTGATCCCGGGATGATACTTGTTGCTCTGGGTGAGCTGGTTGTAGATCTGAGAGATGGTGAGATCTACTGGTAGCTGCTCTTCCTCGTAGGGGACTTCCAAGATCCGTCCAACCTGTATGATTGCATTTTCGAGGTTGTATTCCCCTCTAGTACCCAAATACACCTCGACTCCTTTGACATAGGTACTAAAGGTCTCATCATCCCATAGATAGTAAAAGATCCTACTTAGGTCGGGATATACTCTGTCATCGGCTTTCAACAAACTAGTCCAGCCTTGAAAATCCAACAATTCTTCAATTTCAAATTCATAATCGTTCAGGAACTTGAAATCAATAATCTTTGGGATGAATACCTTCCATTCATAGAACGATTTATAGAATCGGCTGTGCTGGATTTCTGTCTTGAAGTAAGTGGTCGGCATCTTCAAGACTTGGGCTTTGGCAGCTGGAGTTCCTTTTCGTCTAGCCCCAGATTGTGTGCTTTGTGATGTTTGGGTTTCTGCTCCCCGGGCAGCCGTGGTCGATGTAGTTGCAACTTGGAATTGAACACGTCGACCTGTGGAAGTCGAAGGCTCATCCCGAGCACGCTTTGCAGGAGTTCGTTGCCTCCTGGGGACCTCCTCTTCAGTGTGGGAGTTAGACGGTCTGGGAACGGGCCTTTGGGAAGGTTTGGACACTACTAGCTTAGGCAAACGTGATTTGGGTGCCATTTATGCAATTTTGGAAATGGAGATTTTCAGGTAGAGTCTGAAATGGAAACTGAAAGCTGGGAATTTTGAAATGGAGTTTGAAAATGGAGGATTCCAAAACATAAGGGAAGTTGAAGCTTCAGAGGGCTGTTTTAGAGAGGTACCAATTTAGACAGCTGGAAAGAAGAGAGGGAGAGTCAACCAGTCTGAAACTTCCGGAGTAGAGAGAGAAAGAGGAGAGAGGAGTCGGAGAAGAAAAGAGAGCTGGAAGGTAGCAAGGTTCAGAACCAGAAATGAGAGCAAGGTTCGGAACCAGAAAATGGAGCTGGAGGTAGTCGGAGTGGAAGAACGCCAGAACAGAAAGGAGAGGAGAAAAATGGAGAGTGAAAGAGAATGAGTTGGGATTTGTTGGAGAAGAAAATGGAAAGGGAGAGAGGCAGCCGGTCGCGGGAGAGAAAATGGGAGAAATAGAAAAGAAAGAAGAAGAAGGAAAGAAATGGAGGGACGGTCGGAAGCCCGACGATCGCACGCTAGAGTCGACTTTGCCCTAGGCGAAGTCGACTTCGCCGTATCCAAGTCGACTTCACTGGAGTCGACTTGGCTTATCGACTTGGACTTTTCTAAGTCCAATTTTTCCATCTAATTATTCCTAAATCAACTCAATCATCCCCATATCATTTCTAATTTTGTAAAAAGATTCCCTTGCTAAAGGTTTGGTAAAAATATCTGCAATTTGATCTTCAGTTTTCACATATTCCAAACAAACATCATGATTTTCAACATGTTCTCGAATGAAATGATGTCTTACATCTATATTTTGGTTCTAGAATGCAATACAAGATTTTTATTTAAACAAATTGCACTTGTATTGTCACATCTAATTAGAATATTGTAATAATCAATATCATAGTTTTTTAATTGTTGTTTCATCCAAAGTAATTGGGCACAACAACTCCCGGTGGCTATATATTCGGCTTCCACCATAGATAGAGCAACACTAGTTTGTTTCCTTGAATACCATGAAACCAACATATTTTCAAGGAATTGACATGTTCCACTAGTACTTTTTCTATCTACTTTGTATCCGGTAAAATCCGCATCCGAGTAGCCGATTAAATCAAAAGTTAACCCCTTTGGATACCATAGTTTAAGATTAGTGATATTTATCAAATATTAAAAAATTCCTTTTACAGCCAATAAATATGATTCTTTAGGACATGCTTGAAATATAAAACACATACAAACACTGAAAAGAATATCCGGTCTAGAAGCAGTTAAATACAACAATGATCCTATTATACTTCTATAAAGCTTTTGATCGATACATTTATCGTTTTCGTTCATGTCGATCTTGATTGTTGAACTCATTGGAGTATTTGCTCCCTTGCTAGTTTGCATTCCAAATTTCTTTAGCATTTCTTTTATGTACTTCGACTGATTTATAAATATTCCTTCGGCTTGTTGCTTGATTTATAGTCCAAGAAAGAAATTTAATTCTCCCATCATGCTCATTTCGAATTCTCTCTGCATAATCTTAGAAAATTCTTTGCACAGAGTTTCGTTAGTAGCACAAAATATTATATCATCTACATAAATTTGCACAATTAAAATATTTTTGCTTTTATACTTGATGAATAAGGTAGTGTCAACCTTTCCTCTTTGAAATTCATGATCAATCAAAAATCTATTTAACCTTTCATACCAAGCTCATGGGGCTTATTTTAGTCCGTATAATGCTTTGGTTAGTTTATAAACATATTTTGATTGATCATTTTCTTCAAATCTAGGGGGTTTTTCAACATATACTTCTTCATTCAAGTATCCATTCAAAAATGCACTTTTCACATCCATTTGAAACAATTTGAAATCCATGTGAGAAGCAAATGCTAGTAAAATGCGTATGGCTTCTAATCTAGCCACGGGTGCATATGATTCTTCAAAATCAATTCCTTCTTCTTGGGAATACCCTTTGGCTACTAGTCTAGTTTTGTTTCTTATTGCAAGTCCACTTTCGTCTAACTTGTTCCTAAATACTAATTTGGTACCAATAATAGTGCAATCATTGGGTCTAGGAACTAAATGTCATACATTGATCCTTTCAAATTGATTTAGATCTTCTTACATTGCAATAACCCAATTTTCATCATTAAGAGCTTGGTCAATAGTTGTTGGTTCAATTTTTGATACAAAGGCATATTGTCCACAAATATTTTGCTTTGATCCTCTAGTCTCTACTCCATAGATGTTGCCAATAACTTGCTCAATTGGTTGGGCATTTTTGAATTTCAAATCAGTTGGAGGTTTATAGGAGTCATTACCTTCACTTGCCTTTTCCTCCATGGAATTTTCTGGCTTGAGCTCGGTTTCTTCTTGTTTCTCTTGTTGTTTAGCTTTTGATTTCTTCAATGTATCATCTGCATCACTTAGTTCATCCTCCTTTCTCGGAGTTTGGTTAAATTCATCAAAAACAACATGTATTGATTCTTCTACTATTTGATTTCTTTTGTTGAAAATCCTATATGCTTTGCTATTTGATGAATAACCAAGGAAAATAGCTTCATCACTTTTGGCATCTAATTTTTCCAAATTTATTTTTTCATTATTCAACACATAACAGGTACATCCAAAAGTATGGAAATATGATATGTTTGGTTTTCTGCCTTTCCAAAGTTCATATGGGGTCTTGTTCAATATTGCTCTAATGGTGACTCGATTTAATACATGACAAGCTGTACTTACAGCTCTGCCCCAAAATCTTTTGGACAATTTACTCTCATTTAGCATAGTTCTAGCTATTTCTTGTAATGTCTGGTTTTTTCTTTCAACAACTCCATTTTGTTGAGGAGTTCTTGGTGTCGAAAATGTATGGTGAATTTCTTTTTCATTGTAAAATTCTATGAATCGATTATTTTCAAATTCACCACCATGAGCACTTCTAATGGAAATAATTGAACTTTGTTTTTCATTTTGCACCAAATTTGAAAACGTGACAAACATAGAAAATGCTTCATCTTTGCTAACTAAAAGTATAATCCAAGTAAATCTCAAAAAATCATCAACAATTACATACACGTACTTTTTCCCTCCAAGAGTTAAAATGTCCGATGGTCCATAAAGATCCATATGCAACAATTCAAGTGGTCTAGTCATTGAAATTTTTTTTTTGGTGGAAAATGGCATTTTGGGTTGTTTAGATAATTGACAAATTTTGCAAATCTTATCCTTGTCATATTTGAGTTTTGGTAACCCTTGTACTAGATTCTTTTTCCACAATGTTCTAATATTTGACATATTTATATGTCCAAGCCTTGTATGCCATATCCATGGATCATTTTCTATGACTATTAGACATTTTCCCTCAAGTTCATCTAAGCAAACCAAATATACATTCTCATGTCTTTTGCCACTAAATACTATGTGTTCATCATCAAAAACATTGCATATAGAGGATTCAAATACAACTTTATATCCTTTGTCACATAATTGACTAATACTCATAAGATTGTGTTTGAGTCCTTCAACAAATAGTACATCCTCAATACATGCATTTGAAATACCATATACATTTCCTTTACCTTTTATTTTACCTTTTTCATTATTTCCAAAGGCTACTATTCCTTTATTGCATGAGTTGATCTTATGGAACAGTCCTTTTTCTCCTGTTATGTGTCTTGAGTAGCCACTATCCATAAACCATATGTTATTGGCCTTAGCTCTAAGACAAACCTGCAAAAATTAAGTCAAGTGGAGCTCATCTTTTTTGTACCCATTTTATGGGTCCATTTGGGTTAGTTATCCATTGGAGTCTACATTGATCTACCTTTGAAGCCATAAATCCAATGCTTTTGGGCATCCAAACCAATTTCGCACCAAGGTTTTGTAAGTTTCTTAATTTGCATTGATAAACCTTGTGTCCCATCTTATTGCAAAAATTACAAGCTTCCGGAAGTCTAGGAATGGGAAGCCGTTTGGTGATTGATTCCCCGGTTGATCTTTTGGTCCAAGCCACATAATTTATCTTGGGTTTAACATGAATGGGTTTGGTTTTGTTCCTTGGAGCATTAGATTTACTCTGCTCAAATGTGGTATACCCAAGTCCTTTCTTACAACTTTGGGTAGTCATTTTCAAAAATATTTTCACACTTTCTCCTGGATTAGAAAACTTGGCAAGCGATTCATTTAATGATTCATTTTCATTTTTGAGTTTTTCTAACTCATTTTCCAAGGTATTCTTTTCATTTTTCAATTTATCTATCTTTTCAGCAAGTTTACCATTCACAATCATTACTGCATCACATTGTCTTTTCTTTATTGTAAACTTGTTTCCTAATTTCTTTATTTCCTCATATAATGAATCATAGGCTTGTTGGAGTTCTTCTAATTCAGCACATTTGAGGCATTCATTTGTAAAAGAGAAAATTGAAAAGGATTTTTGTTTGGAGGTTACCTCTTGACTACTTGTGCAGTTCGTTGAAGTAGCTTGATCCTCCAAGATTTCTGTTGCTGCAACATATACGTCGGAATTTTCCATGCAACAAATTCTTGCGCAATCCGCTTCACATTCTTCACTTGAAGAGCTGCATGTTGTTGATTCCTCTTCATTTACGTACATGCCTCTTCCTTTGATTCTTTGAAATTTTCTGTTGTCGCCTCGATATTTTCTTTGCTCTTTTGCTTTAGTTTCTTCGAGTGTTGGACATTCGGCTTGCATATGCCCCGAACCGCCACACCGGTAGCATTTTGTTATTTCTTTCTTCTTTTCTTTAGAATTTATTTCTTTGAAGTTTCTAAAATTTCTACATTTCCTTACAAATTTTCTGAATCGTTTTGTAAGTAAAGCGATTTCATCGTCGTTTTGTGATGACGAGGTGGTGTCATCCGAATTTTGTGCAGCTTTCAAAGCGATGGCTCTTTTGCCTTTGTAGTGATCTTCATTTCTTTTCTTGATTAGCTCATGTGACATTAACGAGCTAATAAGATCTTCCAACTTCAATGTGTTTAGATCCTTGGCTTCTTCTATTGCAGTTGGAGTCCACAATTTCGGGAGGGCTCTTAGAATCTTTATGACCTGCTCAGATTCTGAAATAGCTTTTCCAAGTCCATTCAAGGCATTAGTAATTTTAGAGAATCTAGCAAATATTTCAGAAATATTTTCTGTTTCTTGCATTCTAAAGCTTTTCAATTCTCCAATCAAAATGTCTCTTTGTCCCTTGGACTTGAGAAGTTCTTTCATAGATAGATGTTAGTGTATCCCATATTTATTTGGCAGTCAAACAAGAGGATACTCTATCATATTCGGAAGCAGTAAGAGCACAAAATAATGAATTCATAGCCTTGGCGTTGCTCTTTACAATTTTCACTTCCTCATCGGTCCATTTGGAAGCTCTTTCATCAGTAGGCAAGGTCACACCGTCTTGGATTGCAATCCAAGAGTCCATATCTGTAGCCATGATGAGTTGTTTCATACGTAGCTTCCAATAGCTAAAATTATTCCCATCAAACAATGGTGGCCTAGTAAAGGATTGGCCTTCGGCAAATGCGGGAACGGAAGTGGATTGGGATGCCATATCAAAAGATCTCTTTGGTAAAACTCAAATACCTGCTCTGATACCACTTGTTGGTCCCGAGTTGATGACAATTACCCAAGAGGGGAGGGGTGAATTGGGTAATTAAAAAATTTAAACTTCAATTATAAACTTTACCCCGGTTTAGTTTAATTCCCTTTAATGAGCCAAAAGGAAAGCAATAAGATAATGAAAGAAGAAATGAAAAATAATATACAAGATTTATAGTGGTTCGGGCAACCTTCCCTACTCCACTCTTCCAAGCTCACACTCCCTTGTGTCTTGGGTTCCACTATGTATTCCGCGAATACAACTAGAGCCTCCGCTCTCTTCTAGATTCTAGCTCTATAGGGCATATACAACAAGAACCTCCGCTCTCTTCTAGATTCTAGCTCTAGGGGACGTATACAACAAGTAGCACAAGTAGGTGAAGAGTTCCACTCCAATCACAATCCTACTTTGCTATAACTTGGTTTGAAATGCTAAACTCAAATCAAGCATCAAAAACTGAAAATCAAAGTGAAATGAAAGAAATCTACACTTTACAGATTTGTGTAGTCAATCTTTAGCTCGAGGAAGAACACGTAGAAGTAATGAATCGATTGGCGTTGTGGCAAACAGCAACTTTGAAGCTTGTTCTTCTTTTGAAAGTGTATAGATCACTCAAATGTAGAAGAAAATGAAGTATAAGTCTTAGTAGCTCTTCTTTCCTCTTTTTCAGTTCTTACTTGTGTGTTTCCACGTTTGCTTGAGTGTCTATATATACAGGAGGGAGAATTTTGAACGTTATAGAGTTGGTTGGCGTGTAATAAATGTTCCAACGTTCAAAAATTCAAACGTTATTCCTCCAAGTCGCAGATGGAGTCGACTTCGTGTGCGACTTTGCCCAAGTCGCATGCTGGAGTCGACTTCGGGTGCGACTTCGGCTGTGCTCCCCTTGTTCAAGTTCTTCCTCGGGTCGACTTGGCCTTGGACTTGACCCAAGTCGTAGGTGGAGTCGACTTCGGGTGTGGCTTCACCCAAGCCGATCCTGGAGTCGACTTCGTTTAGCGACTTGACCTCCTTTGTCTTGCCAAGTGTGCTTTAGCTTTCTTGAAATGTCTTTTGCTTGCTTAACTTCTTCATCATAAGTATTCTTCCTTTGATTTTCATAACTTGAAGTTTGATATATTCATTTTGCATAGAAGATCTTAGCTTCATGTCTAGAAATCTTGAAAACTTGAATCTTTGGTATGAACAAGTTCAATCTGTATACCTTGATTTAAATGGATGAATTTATGTATCTTGCTTGCTTTGGACTTAGATTAATCTTCATACGTTCCAAGTCGGATGTTTGAGTCGACTTGGTCTTCAACTTGACTCAAGTCTGGCCTTAAGTCGACTTGGCCTTCAATTTAGCTTTTGAAATTCTGCATTGTCAACCTGAAGTCGATGCTGGAGTCGACTTGGCCTGTAACTTCGCCCAAGTCGCATATGGAGTCGACTTCATGTGCGACTTCGGCAGCTTTGCTCCCCAATTTCAACGCTGGACAAAAATTGACACTTGAAGTCGCTGCTGGAGTCGATTTGGGGATCGACTTGGCCTAAGTCGATGTCTGAGTTGACTTAGAGATCGACTTGACCTGCCATACTTTATATTTTTTATTTTTATATCTTTAAACAATACAAAAAACTCATTAGTAGATTAAACTCACTCAAATTGTGTTGTTAATCATCAAAACACATGCTTTGTATATTTTTCATTTAGTTTCAACAATTATTTCCAACACGCCGAAGTCGACTCTACAAGATCCAAGTTGACTTCAGCGCGCAGCCGGCCTCTTCTTCACTCTTTTCTTTTCTTTCCTTATTTTTTTTGGTTCCTACGTTGTTTTCCTCTCCCTCCAGCTCTAAATCCTTCCATTCCGGCACTGTTTCTCCCCGATTCTATCTCTCACAGCTCACTCTCTTTCTTCCCTCGGTCTCTCTTTCTCTCTCTCTCTCTCTCTCTCTCTCTCTCCCTAGGATTCTTCCTGTCTGACGGTCGGTAGCCATTTTTGGCGCCGATTCTCTCTTAAAATCAGCTCGTTTCTCTCCCCATCTCTGTCCAGCATCGTCTCCCTATTTTTCTCTTAATCTCAGTACTCTCTTTCATTTTCTCTTGCTTTTCATCTCTCTGTTTGCTGGAATTTAGCAACCTGTCCCTCTCTCTCTTTGATTTTCTCAGCAACCTATCTCTCAAATTCTCAGCTCATCTATCACTCTCTTTTGGTATTTCTCTCTCCAAATTCAGCTCTTTCACTCATCCCACAATCTCCAAGCTTACAGACAATCTCCAAACTTCCCATTTATAAGCCCATTCCAAATGGCCCCAAAAGTTGTCACCAAGAAACAAGTTGTGTTCAGGCCTTCCAAATCCAACATTGGCGAGGGGTTACCCCGTCGACAACGGACTCGATCCAAACGGGTCCGGGAGGAAGCCTCCGCATCAGCGGGACGCCATGTGCATTTTTGTGAGGCAAATCCTTCTTCGTCGACACCCCAATAGGCCGACTTAGACACTGGATCTAGCAGCGACATATTATCTTCTGCAAATAGATAAGAGACACCGTCTCAAAAGACACAGGTCCTAAAGATGCCGACCACATATTTCAGGACAGAGCGGCAACACAGCAGATTCTACAGGTATTTTTATGAGCGTGATATTTTTGTCTCCAAGTTTATCCATTTCAAATTCCTACACGATTATGAGTTTGGCATAGAAGAATTATAGGAATTTTAAGGATGGGCAAGGCTTTTAAAAGCCAATGACAAGATATATCCTGATTTGACCTGTATATTTTACTACCTATGGGATTAAGAATACTATGTTACCTTTGTTAAGGGAAGAGAAATAAACTTGGGTTTTGGAGAAGGAAACCACAGGGACAATGCAATTCAAAGAATAGCACACATGTTGGATGTCCCTAAGGAAGAAGAGTCGATTCCAAATGGGTTGTCATTGACTCAATTATATAACCAGTTGACAGAGAGCAACAAGTACCACCCAGGAATCAAGGTCCTTCACTATATGGACCTATCTCCCAGGCTTAGGGTACTCAGGCTGTTGATCGCTCATTGCAATACCCTAAAGGAGGAGGCCGAAATCAGCTGAACTCACAGGAGACAGAAATCTTGTGGAAAGTAGAAAACAAGGTCAAGGTTAGCCTACCTGCACTGCTCTTGGAAGCCTTGGCTTCAAAGAAGGATAACCCTTGAGGGGTACTACCTTATGGGACTTAGATCACCCAGATTATGCATTACATGGGTGTGGACCTCGATGGTGATCCATTCGAAGTATTAAAGCCAACAAATGCCATAAACAAGGCATTGCTGCAAAGGATGAAGATCAACGTGGAATAATTCAGGGCAGAAAGAATCAGGGAAAGAATGGGACAACCGGCCCAAGAGGAAGCCGGGGGAGCACGAGTTGAGGGGAGCAGCCCCCGCCATCACCACAGCCACAGGCCGTCCCATCTCCACCACCTGCGGTCCCAGCTGAGCCCGCATCACCCCATTCACATGGGTCTTGTTCCCCTAGAGGCTCTGAGATTCTCGATCTTCCCGATCTCCATCCACATCTGCATATCACGGACAACTTCGTAAATGCCATTAAGGAGCATTTGGAGCAGATGGAGGACAGACTGACCTCCCAGATTGCCGGAATCCATACAGCCATCATGGACATGCATTCGAAACAGGACCGTATGGATCTGGAACTCAGGATGATTAAATATCGGCTTGCATCAGGGAGCGATAGAGTTCGGACCATACCCGATCTGGATCCATTTGTTAGCGAGTCTGTGCGGGGAGTGCCCACAGCTCAGCCTATATCCTCATTTTACTCATCCGCCCATGTCAGACCTACTCCACTGGCCATCCAACCACCCTATCCAATCTTAGCTTTTCAATTCACCAAATCTCAAGTTCTCGATCTCCATTTTTGATTTATTGACAAAAAGAGAGAGAATAGTTGAGTTGAGTGAGTTTCTAGAGTTTCTAGGATAGGAGTTAAGTTTTAGGTTAGTTTACCTTCTTTCAGGTCTCATGGGTTGGGTAGTTTGTACTCACATAGGTTTGCATTTCATTTTGCATTTTGTATAAAATGGTTGATTATATATGAAAAAGTTTTGTTTTGTGAATGAATGAAAAAGTTTTGTTTATGTTCTGTTTTGTGAATGAACAGAAATTGAAATGAATGACTTTAACTTATGCTATATGCATGCAACTTGTTGAAAAATAAAATATGAATGTTAACTAAGTTTCAAATGCAATGCAAATCACCCATGAATATCCTAAAATGTCTAAACAAGATAAAATAGTATGTTCTAAAGTAAATGAAAGGTATAAACTCAAATTTATTTTATCAATCATCAAAAAGGGGGAGATTGTCGGAATCAGTGGCAAATTAAGCAAAATATGTGTTTTTTGATGATTAATAATTCAATTTGAATAAGTTTTGGGTACTAATATGTTTTGTGGAAAATGTTTAAATGATAGAAAAATGAAAATGAAAATCATAATCTAACAGATCAAGTTGCAAAACTAAGTCGACTAAGCTATCGACTTGAGTCAAGTCGATACCCAAGTCGACCTCAGGATCAACTTGGAAAGAAGTAAAACATTCTAGAGCTGAATTCTGATCCAAGACAGATGAAGTCGCAAGGCCAAGTCAACTCCATCTGTGACTTGGGTGAAGTCGCAGACCCAAGTCGACTCCACCATCGACTTCGAGAACTCAAACCTTCCAGCGTTGAACCTTGGATCCAAGACAGGCGAAGTCCCAAACTCAAGTCGACTCCAGCTGCGACTTGGGTGAAGTTGCAAACCCAGGTTGACTTCGCAATCGACTTCAGGGGTTCAAAACTTCCAGCGTTGAAACTGAAAATCCAGGATAGGTGAAGTCGCAACCAAAGTCGACTCCATGTGCGACTTGGGTGAAGTCGCATACCCAGGTCGACTCCACATGCGACTTAAGTAAAGTTGATCCCCAAGTCGACCCAAATATCCGACTTGAGTCAGTTTGAAGATGAATGTAGTCCAAACAAGCATTTCTACATTATAAAATCATTCAAGACTATATTCTACTCAAGGAAAAATCACTTGGTTATCTCTATGAATTGCAAAATCAAGATTATCAAAGCATTCCTAAATCCAAGGCATAAAGACAAAGTTTTTGAGAGTAATTGAACATAACAAGCTTCAAGATTAAGTGCTAAGTAGAAGAACAAATACAAGATGAATGACAAGCAAGCAAGTTTCAAAAGAAATTCAATTTCATCAAGTGAATACAGAAAGTGAAGTCGCACCCGAAGTCGACTTCATCTGCGACTTAGGTCAAGTCTAGGACCAAGTCGACCTAAGGAGGAACTTGAGGTGTTTGTTGGGGACCGAAGTCGCACCCCAAGTTTACTCCAGTATGCGACTTGGGTGAAGTCGCACCCTAGGTCGACTTCATCCGCGACTTGGGTGGCAATGGTCGAAAAAATTCGAACGTTGGCGCATTAAATGCGCGCCGCCTACCTCCAAACGTTCAAATTCACTCCACTATTATAAATATGCATTCAAGTGAACATGCTAGAGGCTAGAGAAAGTAATTACTAAGATCTAACTACCATCCTCTCTTACATTAAGTGATCAACACAAGTTTTCAAGGGAAGTAGAAAGCTCCAACTTGCTGCATGCTCTAACGCTGATCAAATCATCTCTTCTACAAATTCTTCCACGAGCTGAAACCTGCCTACACAATCTGTAAAGTGTATATTTCCTTATTTGATTCAATATTTGTATTTGATACTTGGTTTAATATTTGTGTTTTGAACCAAGCGAAAGCAAAGTAGCGTTGTGACTTGAGTGGAACCCGTCACCTACTTGTGCTGTGATTTGTACACGCCCCTAGAGCTGGAATCTAGAAGAGAGCTACTGCTCTAGTTGTATTTGAGAATACATAGTGGAACCCAAGTCACAAAGGGTGTGAGCTTAAAAGAGTGGAGTAGGGGAGGTTGCCCGAACCACTATAAAATCGTTGCCTACTGCTAGGATTTATATTTCTGATTTTACTGCTTTATTACTCTCCATATTATTCATCTGTTTCATTAAGGGGATTAAATCAAACAAGGAGAAATTTCTATTTAAGAGAAAATTTTAAAATACCCAATTCACCCCTCCCCTCTTAGGTAATAGACATAAACTCGAGACCAGCATTATTTTCTGGCACATTGACGACCCAAGGCACATACCTTACTAAGGCATTGAATTACGTGGCATATTCTGTGACAGACATTCTCCCTTAATAAAGTTTTTCAAATTTTATCACCTTTTGACTTTGTAATCTGACAGGGAGATATTCCTTATTAAATTCCTCAACAAAAGTCTGCCAAGATACCTCTTCTGGTCGTGGCATTGTGACCAGCATTGTTTCTCACCATTCGTGCGCGTCTTTAAATAGCAAATGTGTGGCGCACAATACTTTCTATTGATCATTACGCGGAGATATTCTGAATAATTTCTTGATCTCCGTGATCCATTGTTCAGCCTGTACCGGGTCAGGTTCTCCTAAAAATTTTGGGGGTCGCTGAGCTAAGAATGCATTAATTGCTCGTCTATCAGCTTCTATTAACTAATTTTCATCTTCTCTTGGTGCTGTCGTGGGAGTCGGGCCAGCCGTCGGAACGAGTACATTTCTTTTAGTACCACCCAACTGGGCCTGCTGGGTTCTTTCCCATAAGCCCTGAATAATATTCGCAGTCTGTGCTACCTATTCATGAGTAGCTTACTGCATTGCCTCTTTTACCGCTGCAGCTACCCTTTCTTCTATGAATTGAGCCTGTCTTGACTCATGTTCTTCTTCTATATTCCTTTCCAGGCTTATATCCTCTCATCTTTGGCGAGTTCTTGGACTTTCTCTATTTAGTTCTGGTCCATGTCTCTTGGGTCTGCCACTAGTCTCACCAACTTCGTGTTGGCTGGGGACTTCTGTAACAACTTCTTTTCCTTTATTCGTTCTCATTCCCGATCTTGTTTCCACCATGATGTCTTCCTGAATATATAGAAGCGCATAATCTTTCATTCATACTTGATGTTAGATCATCATATAGATTTATAAAAATAAGAAAAAAAATTCATCGTCTACCTAATCCCCTCCTAAAATAGCGATAACGCCTACGCCTAGGCAACATCTGGGTAGGTTCCTCAGTGATAATGCCAGTGTTCGACCAGGCATGATTGTTTTCTTCTCCACCAT
The DNA here is from genome assembly GCA_030490835.1 of Annona cherimola. Classification (NCBI taxonomy): domain Eukaryota; kingdom Viridiplantae; phylum Streptophyta; class Magnoliopsida; order Magnoliales; family Annonaceae; genus Annona; species Annona cherimola. The sequence goes on from CM059972.1 coordinate 37,018,317, forward strand.
CATTATCATTTTTGCTACTGTCATCGCTACTATCACTTTCATCGTTCTCTTCTTATTCATCCTCAACTGGTTCAAGGTATCGTAAAGGTTCACCAAGTGCAACCAGATCACCAGTATTTTCGTCTACATGTATTATAATCTCATCAGGGCGAGGAATAGGAATAGGTGAGTCTATGTACCCTCGAGCACGACCCTCCGCTATGAAGGGGGCCATCTCTTTCTCCCTCTGTCGTATACTTTCTCAACTCATCCCATGTCGGAATTGAATGTACCCATGTTCAAACTTATACCATGGTCCTAGGTTGAGAGGTATGGGTACTGGAGAATTATCCCAAAAATGCTGGAGATCCAGTGGCTGTATAAAATCTAGGAGCCCGGCTACTACTCCTCTATAGTAGGCCTTTGCTGATAGTTATTTTGCAAATGAGGTGGAGGATACCTAGGGCGAAACCCTGGAGGAATCGGTGGAAAAGAGGAGTATGTGTCCTGTTGGGATGCCAAGACCTTATTAATATTTTCTGGTGGGAAAGGGTATGTATCCTGCTGTGATGCTAACTACCTATTCACATTTTCTTTTGCCTTTCGTCTCTTTTCTTCATCCATTTCTTTCTTCAATTCCTCAAAACTCATAATCTTTTTCCCCTTATCAGTCATTTGTTCAAATATAATTGAATTAGCTATATAATAAAAATAGCACATTGCAAATTATTTTGCAATACATCATCATATATCATCCATCACATCATGATAATGACCTATGCAATCATCATAAAATCATGTATATCATAATCAATCATCATACTTAGACTTTCCCACGCCTATTTACTAGTCCATGTTCTGATTCCAAGCTCTATGGCGCCCCCAACCCGAGCGTCACATCCTGTGCCTTACCTCGGGATCGTTATTGACTAGTAAACGTGATCAGGATTGTTGCCCTATCACACGGCAGGTTTTAACGTATATTTATCCAATTATTTACAGTTCCTTACAAATTAATTTTCATATTATTTTTCATCAAATGCCCATCCAAGTCATCTTTGACCTAATACACATATTTCATATTAGATATAATTATAAAAATTCATAACAAGCTCATCAACCATAGTCACTTGTTCATAAAATACAAGTCATAACCTAGATCACATATGATCATAAAATATCAAATCATATTACATTCCATTAGTCATAAACAACACATTAAAATTAATAAAATCTTCACATTCCCCATGCTTAGTTCATGCTCCTTGTTTCTTTCATTTCTTCACCTGTCCATGGGTTTAGAAAACAAAACGTGAGTTGTACACTCAATAAGCAAGCTTTATACATTTTTCAGGCAATACATTTTAAAGGCTTATTTATTTAAAAGCATTTCTCTCCATTCAGTAGAGACACTTATCAAGTGTTTAACTACCTACGGAGCAGAAATCTTTTTATTTAAAACATATTGGAAAGTAACATTATACCCTCTCGAGGGTACATCATGGAAATGCAATGCAACGCATGACATCATAGAATGGAAGCTAGCTAGGTGACCATCTGTCTTATCCTACTCCCATCTCAGGGAGGGCGCCGCCGGCACGAGGCCTGTTTTAGCGACTTGGTCACACCAAAGAGGGACAACCGGTCCGCTTACAACTTTAAGGTGGACCTTATGCTTTGTGCACATGAACTTTGTTGGAAACATGCGGAAAATAAGCCAAGTTTATGTTTTGATGATTAACAAACTAATTTGAGTAAGTGTTGGTTACTAACATGTTTGTGAAGATGATTGAAGGTTATAAAAATGAAGAATATGAAGCATGGAAAGTCAAGTCGATTTTCAAGTCGACTCAGGCATCGACTTAGGCCAAGTCGATCCCCAAGTCGACTCCAGTAGCGACTTCAGCTCCTCATTTTCGTCCAGAGTTGAAAACGGGGAACCAAGCTACCGAAGTCGCAAACGAAGTCGACTCCGCTGCGACTTGGGTGAAGTCGCAGACCAAGTCGACTCCAGCTTCGACTTCGAGGCGTCATTTTCATCCAAAGTTGAAATCGGGGACGAGAGCTGCCGAAGTCGCATCCCAAGTCGACTCCGCATGCGACTTGGGTGAAGTCGCAAACCAAGTCGACTCCAGCTTCGACTTCAGTGCGAAAATTGCTGAACGAGTTAATTCAATGACAGATTTGAGTGGAGATGAAGATCAAGACAACTCAAACACTCAAATGAAGATCAAATGGAGAATCGAAGCAATCAGGGTTGCATGAATCCATCATGTTGGATCATGAACAGTTACTCGGACATCTTCCATGCATTCCAAGATTCAAGTACTCAAGAACTCAAGAAAAGGAATCCAAGGTTTTCTATGTAAATAATCATATAGTGTTCTAAAGAGATATAAATCAAGGGAGAACAATCAATATGAAGAAAATCAAGTGATCAAAGTCATCTCCGAAGATTTCAAGTTCATCAAGCAAGCTGAGGAAGTGAAGTCGCACCCGAAGTCGACTTCACCTGCGACTTGGGTCAAGTCGAAAACCAAGTCGACCTAAATCGGAACTTGAAGAAGTTGCGAACAGGCGAAGTTGCACCCAAAGTCGACTCCATCTGCGACATGGGCGAAGTCACACCTGAAGTCGACTCCACCTGCGATTGGGTAGCAATGGTCGGAAAATTTTCAAACGTTGGTGCATTAAATGCGCGCCACCTACTTCCAAACGTTCGTATTCCCTCGCGTATATAAGGCATTCAATATAAACATGGAGGGTAGTTGAGAATTCATTGAATGAGTATAACTCTCATATCTAAGAGCATTAAGTGATCAAGCCATCATATAGAAGAAGATCTCCGCTTTCAAATTGCCAAGAGTTGCTTGCTGAATCATAGAGCCTACGTTATAAGTTCTTCTCTGCGCCAAATCTGCCTCTACACAACAGTAAAGTGTAGAAACTTTCTTTCATTTTTTATTGTTGTATTGAACTTGACTTAGTTTGGGTAACTAAGATCAAGTGTAAGCAAAGTAGTGTGTGATTGGAGTGGAACTCGTCACCTACTTGTGTTGTGTATTGTTGATGTCCCCTAGAGCTGGAATCTAGAAGAGAACAGTGGCTCCAGTTATATTTGTGAAATACATAGTGGAACCCAAGTCACAAGAGGTGTGAGCTTGGAATAGTGGAGTAGGGAAGGTTGCCCGAACCACTATAAAATTTTATTTATTGATATTTATTTCTGCTCTCTGCACTATATTGCTTTCTATTTGCTTATTCATAAAAGTGGACTAGATTAATCCGAGGTAAAGTTTCTGTTTAAGTTGAAAATTTTAAATACCCAATTCACCCCTCCCCTCTTGGGTAATTGCCATTAACTCAGGACTAACAAGTGGTATCAGAGCAGGTCTTGAGTTTTACCAAAGAAATCTTTTGATATGGCATCCCAATCTACTTCCATTCTCGCATTTTCCGAAGGCCAATCTTTTACTAGGCCACCATTGTTTGATGGGAATAATTTCGGCTATTAGAAGCTACATATGAAACAACTCATCATGGCTACAGATATGGACTCTTGGATTGCAATCCAAGACGGTGTAACATTGCCTATTGATGAAAAAGCTTCTAAATGGACCGATGAGGAAGTGAGATCTGTTAAGAGCAACGCTAAAGCTATGAACTCACTGTTTTGTGCTCTTACCACTTCCGAATATGATAGAGTATCCTCTTGTCTAACTGCAAAAGAAATATAGGATACATTAACATCTATCTATGAAGGAACTTCTCAAGTCCAAGGGACAAGGAGAAATATTTTGATTGGAGAATTGGAAATCTTTATAATGCTAGAAACAGAAAATATTTCTGAAATGTTTGCTAGATTCTCTAAAATTACCAACGCCTTGAAAGGTCTAGGAAAAGTAATTTCTGAATCTGAACAGGTCATGAAAATCTTAAGAGCTCTAACGAAATCTTGGACTCTAAAGATTACTGCTATAGAAGAAGCCAAGGACCTCAACACATTGAAGCTATAAGACCTTATTAGCTCATTAATTTCACATGAGCTAATCAAGAAAAGAAATGAAGATCACCACAAAGGAAAGAAAGCAATTGCACTAAAGGTCACCCATAACTCGGATGAGTCCACTTCTTCATCTCACAACGATGATGAAGACATTGCACTACTTACTCGCAAATTTCGAAAGTTTGTGAGAAAAGAAAAGAACTTCAAAGACTTCAAAGAGAGACCACGAAAAGAGAAGAAGAAGGAGACTACAAAGTGTTATAGATGCGGCGGTATGGGACATATGTAACCTTAATGTCCTACACCAGAAGAAAGATTAAAGGATCATCAAGAAAAGAAGGAAAGATATGAAAGCCGAAAATTCCAAAGGCCTAAGGGAAGAGAAATGTACGTGAACGAAGAAACTTCATCAACAAGCAGCTCCTCAACCGAAGATTTCGAAGCAGCAAATTGTGCAAGAATATGCTGCATGGTGCAGATTGAGCAAGAAGAAAATTTGTTATGCTTAAACACAACAGAAGTTTTGGAAGAGCAAACCACCTCAACAAATGCACAAGTAAGGAAGAGGTAACTTCCAAATTTTATCATTCTCAATCTACTTATTCTTCTATTCAAGAATGTCTCAAATGTGCTGAATTAGAGGAATTACAACATGCATATGATTCATTATATGAGAAAATCAAAAAATTAGGAAACAAGTTATCATTAAAGAGACAACAATGCAATTTCATTATTATTGTAAATGAAAAACTAGCAGAAAAAACAAAAAAACTGAAAGAAGAAAATGAACTACTTTTGAAAGAAGTGGAAGAATTAAAAAAGAAGAATGAATCCTTAAATGTATCATTAGCTAAATTCTCTAATCTAGGAGAAAATGTGAAAATGTTTCTAAACATGACCTCTCAATCAATAGAAGAGGTCTTGGATACTCCACATTTGAGCAAAGAGAAAGCGGCAAATCAAATGTGCCAATACTTGGGAAAAATCAAACCAAAACTGCACCTATTTACATACCTAAAGGGAAACGAGTTGTTTGGACCAAAAGGCTAACTTTTGAACCACTACATACTTGGAGGCCTACTCCTAGATTACCAATGGCTTGTAATTTTTGCAACAAGATGAGTCACAAAATTCATAAATGCAACTTTAAGAAACTATATGACCATGGTGCAAAATTAGTTTGAGTTCCAAGAAACACAAAATTTGGGCTTTCAAAGATAGAACAACAAAGATTAAATCAGTTTACTAACCCAAATGGACCCATAAAATGAGTACCAAAGAGATAAGAGTTATTTGTTCATTTTTCAGATATGTTTCAAGGCAAAGGCAAGCAACGTTTGGTTCATGGATAGTGGTTGCTCAAGGCATATGACCGGTGAAAGAACTTTATTTCATAAACTCAAGCCTTGCAACAATGGAACTGTTGCTTTTGGAAATAATGAGAAAGGTAAAATCAAAGGTAAAGGAAACATTTATAGTATTTCAAATGCATGTATGGAAGATGCATTATTTGTTGAAGGACTCAAGCATAATTTAATGAGTATTAGCCAATTATGTGACAAAGGATACAAGGTTGTGTTTGAATCATCTATATGTAATGTATTTGATGGAGAACATATCATGTTTAGCGGAAAAAGACATGAAAATGTATATTTGGTTTCACTTGATGAACTAGATGGTCAATGTCTAATGGTCATTGACAATGATCCATGGGTTTGGCATAAGAGGCTTGGGCATATAAACATGACAAATATAAAGACCCTATGGAAGAAGAGTTTGGTAGAAGGATTGCCTAAATCGAAATATGACCAAGATAAAATTTGCAAGGCATGTCAATTGTCAAAACAACCTAAAATGCTTTTCTCTACCAAAAAGGAAATTTCCACCACTAGACCACTTGAATTGCTACACATGGATCTATATGGGCCATCCCACATTTTAACCATTGGTGGAAAGAAATATGTGTTTGTGATAGTTGATGATTTTTTAAGATTCACATGGGTAATTCTCTTAGCTAGCAAAGATGAAGTCTTCTCTATGTTTGTAACTTTTGTAAACTTGGTGCAAAATGAAAAATAATGTACTATTATGACTATTAGAAGTGATCATGGTGGTGAGTTTGAAAATAAACGTTTCATAGAATTATGTAATGAAAAAGGAATTCACCACACATTTTCTGCACCAAGAACTCCACAACAAAATGGAGTGGTAGAAAAGAAAAATAGAACCATACAAGAGATGGTTAGAACAATGCTAAATGAGAGTAAATTATTCAAGAAATTTTGGGGTGAAGCTATAAGTACAGCTTATCATGTGTTGAACCGAGTTACCATTAGAGCAATCTTGAAAAAGACCCCATATGAGCTATGGAAAGGTAGAAAACCAAATATTTCATATTTTTATGTTTTTGGTTGCACATGTTATGTTTTGAACAATGGAAAAACTAACTTGGGAAAACTAGATGCTAAAAGTGATTAGGCAATATCCCTTGGTTACTCATCTAATAGCAAAGCATATAGAGTCTTCAATAAAAGGAACCAAGTTGTAGAAGAGTCAATACATGTTGTTTTTTATGAATTTAACCCATGCTCCAAAAGAAAAGATGATTTAAGTGATGCAGATGATATCACAAGTAACATTGAAAAATTGCATGTGGATAAGCAAGAAGAATCCATGGAGGAAAGGGTAAGTGAAGGTAATAATTCCTATAAACCTCCAACTGATTTAAAGTTCAAAAATTCCCATCCAATTGAACAAGTTATAGGGAATGTCTATGAAGGTGTAAAGACTAGAAGGTCAAAACAAAATATTTGTGGACAATACGCTTTTGTATCCAAAATTGAACCATCCACTATAGACCAAGCTCTTGATGATGAAAACTGGATCATAGCAATGCAAGAGGAATTAAATCAATTTGAAAGAAGCCAAGTTTCGCATCTTGTTCCGAGACCAAAAGATTGCATTGTCATTGGCACAAAATGGGTCTTTAGGAAAAAATTAGATGAACGTGGACTTGTGGTGAGAAACAAAGCTAGACTTATGGCAAAGGGATACTCACAAGAAGAGGGAATAGACTTTGAGGAATCCTATGCTCCGGTTGCTAGATTGGAAGCTATTCGTATCTTACTAGCTTTTGCATCTCACATGAACTTTAAATTATTTCAAATGGATGTTAAAAGTGCATTTCTGAATGGGTACATAAATGAAGAGGTGTATGTTGAAAAACCACCTGGATTTGAGGAGAAAGATCAATCTAAATTTCTATACAAATTAACCAAAGCATTGTATGGATTAAAATAAGCGCCAAGAGCTTGGTATGAGAGATTAAGCAAATTTTTGATTGATCATGACTTCCAAAAGGGAAAGGTAGACACCACTTTGTTTATCAAGTACAAAGAAAAAGATATCTTAATTATTCAAATTTATGTTGATGACATTATTTTTTGTGCTACTAATGAGATTCTTTGTCAAGAATTTTCTGAGCTTATGCAGAAAGAATTTGAGATGAGTATGATGGGGGAGCTGAATTTCTTCATTGGACTACAAATTAAACAATCAAGTGAAGGGATCTTCATAAACTAGTCCAAGTACATCAAGGAAATGTTAAAGAAGTTTGGCATGGAAAACAGCAAAGGGGCAAACACGCCTTTGAGCTCAACCATTAAAATTGACAAAGACGAGAAAGGCAAACCAGTCGATTTAAAATTATATAGAAGCATGACAGGTTCTTTATTATATTTAACTGCTTCTAGGCCTGATATATTATTTAGTGTGTGTATGTGTTCTACATTTCAATCATGTCCAAAAGAATCACACTTGGTAGCTGTAAAAAGAATTTTCAGATATTTAGTAGATACTACAAACATAGGACTTTGGTATCCAAAGGGATCTAATTTTGATCTAATCGGCTACTCGGATGCGGAATTTGCCGGTTACAAAGTAGATAGAAAAAGCACTAGTGGAACATGTCAATTTCTTGGGAACATGTTGGTTTCATGATTTTCAAGAAAACAAACTAGTGTTGCTCCATCTACGGCGGAAGCCGAATATGTTGCCGCCGAGAGCTGTTGTGCCCAATTGCTTTGGATGAAACAACAACTTAGGGATTATGGCATGAACTTTAAAAATATACCTATTAGATGAGATAACACAAGTGCAATATGTTTAACTACAAATCCAATTTTGCATTCTAGGACCAAGCATATCGACCTTAGACATCATTTTATTAGAGAACATGTAGAAAATCATGATATATGTTTGGAATATGTGAGAACAGAAGATCAAATTGCAGATATTTTTACCAAACCTCTAGCAAAAGAACCATTTTATAAAATTAGAAATGATATGGGAATGCTAGAATTAACTTAGACAAGCACACGCTGAGGGGGAGCATAGGTTCAGGGGGAGCAGCCCCGCCATTCTCAAAGGATTAAACCGCTCCATCTCTATTTTTGATCAATTGACAAAAAGGGGGAGAAGAGATCGGGATTTGAGTCTCCGTTTTAAATGCGTGTATGAATGGCTTTAAGTCTTAAATGTTTGTATGAATGATTTTAACTTGTGATATTTTGGAAGAAATATGTATGTTAAACTCATGTTTTTTAACTTGTGATTTATTGGAAATATATGTTAAAAATCAAAATGCAAAAATAGTTTGTTTTAAAGACATTGAAAGGTATATACTCAAATCAGTTTTGTCAATCATCAAAAAGGGGGAGATTGTTAGAAACATGTGGAAAATAAGCCAAGTTTATGTTTTGATGATTAACAAACCAATTTGAGTAAGTGTTGGTTACTAACATGTTTGTGAAGATGATTGAAGGTTATAAAAATGAAGAATATGAAGCATGGAAAGTCAAGTCGATTTCCAAGTCGACTCAGGCCAAGTCGATCCCCAAGTCGACTCCAGTAGCGACTTCAGCTCCTCATTTTCATCCAGAGTTGAAAACGGGGAACCAAGCTACCAAAGTCGCAAATGAAGTCGACTCTGCATGCGACTTGGGTGAAGTCGCGGACCAGGTCAACTCCAGCTTCAACTTCGAGGCGTCATTTTCATCCAAAGTTAAAATCGGGGACGAGAGCTGCCGAAGTCACATCCCAAGTCGACTCCGCATGCGACTTGGGTGAAGTTGCAGACCAAGTCGACTCCAATTTCGACTTTGAGGCGTCACTTTCATCTAGAGTTGAAATCGGGGACGAGATCTACCGAAGTCACATCCCAAGTTGACTCTGCATGCGACTTGGGTGAAGTCGCAAACCAAGTCGACTCCAGCTTCGACTTCAGTGCGGAAATTGCTGAACGAGTTAATTCAATGATAGATTTGAGTGGAGATGAAGATCAAGACAACTCAAACACTCAAATGAAGATCAAATGGAGAATCAAAGCAATCAGGGTTGCATGAACCCATCATGTTGGATCATGAACACTTACTCGGACATCTTCCATGCATTCCAAGATTCAAGTACTCAAGAACTCAAGAAAAGGAATCCAAGCTTTTCTATGTAAATAATCATACAGTGTTCCAAAGAGATATAAATCAAGGGAGAACAATCAATATGAAGAAAATCAAGTGATCAAAGTCATCTTTGAAGATTTTAAGTTCATCAAGCAAGCTGAGGAAGTGAAGTCGCACCCGAAGTTGACTTCACCCGCGACTTGGGTCAAGTCGAAAACTAAGTTGACCTAAGCGGGAACTTGAAGAAGTTGCGAACAGGCGAAGTTGCACCCGAAGTCGACTCCATCTGCGACTTGGGCGAAATCACACCCGAAGTCGACTCCACCTGCGACTTGGGTCGCAACGGTCGGAAAATTTTCGAACGTTGGCGCATTAAATGCGCGCCACCTACTTCCAAATGTTCGGATTCCCTCATAAATTATATAAGGAATTCAATATGAACGTGGAGGGTAGTTGAGAATTCATTGAATGAGCATAACTCCCATCTCTAAGAGCATTAAGTGATCAAGTCATCATATAGAAGAAGAACTCCGCTTTCAAATTGCCAAGAGCTGTTTGCTGAATCATAGAGCCTACGTTATAAGTTCTTCTCTGCGCCAAATCTGCCTCTACACAACAGTAAAGTGTAGAAACTTTCTTTCATTTTTTATTATTGTATTGAACTTGACTTAGTTTGGGTAACTAAGATCAAGTGTAAGCAAAGTAGTGTGTGATTGGAGTGGAACTCGTCACTTACTTGTGCTGTGTATTGTTGATGCCCCCTAGAGCTGGAATCTAGAAGAGAACAGTGGCTGTAGTTATATTTGTGAAAGTCACAAGAGGTGTGAGCTTGGAAGAGTGGAGTAGGGAAGGTTGCTCGAACCACTATAAAATTTTGTTTGTTGATATTTATTTTTGCTCTCTGTACATATTGCTTTCCATTTGCTTCTTCATAAAAGAGGACTAGATTAATCCGGGGTAAAGTTTCTGTTTAAGTTGAAAATTTTAAATACTCAATTCACCCCTCCCCTCTTGGGTAATTTCCATTAACTCGGGACCAAAAAACTTAACCTCGACATGCTAGCATGACTTTCTTGCATAAATTCATAAGACAGTATTTTTCGTATTTAACAAAGCAGTTATGTAAAGAAGTTAGCAACACATATTGAACTAAGGAATGACCATCCTTAAATATTTAAATATCAATTTCTAAATCAATAAAAAACAGTTGGAATATCATTGGCAATTATTTAAGAATATTTTAAGAGACAAAAATCATTTAAAAAATTTTGCTTGCTTACCTGGTTCACGTGGGCTTTCCGAATCAACTTTTTCTTTGCCTTTGCCTATACATGTAAGAATGACAGTATTCATGTAAATTCCACGTACTTGCATTCAACTTAGTTTTCCAACCTATTTTCATAAATATTCATAGCCCACTTGAATTCCAAGTCGGGTGTACATATACAACACTCTTTGTATCAAAATCATTAATTAATTACATATTCAATCTCCATATTTAGGGTATCATTCATATATGTCATAACACACTCATTAATCATTCATTAGACATCATATGCAGTAATAAACTTCCAACTTGTCATTTTCACATATTTTTCATAATTCACATATTGTGCTGATTCTTAAGCACTTAGTTAATGTCAAAACCTTCATATGTTATTCTCAAATTTTGGGAATATCCAATAGAAATATAATCCACGTGTTCCAATCATATTTTTATGCATTTTTTCATTTTATTATTTTACATAACCCATTTATCATTTTCTCATACTCATCTACTCATATATGACCATTTTTCAACACATAATTCATGTGTTTCTTAAAAATTTTCAAATTAGAAACTTGTCTTCTAATTCAGTGTGATTATATATCTTAATTAACACTTTATTTAGTGTATTTTTACGAATTTTTAATCCACTAATTTCAGGGTTCCAAAACAGCAACTTTGGGACCCGATTTTTACACTTTCAATGTCCATTTTGATACTCAAATCTAAATAGATTTTTGGTCACTTAATTCCAGAAATTCATCATACTTTTCTTAACCCAAATTAAGGGTATTGTCACATATTTAAAATCCATATATAGGTTGCTTACAAAACAGCAACTTTTCATGCATGTAGGGTACCCTTTCTACCCTACTTTGGACGTCCACTTGTTTATCCCTTAAAATTCAATTTTGGGCAGTCCTTGATAAGCCCTTTTTAATGTCCAAAGTGTGCTATGTTTAGGGTATTTTACCCTCTAAATCTTCCATAATTCATTTAAGCTACTTCATGTATCATTTCCAACACCTAAATAAGAAAATCGGGTCTTAAGAGTAACCCTAATTAGCATTCTTTCTAAAATTCATCACTCATGCTTAAATCTACATATATCATACATCTAAACATGAATTATCATGTAATCATATCAATTCAACAAAACAACAACATTACATGTAAATTAAAGCAAGTTTCAGCTAGTTTATGAACTCATAATTCACCCTAATCATCATTCTCTTCCTCTTGAACCCCTAATTGCATACTTGTCATTAAATTCCCATTTGATATCCTAATTAAGGGCATCATAAATACTCCTTTAAGGGTTCATTATGAATCATATTCACGACTCATAAATTGAGTTAGGAAAACTAGATACAATGATTCAAACTCAGGAGTACACTTACTTGAATTGATTAACACTTAAGCTCGACTTCTTTAGCTAATTTCCTTGGCTTCTTTTCTCTTTTTTTTTTCCCTTTTTCTCTCCTTTTTCTTGGCCTTCCCTTTGCTGAATATGGTGGATGTGTAGCTGCTGGAATGAGAGCTTCTACTTCTTGAAATTTTCTAACTCCCAAAAGCACATATGCTATGCACGTCCCCTTAAGAGATGACTAGAATTTCCAGCTTGTGGGCCCCATTTAGCACATGTTTTGAGGGTATTTTAATATATATTAATCTCTCTTGCTGACATGGAAAAATTTGGTCCATTTAAATTACATTTTACCTAAGTAAAAATTTATCAATTATCCATATCATTGACTAATCTCCACGATGTCCACTAATCACGTCCCATTTCAGCTGCTGCTTTTCCATTTTTTTCAAAAAACTAGCAGCCTTAATTAATGGATATTTATGTACCCTAACATGTAGACCATTTAGGCATGTATTTAGCATTTTTTTAAAAATCAAAAAAATCAAATTGCCAACCATTTGGACGGTCCATATCGCAACTCCCTTTTGTTGTCCATATTCATGTCCCTTTTTCAGCAGCCAATTTGCAACTTTTCCACCATTTTGCAGCTTTAATTTAATGATCATTTAATCACCTAGCAATTTAGCTCAATTAGGGGTCAATTTAGAAAAATTTAAAAAAAATACAAAAATTCCAAAAACTGTCATAACCGTCCACATCTCCCCTGCTACAGTTGCTGTCCATTTATTGATCATATCTCAATGGCATGGATTTGATGCTTTTAACAATGAATTTCCACCCTAATTAAATTCACATTTATTCATATTAATCCAAGCTTACTTTGACATATATTTTATGTGAAAAAAATCAGAAAAATCCAAATTAGGGGGCTGTTTGGACGTCCATGCATGCCATCCAAGCTACTCTCTCCTAAGCTAGTATATTAGCCTCTTAATTCAGCATTTATTCATGAGATAATTGCAGAAATTTTTTCATTTTTCATAATTCATAAAATACCCTGCAATTGACCTCCTTTTGCACCTCGATTTTGTCTTTATTCATTTGATTATTTTATTTAACTTTAACATAAATGCTAATCACTTTTTGGTATAAAAAGTCAAAAATGTTTATCCTAATTTTGTGCAAGCCTAATTCCATCATTATTAGCTTAATCAAATCCTTCCATAACCTTGATCTCATAATTTTAACCATCCATTTCAAATTTCACCTCAATCCAACTTTTCTAGCTCAAGTTATGGTCAATTGAAGTTATCTCTGAATTTTGGATGGTGATGATAATTTATCATCAAAATTTTCATAATATAATTTTACCACGTGATTAAGCACGAAATTATGTGCTTCCATCTCAATTTTCATCTTAATCTGCCTTATCGGCGTCAAGTTATGAATTTTTCAACATTTTCCAACTTGGCTTTATAATTAGCCTTCTAATTTTCATTAATCTCATTATAGAATTTAATTAATTTTTCACGACACACTAGTAATTTTTAATCCTCATTAGGTCACTTTAATCAATTGACCCATTTCGACTTAGGGGCTGTTTGGCATTGACCAAAACTCACCCTTTTGCGTATAACTTTTCACACGGGAGGGCTTTGTGTAAAAACCCGTCAAATCAGTCATCCCGTCAATAGCAGGCTGCACCTCCTATACATTTGCAAAAGCCGGACGAACCACGTTAATCCCAACGCGCGCAAATGCTCAGCCCATCCACCACGTTATTCCCACCTGCGGACTAGCTGCTGTTTGCGGCGCAGCAGCTCGATATTGGCGGTTTCAACGATGTCAAAATTTTGACCGGCCGTACTCAACCAGATTTAATGTACGCACAGCAGGATGGAGGCAACTGATGGTTGATGTGTTTTAAGGAAGTAAACATGTCAAAAAGTTTTAAACCATGCCAAACAGCCCCTTAGAGTGATTGATTTTTTTTATCATCATTCATAATCATTGATCTATTTGCAACAAATCATCAAAATTTGCATATAATTCATTCATAATTCAATCAATTATACATAAAGCATTCAAATTCATATACATGAATCCTATGTGGTTTAGAGTTTCTCACAAAAATCTGGAATTTAACATTTATTTTGATTTATTCCTCAAACTGTCCACAATGCTGGAATCAGGCACACCAATTTCTAAAAATTTTAATTATGATCAAATCAATCAGTTTAAATTTTAAATTTCTAAAATACCTTAATAAATACATGAATTAATCAAAATAAATATTTTTAGTACAAAATATTAATATTTATATTTATTTTGGTATTTTTACTCTGCTGGACAGCAGCATCTATTTTCAGATAGTTCAAATCACATTAATTATTAGATATATTTATACCCTTAAAAATTAAATTTTTATTTTTTTCAACTGATATTCAAGATGTCTTCTATGTTATATAAAATTTTCAGCTCAAAAATATTTGTATAAAAATTATTAAAAATCATTTGGTGTAGTTGATCCTGACACCCATTCAACCCTACCCAGGTTGACTTTTCTAGATTTTTAATTTGCAGCCTTCTTATCCTTTTAAGCTGAAAATTATTTTCTTTCTTAATTATCCTATTATGAGTTTTCACACAAATTTTCATGTTAAAAATGATTCATTTAATATTTCTTCCATATTTTGGATTTCTGTCTCATTTCTACTAAGTTTTGCATATCATCTCCTTGATGCTTGAGTTGAATCTCTAAATTCCTTTAACCTTTAACAACCCTATCAAGGGATCCTTGAATCATCATTTAGGGTTCAAAATAATTTAATTTTATGAACCATTCATTGAGCTAGAAAACTTATAATTTATCAAACCAAAACTTGGAACAACCACTTACTTGAAGTTGTAGATTTGTCTCCTCTTTGTTCAAGCTTGGTTGCTCCTCTTCTTTCCTCTTTTTTCTCCTTTTTTCTTCTTTTGTTACTTTTCCTTACTTCCTCCTTTCTTCTCCCCTTGGACGTCCCATATAGCTTCCCCCTTTCTTTTCTCTATTTTATGCCCAAACGTGGACGTCCAAGTTGTCCACCAGGGGCGTTCCAAGGGCTACTCATTTTGAGAAATTTTTTTCTCACTTGGATGCTTCCTAAACATGTCTAAGGGCTGCCCCCTTTGCCTCCTTATATAGGGTTGCAATTCAACCTTAGTTTGCCCCCATTTTAACCATGGTTAAAGGCATTAAATTACCTTGATTTGTTGTTACAATATGTACCATCCAAGTGTCCCTACATGTGCCCATAGGTTGCCACATCACCTCTCTAGCTATGCCACATCATCACCTCATTTATATTTTCATCATCGTTATCCATGCATCTTTGTATTTTCTAAAAATCACAAATTGCTCAAAATTCCCATCTCATGACACCTCAAAAGTGGGTCCTCAAAGTCAACCATGCGTTAATCCAAATGCATCCTACAATGACACATGTCCACATTATCCATGCATTTTTTTATTTTTTAAAATTAAAAATCTACCCATTTTACCCTACGTTGACATGTGTCCACTTGATATAAATTCATCAACTTTAATATTAATTGAGTTGACTTTAATCTTGCTCAAATCAATCCTACGATGACACATGTCCATTTGCTTTTTTAAAAGTCAACTTTCTATTTAATTAGTTGACTTTAAATCTTGCTCAACAAATCCCATATTGATACGTGTCACTTGTCACCTTTGGTTCATTAATGGTGTGTAACTTTTCATAAGCAAAAGTCAAACGCTTTCATCCTTATGTGATTAAGTAATTTTCCATGATATTTAGCTTAATCAAATCCATCCATATGATAGAACACCTCATTTTAACCATTAATGAAAATTTTCATCTCAAAAGGATCATCCTAGATCAAGATATGAGCATTTGAAAATATCATATGAAAATTGATGAAATTAAATCATTATCATCATAAATCATTCATGATTAACATAATCCATACCATTCATGAGGTAAAGCACGTCAACTTGCGCTTACCTTTCAAACTTCACGTCAATCCACCTTATGTGCATCAAGTTATGAATTTTCTAACAATAACCACATCAATCCCATGATTATAATCAACTTAATCATAATTAATGAAATTAAATATCATGCCAAATCATCATTTTTATACCTCCTTTTGTCCTTTTTGAGCTCATTAACTCATATTGGGCTATGGAGATTAATTTAACCACCTTACTTAATCATTTGCCCTAATCTCATCCATTCACTTGAATCATATAATTAGCAGTAATTACATGCCCAGATTACATGTATGAGCCACGTTTGTTCTTGGTATCACATTAGCTAAGCAACAAATTACCTCTATCATTTTTATTCTCATATGTGTACCAAGATTTTGTCTTCACAAATAAAGGAGAATTGTAGTAGGAAAGGAGGGAAAAAATAGCTTTCATGCATACAAATCTTATCAAGTAGTCTAGAATAAAAAATAAATTATTTTGACAAATACATGTACAAATAATAAATTAACATGCATTACTAAGCATCATTCTTATTTTTCCATTCTTAAAAATTTTCAACATTAGTAGCATAAAAAATTTAATGAATTTCAAAATTTTCAACCACTCTTCTTATCAATCAAATAATCTTAACACTCACCCTGCTGAATTTAAATAAAATATTTACAAAATATCCTAATTCATGGTATTTGTGCAAGGAATCGTAAAAAATTCAATATGAGAGGTAAAATCAAAACATTTAATATATATTAATAAAAATTATCCATGATTTTTCCGTAATGAAGCCATACCCTTATACTTGAAATAGACATTGTCTTCAATGTCTAGCACATGCACACATTATCAATATCTTTCAATGCTATTTCACACAAATATGTATTCATTCATTGTATTCGCAAAACTCATGCATCATGATCAAAATATTTAGAATTATATAAAAAACTAGATAAGATCAACGACTTCCCTATTTAAGCTTCCTTGTATTTGCACTAATTTTTTTGTCACCCTCTTGCCATCAAATGTATTCATAAAAAAATCATCAATTTAAATTGGAGAGAGAACCAACTAAACTAAAAATCAAATAAATCAAACTAGAAAATAAAATAAAAATCAAACGCTATGATTTGAGCGATTTGATCATAATGAATTTTGAGTGATCAAATTTAGCCTAAGTTAGGTAGTGTAACGCCCCATTCCTAGAAATACTCAATAACTAGTCAATGGGTACTACACAACCTAAGAAAAATTTGACAGCATCTCCCCATAATATACAAGGGGTAAGGGGTAATATGGAATACATGACCTGATATTCATAAACATTTCAATTTATAACATTCAATCCTATATTTATATACTTGCATTTTCATATAATAAGGACATTCAAATAGAAAGAAAATCGTTAAATGTTACCCATACACATCAAGCAAACCTAGTGATCATGCATATGTGCATCCACAAAGATTATAATCCAATCCGAAATACCAAATACAATTGTTTATCAAAGTAAATCCATCTCAATAATCGTCTACATATACGAATATCAAAAGAGCACAAGTTTTAAAAGAACTGGAATTAAAGTTATTGTGCTACGGTCTCCCAAATGTGATCTTCAACTTGTCCCATCTTGAAGTTCTCCACCTGGCGTGTGATCTAAAGGCAAAATAACAACGATATGAGTCTAAATAGACTCAGTAAGTAGATAGTGGTTAGCACAAAGTGAAAATAAGTAAATTCTGGATGCACATGTTGTGTTCATGATAAGATGTATGGGTCCAAACACCCACTCCCAAGATCATATGCATAAAAACCACATATAAATAGAAGAACACGAACCGTCCTCTACTCATGTCTATCAAGGGCCATGAACAACCCTCTCCTCATGTCAATCAGGGCCATGAACAACCCTTTACAACCTAACATTTTAAACAACATATTATACATAACAGACAGGGATAAATGCCACAATCCACACATACAACATCAGCAAGGTTTACTTAAATTCAACAAACAAAATTGTCATACAAGCATTTTATCAAACACATGATGGGCGCAATATAAGGGAACCCTCAATTCATACTCTCGTTTGAGTCGAATCGATTAACGTCATATTCAACAATATAGAAACTGTTAACGAATCCTTTACTTTCTAGAAATCGCACATTCATAGCAAATTCTCCACGAACCCTGCTTACCCTAACTGTTACGAGCCCTACGCCCCATACCATGAAATTATTCGACGCTACACACTCCCACCAGTCCCACATCACGTTTAGCACGAAATTTCATCACTAAATTAAGAAGGGGCGACATCTACTTACCTGTATCGTAATTTTCCCCAAAAAAAGTGATCCTAACTTGCATCGCTGAGATTTGGAGCTTCCACGATTGGAGTCGACGATCTTCAAGCAGTCGGTAGAGCTTTCCTGAAGGAATCTATAGCTAGACCGAACTGAATGGTAGGGAAAGACGAGAAGAAGCAGGGAACGGGAAGAGAAGAAGAAGGAAAGATAACTGGGTGCGGGATGAAATAAACCCTATCGCGCGGGCTTCCCTTATTACTGAACCCCCGTCGGGTCGGGTCGGGTCGAAGCATGGGTCGGGTCTAATTGCAATTAGTAATTTACTCTCCCACTCATATGACTTAATAATTAAAATTTTCACCGGGGGCACTGCCCCCTTGACCCCCGCGACCTGACCGGGCAGGTCGAACCCCGTACCTACTCTACGAGGGGAACAATAGTCATAGTGCTCATCAATGGAACGCTAATCATACACCTTTAAATTTACACTCAATGGGCCAAGATTATAATACATGCACATATGCACTATGCATCCCCTAGATGGCGTGTCCATATATGTTATGTATCCATTAACATAATAAATTCTTACTAGCATGTTCATAAGTTACCTCATAAATAAAGAAGAGTTATAATAAAATAAAATACCTAGTCCTCACAGGTAGAGATTATCGCAATTGATTTTGTACTTGTGATAGGGCTCTTTGAGTTTGTATGTATCTAAATAGATATTGTCAATAGTGGATGAGCATTTGTGCCACACAATCTCTAGTGGGCTTCAAGTTACTAAATGTAAGGTCAAGTCATGATATAATAGTGTGGCGCCCCCAACCAGAGACGTCACATCCTAAGCTTTACTCCAAGATCTTATCGATTGGTAAATGTGAATCAGGATTGTTGCCTTGATCATGCGGCGGGTTCTTAATTGAATCTCGTCCAAATTTTGTTTATTTCATTCCTTTTATCCATCATCATTTCTTTTCTTTTCATTTCACTTCATTCATCTTACAATCGACAATACACTTGTAATCAATTGCACATATCAAGTGCACATTTCGTTCATAACATCTCAACTTGCTTTTCTACATTAAAGGTCATTTTAACCTAATCATGACATTTTCATTCCACGCATACATACATCCAACCACTAATTCACATAGAACTTAGAACCTTAAATAAGTTCACCTACGTTAACTTAAAACATTAAAGCATACCATCTCATTCATCATGGCTAATTATTTTAACCCACTTTTGCATATCATCTCCTACCTTTCCTTAGATGCTCAGGTCTACGACCTCTTGAGCTTCCCAGTACTTGTCTAAGGTTTGGAAAAATAAATATGAGTGATAACTCAGTAAGCATGCATTTTAGGGCAAGACTTTCCTTTAAAATATTTTCATAGACATCTTCAAAACCTTTTTGAATGGCGTATGGGCTTCAAAGACAAAACGTATGTGTTTTACTCCTTTTAGGTAATTTCTTTGGTCCTATGTGAACATTTATAATGTTCCAAGACATTTTACATAAAACCTTCTTTTGCCAATGTACGTTTTTTACGTCCAAACCATCTTTCTCATAAATCCTTTTAGTCAGGGGACATTTTATGTCCCAAAACATCTTTAACATAAACTTTCTTTGGTAATGGACATTTGTATGTCCAAAAACATTTTTCTACATCAGTCCTTTTGGAAACGAAAATTCATGTCCTAAAACAATGGACATTTATATATCCTAAAATATTTCTCTACATTAATCCTTTTGGAAACGGACATTCATATGTCCTAAAATATTTTTCAACATAAGCCTTTTTTGGCAACGGACATTCTTATGTCCAAAACATTTTGCACATAATCCATTTTTGGCAAAGGACATTTTTATGTCCAAAAATATTTTTCCATATAAACTCCTTTTTCATAATCCCCATTTTGGGACTTGCTTATAGAAAACAAGACGAAAACATATAATCTTTTTTCATAAAAGCATTTGCATAGAAAATATTTCAACTCATCTTATATTTACACTTTTGTGTAAAGCACTCAGTTTTTAGGGTAAACTTGTTCATTATGGCTCATAAAATCCCATTTAGGATAACTTTTCATATAAATGCTTTTATGTCGCATTTTTCCCCGTCCAATAGTGACACTTAACAAGTGATCATTCTACCTTTTTGAAGAGAATCCATCATTAACAGCACGCTAGCAAGGCAGATATTCCTTAATCCTTCTCCAATCTCAGGGAGGGCGCCGCTGGCCTCCTGCCATCCCTTAGCAACTTGGTCATATGTAAAGTGGTCCCCGGTCCATCTCCGACCGTGCTCTACAACCAGCCTATTTCTTATATTGATGCACCATACATCATCATCATAGATGTCCATATGCTGGCATGATTTCTTGAAACATCACAGACTGCAGTCCGTGTGGTTTAAAGTATCACAGACCGCAACCCATGTCCATCTTAAAAAGCAGGATCATAGACCGCAGTCTGTATCCATTTTGAAAAACATCACAAACCGTAGTCCGTGTCAACTTATAAAGCGAGCGCATCCACTTTAAACAAGTTATCATTTTAAATCTAATTTTAGGATGACCTCCCTTAAATTCTTTTTAAAATATTTTGAGTAAAATATTTTGATAAGCGTTTGAAATGCTTGAGAAAACAATAGATCTTAAAATCCTTATGATAAATAAACTTCAAAGCTTTTGAATTTTCAAGAATAAATCACGTATTCTCCTAGCATTTTTTTGGTTTCCATTTCGGGGCCTTTTGCCCACAAAGGTTATGCAATTGTATCATCCTTTTTTTAACCATCCTGATATCATATCTTAATTCACATATCTATCTTGTCATTTTTTACATAAAGAGGGGCTTGCAACAACCCAAAATCAATTCATTTTATGAAATCAACTTATCGGGTTGGTCATCCTTAAACCCCTCTAGAAACATCCATGTAAACATTTTAGAAGCATTTTGGAAATATTTCCTCTTTAAGGAAATCAAATCTTTTTCAACACCATTTCGAATATATGGACTATGTCCAAACCATTATCTACGTTTTAGGGTAATTTTTTTTATAAATCAAATCCTTTTTAAAAACAACACCATAAAGAACTTGCTGACTTGTAAGCAAATTCTTAAAATCATCGGCATAAAGCGTGAAATCCTTTGGAAATAGCATCATAAAGAACTTGCTGACTTGTAAGCAAATTCCTAAATTCATTAACATAAAGCATTCTCAATCTTTGGCAACACTCGTGATAAAATAATTATCTTAAAAAGTGTTGCTTGCTTCCCATGAAGTAAATTTTGAAGTTTTTCATTAAAGCCATCATTTTTCAAAACTTGTGGCTTTTCATTAAAGCCATCATTTTCAAAACTTGTGTTTGCCTATTCGTAAAAACATTCATAAAAGCATCAACATAAACATCTTAAATCACTTCAACACATAAAAGAAAATTCATATTTTGGAAATTTCGCTTGCTTATCTGAGATAGCCTTAACCTCCTTCTTCCACACTTTTCTTGCTTTCACCTAGATAAATGAAAATGACATTTCATTTATACGCATAAAATTCAAATTCTTGAATCCCTTAGGGTTTTCCAACCTACATAAATCCATTTGAATTTATGTTAAACTAACTTAACCCACTTATCTTCCAAGTTGAGCGTCTATTTTCCAATTCCGTCATTAGTATAACTTGTGCTTCCATGACACTCGTTCCTTTTAAAATTCACCTCTAATAGGTTAAAACCTCATAAGAACTTATGATACTTATTTATATCCCATAATAAATTAAATTTCATCCCAAAAATCTGAAATTTAATATTTATTTTGATTCATTCCTCAATCTGTCCAGAATGCTGAAATCAGGCACACTGATCTCTCTAATTTTTGAATCATAATCAAATCAAGGAATTTAAATCTGAAATTTATATCATATCTTAATAAATACATAAATTAACCAAAATAAATATTTTTGGCACAAAATATTAAGTATTTATATTTATTTTAGTATTTTTACTCTTCTAGACAGCAGCATCTATTATCAGATGGTTCAAAAATGTTAATTATTACGTATAATTGTAGCCTTTAAAATTTTATTTTTATTTTGTTTAAGTGTTATTCAAGATTTCTTCTATATCATAGAAAATTTTCAGCTCAAATTTACTTGTATAAAAATTATTAAAAATCATTTGGTGAAGTTGATCCTGACATCTGTTCAACCCTGTTTAGGTTGATATTCCCAAATTTTTAATTTACAACTTTATTATCATTTTTAGTGGAAAATTAGGTAGTTCCTTAATCACCCTATAATTAGGTCTCATAAAAATTTTCATGCAAAAACTCGTTCATTTACTATTTCTTTCATATTTTGGATTTCTGTCTCATTCCTTACTAAGTTTTGCTTCCATATTTGTATCTAAAGTCAACGTACATGCAAAACACTTACTCCTTTGTTCTTAATTCTTATACCTAACATACATCCTCACCTAAAATCAAGGTTTCTGATTTCAATACTTAAGAAACATTAAACAAAACTACATACCTATTTTTGAAGATTTTCTTCCCTTTTGATGAAGCGAAGGAGCCTAGGGCATCCCTTCTTTTCCTCCTCTTTTCCTTCTCTTTTTTTCTTCTTTTTCTCTTTATTTTTTCTTCCTTTCCTCCTTGCATGGCCGTCCATGCTGCTGGTCCCTTTTGGGATTTTTTTCTTACTCAAAAACGTCCAAGTGAACATCCCCTTTCTCTCTTCTCAAAACTGTCCAAAGTGGACATTCAAGTTGTCCACCAAGGGGTGTCCAAGGGCTGCCCACTTGCCCCTTTTATAAGGATGTAGCTTGCTCTTGCTTGCTCCTTACTTACTCTCTAAGAAACCACTTTTCTTGCTCCTTAAGAAACCTCTTTGCTTGCTCTTTAAGAAACCTCTTTATGTCACCTCATCTTATCTCTTAATTGCCTCATTTAAGAGGTTGATCATTCATTAATTAAATAAATTTCAAATGAACCCTATGATGACACGTGTCTTATGTATCTTTCAAAAGTTAACTTCTCATTTAATTAGTTGACTTTAAATCTTGCTCGACGAATCCCGTATTGACA
Organism: Annona cherimola; assembly: GCA_030490835.1. Taxonomy (NCBI): domain Eukaryota; kingdom Viridiplantae; phylum Streptophyta; class Magnoliopsida; order Magnoliales; family Annonaceae; genus Annona; species Annona cherimola. The sequence goes on from CM059972.1 coordinate 37,041,807, forward strand.
TATGTCACTTATCACTTTTGGTTCATTAATGATACATCACTTTTCATAAACAAAAGTCAACTACTTTCGTCCTTTTGTAAATAAGAAGTTTTTTATGATTCACCATAAGATTCACCATATCGTTTTAACTGTTTATGACAAATTTCATCTGAAAATGACTTTTCTATCAGAAGTTATGGTCATTTGAAATTGTCTTTTGGATTTGGACGAAAAAAATAATTATCACTCTAATCTCATCATAATTTTCATAATTCAATCCATGCATAATGTTGGACACATCATCATATTCTTACCTGTTAAATTTCACCTCATTCCGCCTTATAGGCGTCAAGTTATGAATTTTCTAACATTTATCACCTTAAATCTATAATTATCAACATAATTTTCATTAATTAAACTATAACATATCAGGTAATTATCCTCAATATATTCACATTTCCTAACCTAATGAAGGTTACTTCAATCATATTGACCCAAATTGGGCTATGACGATTAATTTAATCACATTTCTCAATCAATAATATTAAAATTAATCAATCAATTGAATCATGTATAAATCACATATTGTGGCGCCCCGAACCGGAGTGCCTAGAAGCCTTACTCCGGAATCGATTTTGATTGGTAAATGTGAGTCAAGATTGTTGCCTTGATCACGCGGCGGGTTCTTAATTGGATTTCATCCTTTTTTTTCATTCATCACTTAAGCATATACTTTATTCATAATAGACTCATCAATATCATCATAAAACCATTCATATCTTCTTTTTATTGAAATAATTCAAATAAGTACAATCATATTTGTAATATCCATAAAACATTTCTTCAACATGATTATCATACATTTGTCCCTTTGGACACATACATAGAACTGCAATTAAATTTGCAGGTCATTTCTACCTGGCATCCTTTATGAGTCAGCTCCATAGCCTGTTTGTCATTTTGAAAACAGATATGAGTAATAATACTCAGTAAGCAAGCTTTTTTCTTTAGCAAGTAAACATTTTCCTTTCATTCAAATGCATTTCTCCCCATTTGGTAGGAAACACTTACCAAGTGATCAATTACCAATGGGATAGAAACCTTTTCATGTATTTCATGAGAATGCAATGCATTCATTCGTTCATGACTTTCCTTGTACCCCCGCCTCTTAGGAGGATGCCGCCGGCACACAGCCCTTGCGACTTAGCAATAGTGAAGGGGGATCCTCGATCCGCTTTCTACCTCCACCAAAGGCCTCTTCATTGTGCACCATGAACATACACATATGCCGGCATGACATATCCATAAAAAATTCATAAAAGGCATTTAATAAGCAAGTTGGCAATCATTTTATGTAAAGCAGTATAGGAATGGTCATCATCAAATATATTTCATAAAGCAGTAAACAATCATTTTCAAAAGGGTTGTTTGCTTACAATGAAGCAATAAAATCACATTTTCAAAGTTGTGCTTGCTTACCTCCTCAGTCTATGTCCTCCACCTTTTCCTTTCATTTTCCTATACAAGAAAAAATGATATTTTATCTATATCATTTCATGTCTTAGATTGCTTCCCATGCATGTTTTATAATTATTTATTACCTCATTCCTATAGAGGTTAATCTTATAAAGATACTTGGTCATTACCTCCTTATATGGATTTTTTTTATCCATAATCCCTTTTAAAAATTCCATTTATATATTCTTCAAGATATAAATACTAATCTCATTTTTTCCACCCAATTTACGTTTTTACTATTCATGGTATTGTTCATCATCACTGTTCACGATCATTGTTCATGATAACTATTCACGTTACTGTTCGCCCGAAGTTACTGTTCATAGCACCGTGGGTTACTGTTCATGGGTTCCAAAAATTGACATTTTTTTCAAAAATAAAAAATACCATGACATAGCTCTCAATTAGTATATCATGGGAAAATTCTTGAATTTTGAATTTATCATCATTAACTTGGCTAATTAAATCATTTTCTTCATATACCGAAAATCAACATAATTTCTCTTAAGCATAATCCTTAAATCCAAAAATCATGAAATTAATATATCATCATTCCAACATCATAACTATCATAAATATTCATCCCATATCATCATTTAGCAATATTGGAGCATTATTTTCACATTTCATACATGATTTTCCCGAATGCTCTATCTTCACTCCAAATTTTTGATATTTTGGCGTAATTCCAATTAGGCATTATAACTTTATTTATTTTCTCATGCTTAGATGGTTTTACCCTACTTAACACCCAAAACAAATTTGGGAAGAATCCCCTTACCTGAAGTAGAAAAATTCTCCTCCTACTTGCCTTTTCTCTCTCTAACCTTCCTTTCTCTCTTAGAAACGAATTTTGGGGGTGGAAAAGGCTTGAATTTCTCAAGCTTGGGTTGAGAATGGAGTGCCTTGGACGTTCTCACCTTGCCCCTATTTATAAGGTTGAATTTTTCAACAAATTACAATTTACCCTCCCTTGCTTGAGGTATTAAATTCTAATTTTTTTCTTCAAATCCCATGCAACTCTTGGAGCTTTGTGCAGCCCCATCCCTACCCTGCTCATGCCCCCCTATAGCAGCCCTATTTAATGATTTGAGATTAATTATTTTTAAACTAATTAATCTCAACCATTGATTACATGATAACATTAATTGTGGGCCATTGGATTTGGCTCAAAATCCCACTACCCCTGCACGTCCAACCCCCCTTTTGGACTTTGAGCACAATTGCATTTAATTAAAGTGATTTTTAGTTAATGATATTCGACTTTTAATTAATCAAAAATTAAATGAAAAAGTGGGCTACTTTTTTATGTTAAATATTGGCCTTTAATTCATAATTTTCATCACATCTCAAACCATTCATCATGTTCATCATAAATATTTGGCCATTCATAAAAAATTTCATCTAAATCTGACGTCCGGATTACAATTTATGAATTTTTCTTTATTTTTCACTAAAATCCGAAATTCTATTAAAATATCAAAAAGTATTGTTGTTTCGTCCTCTAGTGATTAAATCTCCTTTTTCATTTTTTTGTGATTAAGTTAATCCAAGTGATTAACTCTTAATCACGTGTCTTAATCCCTAGGTTACTATTCATGTGTACTATTTATGTGCACTATTCACGTGCGCTTATTCATGCGGTTTAATCCCATAATTGCATTTCTTTAACCTCTAATATACATATTTTCATACTCGTGAATATATATTTCATGAATACATTATCTAGGGTTTACAACCCTAAAGTTTTATACACGTGTCTAAGATTGGGGTTTCACACATATCCATGCCTAATTTACATGTAAATGTCCTACTTGGGTCTGCATATCACAGATGGTTAGCCAATCTAGGGTTAGGATATTATAAGATCTACCATTGTCTTTTTATTGTCTATTTTTCCATAGGTATACGGATCACACGAGTAATACATATATATATATATAAGTAGAGTATTATTCCCATAAAGGCTTGAATGCTAAATATTTATAATTCCTAAAAATTAAAAATTAGAATTTAATTGGATGAATGAAAATTAAGATGTGCAAAGTGTTGGTCCGAGTTTATAGCAAAGCCCAAGAGGGGAGGGATGAATTGGGTCTTTAAAAATTATTTTGCAACTGGAAAACTCAACCTCTTGAGAGTTTTGTCCTCTTGAATGAAAAACGTGAAATATAGAAGCAGTAAACAATCAAACTCAAGAAATTATAGTGGTTCGGGATAACCCTCCCTACTCCACTCCTCCAAGAACACCCCCTAGTGTCTTGGGTTCCACTAACCAGCTTTTTTCTAGATTTCAGCTCTGGGGGGCCTTATACAAACTCAACACAAGTAGGTGACGAATTCCACTCCAATCACGCACAATTTTGCCTTCACTTGGTCTTATTCTCTAATACTAAGCCAAGTGGAATACAAATGATTAAAGAATAAAGAAAGATTATATACTTTATAATTGTGTAGACAGTTTCTTACACACAGAAGAAGTTGTAAAAGAGGTTGAAGATGGAGCAATTCAGCACTTTGCAGTTTGAAGCAGTGTTCTTCTTGAAAACCCTTTTGTAGATCACTTAAATGCTATGAAATGAGGGAGTTGAACTCAATCAATGCTCTCTTATCTACCCTTCCTCGTTCATTTGAAGTGCCTTAAATAAATGGGTATAAATTCGAATGTTTGGAGGTAGGTGGCGAGCATTTAATGTGCCAATATTTGAATTTTTCCGACCATTGCGACTCAAGTCGCACTTGGAGTCGACCTAGGATGCGACTTCTTTCAAGTCGTAGGGTGGAGTCGACTTCGGATGCTACTTCGCCCTTCAATCTCCCAGTCAAGTTCCATATATAAGTCGACTTGGTCTTCAGACTTGACCTAAGTCGCAAGTAGAGTCGACTTCGGATGCGACTTCACCAGCCATCTATCTTCTTAGATCTTTTGACTTATTTGTGATCTACTTGTGTTAGCCTTCCCATGTTCTTCATATTTCAAGTGTATAGACCTTCATTTGAACCTTTAGTCCTTGACTTTTATCGTGACACTTGAGTTTATTTAATATACACTTGATACAATCCTTTTCAGTGGTCTTGATTTAAGATTGTCATTGCCACTTGAATTTGATTTATTCATTATAATAAGAAGTTTAGAATCAACTTTGATTTTTGTCTATACTCAAGTCACAAGTTTGATTCGACTTGAGGTGCAACTTCATCCAAGTCGCATGTTAAGGTCGACTTGAGATGTGACTTCACCCAAGTCGCATGATGGGGTCGACTTGATATGCGACTTAACTCTATTAGCTTCAACACCTGTAACTGAAGTTCACCCAAGTCGCAGTTGGAGTCGACTTGGTGTTGCGACTTCACCTAAGTTGCAGGCGAAGTCGAATTCAGTTGCGTCTTCATCTGTCTCGGAGTCCAAATTTCAACACCGTCTACTTTTGAAGCTTTCAGGTCGATACTGAAGTCGACTTCGGTATCGACCTCACCTAGTCGACACCTAAGTTGACTTGGCATGCCACTTGGCCTGCCAATCTTTTGACCTTCAAGTATATTAACTTTGGCATCACTTAGCAAATACATTGGTACTTAAATAATTTTCAAATTGAGTTGTTAATCATTAAAACATGGATTGTACTTAATTTGCCTCATGTTTCAACACAAGTATAAGAGAAAAGATAAATGAGAAAAGATAAATGAGAAAAGTCAAAAGAGATATTGGAACAAACATGAGTAAACTAAATGGAAAACTCTTGTCGATGGATAAATCTAGAGTTATAACTTTACTTGTTTATCTCTATGATTTTATTACTATGAAACCCCACCTATTTTAAAACATAGTAAATATAGATTGGAGCTCGTATAAGATGAAATTTGAAATATTCATGATATAAAGGGTTTATGATCACCTATATGGTTTTCAATAGATCTAAGTATGGGTAACTCGTGTTGGCATGAAAATTTAATGGGAGATATTAAATTGCATGCTCTATCATTTAGAAGGATGAGATTTGGACAACTAAGTAAGGTGATTAAGTTAATCACTTTGATTACTATGGTAATTATGTGTACTAAAAGACGAAATACACTAAAGGACAAAAAAAGATAGAGAATGCTTAGGACGCAAGTAAAATATGAAATGTAGCAAGTATAAATAGAGAAAAGGGCAGCACATGGGACGTTTCCAGCAACAAGGAAGAAAGAAGAAGAAGAAGAGAGAGAGAGAGAGAGAGAGAGAGAGAGAGAGAAAGAAAAAGAGATGGGGCCTTGATCAAGTGATTGTTTAAAAGGTAAATGTGAGCTTTGGAAATCTTACTTGAACTTAGCTTGTTATAATTTTAAGTATGTATCTTGAGTGATTAAAGAGATTAAATGCCCTAAATTAGGTTATCGTGCCAAGAAAATGATTGACTATTGGAAAATTGGATACATGTGATTTAAGGAGATGAGAGTGTTCATCTCAAAGGAAGAATTGAACAAGATTGATATACTAAGAGTCACATATAGAATGAGACTATAAAAGGGTTGGGAACAAGTGATAAATGCATGGAAAATGCAAACCGTGCAAGCATAAGATGTTATACAGGTAGATTAAGTGATCATTTTTACTTGTCTAGGAAAAGACAAGGAAAAGATTGAGGGAACAAGTTGAGCTTCCCGCAGGTAAGCAAGCCTTTCGAAAATGCTATTTCAAAAGAGTTTTGTAAAAAGAAAAGTTTGATTTTTTTAAGAAATGATATTTGCAAGAAAAGATTTTGAAAATGATGTTTTTGAAATGTTTTGAATCCCTTTGAGTATTGAAATGTTTTGAACTTCTTAGAATATTGAAATATTTTGAATCTCTTGGAATGTTGAAATATTTTGAATCTCCTTAAATATTGAAATGCTTTGAGATTGCTCTATATTGATGTTTCTAAAAGAGTTTAAGGGTGACCATCTCGATAAGTTGATTATATAAGATGATTTAATTTCTTTTTGTTAATAGTATTCAAAGAATATGCACGCTCTTTTTTTATATATATGAAAATGACAGGGATGTTGTCCAAATGGAAAATATGAGGCCGGAGTGGAAGAATGGGAACGATGCGTTTGCATATCATTTGAAAAACCCAAAAATGAGAATAAAAATATTTGCAAGAAAAGCTTTTGAAAATGCTTTTTTATTCTCAAATCTTGAAATGTTTCAAAAATTGCTTTATCATGACAGTTCTAAAATTGTTATCAAGAAAACAAGCAAAACTTTTGAAACTATTGATTTTTCATTAAAAAAATGACATACCTTGAAATTCCTTGACTTTGGAAGTATTTTAAAAATTGTCTTATATTGATGATTTTGAAGGGTGGTCATCCTAATACGGTGATTTGAACACTATTTTACAAATTACGTTCAAAATAAGTATGCAAGCTTTTTCCTACATGAGAATAACAACAATGTCATGTGAAAAAGGTATATGATGCCAGGGTGAATGAAACTCATGCATGAAAAAGGACACTAGGTCCACCCTTGATGTTGTCAAGTCGATGTGTCCAGTGTCTTCTAGTAGAAAGGTTATATTTTCATAGGTAGTTGTACCCTTGTTATTGTTGAGTCGGTGTGACCGGCGTCTTCCAGTAGGAAGGTCATTTTTTCATGGATAATTGATCACTTGTTAAGTATCATCTACTATATAGCAAGGGTTTTACCAGGCTATCGTACCATCACATGAAGAATTATGACATAAATGAAGACGATGCAGTTGCATCACATGAAGAATTATGAAGTGGATGGAAATAATTGTTTATGAAATGGTTATGCTAAGTTTTTAGTTTTGAAAAATACGCAGGATAATGCCTGTGTGGATTTCAAATTATACTAGCATGTCAATGTGGATAAGAATGATGTATGGTGCACCAGAATGATGAATAAGTCCATTGTAGAGGCAGTCCCAGACCGGGGCCCCCCTCTACATATGACCAAGTCGCTAAGGAAAAGGCAGGAGGCCTACAGCACTCTCCCTGAAATGGGAGAAGGTTGAATACATGACAGCTTAGCTAGCGTGCCTTCACATGAAAGGTTTCTTCTCCATAAGTTGAATAGATGACCACTTAGCTAGCGTGCCTTCACATGAAAGGTTTCTTCTCCATAGGTAGAATGATCACTTAGTAAGTATCACTATCAAATGGGAAGAAATGAATGCATTTGCTTATGGTTTACTCATGAGCAGCCCAAGATTTGGGACATGAGAGTGTTTATATAAAATGTTTTTGCAAATGCATTGTTTATGAAAAGCCTAGAAATGGGAACAAAAAATTTTTCAATGAAAGGTTTGCCAAAATAAAAAATAAAAAATGTTTGCTTATTGAATATTCGTACTCACTTTCTTTCCAACCCTAGATAGGTACAAAGTTCATGCAGAAGTAGAAGTGGTCCTTGAGAAAACCTCAATGTATAATTGATTGCAGGACAAGTACGAATGGATGTGTGCAGTGATCATAAAATTTTTAGGTTATGGATATGTATGATGTGACTAGCTAAGTGGTTATGTTGATAATTCTATGAGAATTTAATTTATGAAGCTATATGATTTAAGTGACCAAGTTGACAGTTTGCAAAATGATATGTGAAGTTAATTACAAGTATATGTTGCTTGTAATATATGAAGAGAATGAGAAGAAAAGAAAATATTTTCTGCTAAACGAAATGGATTAAAAAATCCCACCACATGAACAGGGCAATAATCCTGTTTCACATTTACCAATCGAAAACGATCCTAGAGTAAGGCTCCAGCGCCTCGGGCCGGCGGCACCACAATTAATTTTTTGATTTATTTTATTAATATGAATTATTAATCTAGAGCAATATTATTTATACTCCTCTTTCGATGGCTGCATAAATCTAACTAATTAATTTTAACTTCCGATGTAAACCACGAGGATTTAAAATAACAAGCAGCATTAATTATATCTCTAATATTGACTACACATGGCTAATAAATATTTTTATTCATATTAGCAAATCTAACACATCCCATGGGATAGAATAATCTCAAGATTATATATAGATCATGTGCTACTTAACCTTTAGTCCAATTTCATGTTATCTCTTTCAAACATCATGCAAAAGTTTCAAATCAATCTACAAGCTGACCAATCTCATAAAAGAATTAAGAACAAATTAAGTAAATAATCCAATATTAATAATATAAAATCAATAAAAAAACTATAATTTAATATAGTTCAAAAATAAGATCCATTGCAACTCTAGAATGAGATTTTTAGCCACACATAATTACATTGGATACAAGGCTAAAATAAAAATGAAAATTAATATCCATCTCAGATAAACGGAATATCAAAAATAAAAGAAAGAAAAAATCTATTCCTTTAATCTTGATCTTCACTTTCATGCTAAAAGTATCCACCCTGTTGTATGTCTCCACCTTTCTCTCTCTCCTTGAAATTCTATGACAATTGTGTCCAGAACTACAAGCCTTGAACCTTTTTATAAGCATAGAATGGTAGTGAAATAAAAGTATGCAATTTGGATTGCTTGCGTGAACTTGCTATTGCGCATATAGGGATACAGTTTGACTGCTTTAATTAGTTGCTTTACGTCCTAGGCCACTATATAGATGATTTGTTGTTCATTGCTTAGAATTGCTATCTAGAAGGCTGACTAGCTTATGCGCTGCTGAAGTAAATTTTTGTCGTGATTGATGCTGAAAAATTGGTTGCTTTCAAATGATAATTATTGTGAGATTTAGAAACTTTGATAGTGGAAGGTCATCCTGCGGTTGCTAATGGAATGGATGGCTCTACAGGAATTTTGTTTGAACTATCTTGATGCAATGATGATTTTTTGGTGGAATTTGGATCTTGAACGGCATTTTATTAACACATGTTACAATAATAATCAGATGGTTGTGATTGGATGACTGATGGGCCCTAAATTTGTTTGTTGAATTTCTACTAGGGCACACCTCTCTTATGCTCTTAGACTATTAAATAAATATATAAAAAATTGAACGGTTGAATGCTTAATGTTGGACGACCAAATGGACATCCTCTCTTTGAGCTTTGCCGTCTGAATTTTTCTACTGGACCCTAATAGCTTCGCCAGAGATAATTTTTGTTGGACAATTGCCTTGCTTAGGCTGTGATGGTCCACTTCTTGGTATCTACTGTGATACACAGACCCAAGTAGGACATTTACATGTAAATTAGGCATGTATATGTGATTTATACATGATTCAACTGATTGGTTGATTTTAATGCTATTGATTAAGAATGGTGATTAAATTAATCACCATAGCCTAATGTGGGTCAATATGATTGAAGTAACCCTCATTGGGTTGGGAAATGTTAATATATTGGGGATAATTGTCTCATATATTATGGTTTAATTAATGGAGATTATGTTGATAATTATGGATTTAAGGTGATAAATGTTAGAAAATTCATAACTTAACGTCTATAAGGCGGATGAGGTGAAATTTGAAAGGTAAGCACATGATGATGTGCCTAACCTTATGAATGGATTGAATTATGAAAATTATGATGAAATTAGGGTGATAATTATTTATTTTCATCCAAATCTAAGAGACAATTTCAAATGGTCATAACTTATGCTAGAAAGGTCATTTTGAGATGAAATTTGCCATGAATGGTTAAAACGATATGAGATCAGTTTGATTAAGTTAATTATCATGGAAAATTGCTTAATCACAAAAGGACAAAAGCGGTTGACTTTTAAAGTGACATGCCATTAATGAACAGAAAGTAACAAGTGACATGTGCCGATACGAGATTCGTTGAGCAAGATTTAAAATCAACTAAATTAACGAAGAATTGACTTTTGAAAATATATAGGACACGTGTCATCCTAGGATCCTTTTGGGATCAATGTAATTAATGAAAAATTAACCCATTAATGAGGCAATTAAAGGGTTCATTGAGGTGGTACAAGGTGGGATTTTTGTATTTTCAAAAATTCACAAAATTCATGAATTATCAAGGTGCTTAATGCATGAGTGTAGGCTAGGTTGTGTAGCCATAAATGGCCAAGATAAGGTGGCCATAAGGAACGTCCAAGGAGGCATCCTTAAGTAGATTTTCTGATATTTAAAAATGGAAAACTTAGGGAGCAAGTAAAGGAGGAGACTTAAGGAGCAAGAAAGGAAGAAAATAAAAGGAAAAAAGAGGCAACAAGGCAAGGGCTGGTCGTTTAAGCCAAGGAAGAAAGAAAGAGAGAGACAAAGAGAGAGAAGAGAAGAAGAAGAGAGAAGAGAAAGAAGACATCTTGAAGATTTCTTAGGGGGTTAATTCCTCTCCTAAAATCTAGGTATTTAGTTATTTATTAACATGTTCTAAATTTAAAATATGTCTAATTAAACAGGTTTATTTAAAAAAATTTATTTGGTTGTTAATCAGCCCATGCTATCTAACCTATGCTCATATGTTATGAATCTGGAATAGGAAAGACAAATATGAAAGAAATAGTAAATGAATGAATTTTATGATGAAACTTTGTGTAAGAACTCATGATATAGTGATTAAGAAACTAACTAATTTTCAGCTTAAAAATATAATCAGGTTGTAAATTAAAAATCTGAGAAAATCAACCTGAACAGGATTGAACGAGTGTCAGGATCATATGCACCAAATGATTTTTAATAATTTTTATACAAGCAATTTTGAGCTGAAACTTTTATATGATATAGAATAAAATTTTAATAAAATTAGATAAAAATAAAAATTGGTTTTTGAAGGGTAAAAATATACCTAATAATTAACGTGTTTTGAACCATCTGAAAAAAGATGCTACTATCCAGCAGAGTAAAAATACCAAAATAAATATAAATACTTATTATTTTGTGTTGAAAGTATTTATTTTGGTTAATTCATGTATTTATTAAGGTATTATAAAAGTTTCAGATTTAAATTTCTTGATTTGATTATGATTCAAAAATTAGAGAAATCAGTGTGTCTGATTTTAGCATTATGGACAGATTGAGGAATAAATCAAAATAAATGTTAAATTCCAAATTTTGGGGATGAAATTTAACTTACAATAGGATATAAATAAGTATGACAAGTGATTATGAGGGTTTAAGCTATTAGAGGTGGATTTTAAAAGAAATGGGTGCTATGGAAGCACAAATTACACCAATGAGGGAATTGGAAAATGGATAATCAACTTAAAAGACAAGTGGGTTAAGTTAGTTTAACGTAAATCCAAATGGATTTATGTATGTTGGAAAACCCTAAGGGATGCAAGCATTTGAAGTTGATGCATATAAATTATGATACCCAGACCCAAGTAGGTCTATAAATATAATACATGTATTATTTAAATGAGTTATGGATGATTTATGATTTTTAGGAATTAATGATATTTTGTAATTAGGGTTTGCAAATAAGAATGGTGATTAAGACTGATCGTCATAGCCTAAAGTGAGTCAAAATGACTAAAGGGGCTTAATGAGGAATGGGATATGCTAATGTGGCATGAATATTTATTTTAATTTCTATGATTTAATTAATGGAGATTAAAATGAAAATTATGGAATTATGTTGAAAATTATAGAAAATTCATAACTTGACACCTATAAGGCGAAATGCGATGAAATTTGAAAGATAAGCTCATGATTTTAGGCTCAACCTTATGCGAGGATTGGATTAAGGCAAAAGTGATGAGATTAAGGTGATAATTATTTGATTTTAATCTCACACTCTAAGGTTATTTTAAAAGGTTCATAACTTGATGTAGAAACGTCGGTTTGAGATGAAATTTGAAACGACTGAATAAAATTATTGAATCTATGGTATGAGTGGTTTGGATTAAGTTAATTACCATGGAAAAGTGCTTAATTAAAAAAAAGTTTCTAGCATTGACTTTGTGCACCCTAGACTACCATAGCATTTATGTTAAAGTAAGCGAGTTAAATGACTTGGTTTAATGCTATGCAAGGTATCAAATGGAGGTGAATGGAGCTGAATTTTATGGATTTTTTTAAGGGTCAAATACATGGAAAAATTCAAGGCTTAAATGCTTGGTTTTAATGCCTAATATGTAGCTCAAATGAGGCACAGATTATGTGGCATGACCATGGACGTCCAAGGGCAAATGGGGCATGAAATTTAGATTTTTAAAAATCCTAAAATGCAAGTCTAAGTATCCTAAGACCTAGGGGAACTAATGAGGCATTAAATCAAGTGAAAAATCGGGCACAAAAATGCCAAAGTCAGCAGCTACAAAGGGCATCACCTAGTGGACAGGTTGGTTGCATTGATTTGAGTTGATTTTGATGATTTTTGATAAATGGAAAATGCATATTTTACTTGGTTACGAGTTAGAAAACACATCAAGGGATAAGAGGGAAATAAATTACCCTCATAAGATGTGGCAAAAGTGGGCCCCACAAGGTAAAAAAATTATAAAAAGGGGGATAGCCAAGTGAACGTCCATTTGGAAAAAGAGAGAGTTCAAGAGGGAAAACCCCCAAACAAAGGTAGCAAGGGACGTGCCCATTCCAGCAAGGAAGAGAAGGAAAAAAGAGGAGAAAAAGAGAATAAAAAAAGAGAAGAAAGAAAGGAATCCAAGTTGGGAAAGTTTGGAATCAAAGTTGCTTAGATTCAAGTAAGTATGATTGAGTTTCGGATTCTTAAAACCTAAGTTTCTTCTCTCGAATCAAGAGCTATGAATATGGTTCATAAAGAACTCTTAAAGGATGAGTTATGATGCCTTGATGAAGGTATTGAATGATTTTTGAAAGATTTAAATGAGATCAAGAGTTCAAGAGAGTGAAAAAGGAAGTTAGGGTTGAATTTTGAGATATTTTGAGATGAAATCTAACTTGAAAATTCTCAAAAACCTAAACCAAGTTGTTGTATGATTTAATCATGATGATTTGAATATAATTGATGTTATTTTGAATTACATATGTTGATTTAAGCATTTGTTAATGATTTTAGAAAAAATGGAACTTAGGGTTTCAAGTAATACCCGATTTTTCCATTTTTAAGTTTAAAATGATACAAGGAAGTGCTTAAATTGTTTATGGATGAATTGTAGGGTAAACTATCCTAAATTAAGGACCCTTTGGATGGCCTAAGTGGGCTGGATGAGTTTGTCCTAAATCTGATTTTTTAGGGTATGTATATGGGACGTCCAAATGGGGGCCAAAACGAGTGTTTTCCAAATGATTTTTGTTACTATTTGTAATAAAATGATTTATTAATGTTATAGAGGATAAAATACCCTAGGTTTAAGGTACTTTGAGTGTCCAAAAGGGTTTGAAATGATTTGCCCTAAAACTGATTTTTAAGGACTTATGTTTGGACATGTCAAAACGGGTCAAAATGGATACCCTACATGCTTAAGATGTTGCTGTTTTGGAAGTAACTAAATTATGAATTTTGAATATGTGATAATAGCTTAAATTTGGGTTAAGAAAATCATGTTTAGTTGCTGAAAATTATAACTTAAAAATCTGTTACGATTTAAGTCTTGAAAGAGACGTTGAAAGAATAAAAATGGGTCCTAATGTTGCTATTTTGGAACCCTATGATGAATGGATTGAAAATCCGAAATTAGATCCTAAATTAAATGTTAATTAAGGGGTTTTATCATGCTAAATAAGGACACAAGTTGCTGACTTGAGAAATTTTAAGAAACACCCAAGTTAAGTGTTGTAAGATTGGTGTATGTGGAAGGCTAAGCATGAATGGATGATATATGATTTTTGCGAAGTTGCTAAAATGCAAAATATGCATGAATATGTGATGAAATACATAAGGATGTTGCTGTATGAATGATGTTTGATTATCTCAATTTTTGAGATTTAGTTATGAAGCTTAAAATGTCACTTATGTGCTTAAAATGAGCATGGACATAGGAAAGGTGTAAAATTGATGAAAAATGATAAATGGGTGATATAAATCCCCATATGTTGATTTATGAATGATAATTATGTGTTTACTTTAAATATGGATTTAAAACACAATATGGAATGGATGGTATGATGCACAAGTGAGTGTGATGTCTTCATACTCGACTTGGAATTCAAGTGGGTTATCTATGTTAATGGATTATGGGTTGGAAAACTAAGCAAGCAAATAAAAATGTTATGAATGCAATGTTATTATTACATGTATAGGCAAAGGCAAAGAGATAAGCGATAAGGAAAGCTAAGGCGAAGCAGATAAGCAAACAGCTTTCTAAATGACTTTTGTTTTATCAAAATATCTAAATGTTTCGAACCATTTTGCAATTGATTGATGAATTATTTCCAAGTTATTTAAGGATGTCCATTCCTTTACTTCAATATGTGTTGAAATATTATTTCAATTATGATAAATGAATTGCTTACTGTTTCACAATTATTTATGAAAAGTGATGAAGTATAGATTTGAAACGATGTTTAAAAGGGATGGTGCAAAGAATTTTCTACACAAGAATGACAAGATGTCATGTGTAAGAGGTATACAATGTCGGGGTGACTAAAAGTCATGCATGGAATAAAAATCAAATAGGTTAATCAAGGCAGAAAGCAGGACAAGGAGTCCGCCCTTGATGTTGCCAAGTCGGAAGGTCCGACGCCAAGGATGGAAAGGATCATGTTATAAAAGAATGTTCCCCGAGCTAGCATACCCTCACATGAAAGATTATGTCATGAATGAAAATGATGAATTTGCACATCCAATGTTTATGAAATGCCCAAAAATTGGGATTAAACTGGTTTACATGACTGGTTTAAATGAAAGGTTTATGAATGGTTTATGAAAAGGTTTCTACTCCGCAGGTAATTGATCACTTGCTAAGTGTCTTCTACCGAATGGAGAGAACTTTTTTTAACCAGTGTTGCCTTTAAAAAAAATTGCTTGAAAACCCTATAACTTGCTTATTGAGTTTTGACTCACGTTTTGTTTTCTAAACCCAAAGACAAGTAAAAGAAAGGAGGCAAGGAGCACAGGTGGAGATTCAAGGATGAATGAATTTCTATGAGTTACCTATGTATGAACCTAAGGGTTGAATGGTTATATGAATGATAACAATTAAATTGTTATTCAATGTTGTAGAAGGATTATGTTATGTTTTATGCCTATGGATTGGCGAAAATTTTTTATGGATAAATGCTAAGGCATGAAATATCATGATATGATTAAGTATGAAGGTTATGAGATGACATGTGTAATTCTCAAATGGTTTAATGGCCTAAAAAGGCATTTGATGGAAAGTTGAAACAAGTGGAATGATATAAACTCCTAAAGAGTTAGGATTAAGTAGATAAATATCCAATAAGCCCGCCGTGTGACAGGGCAACAATCCTTATCACGTTTACCAATCGATAGATCTTGAAGTAAGGTTGTGACGCTCGGGCTGGG
The DNA here is from genome assembly GCA_030490835.1 of Annona cherimola. Classification (NCBI taxonomy): domain Eukaryota; kingdom Viridiplantae; phylum Streptophyta; class Magnoliopsida; order Magnoliales; family Annonaceae; genus Annona; species Annona cherimola. Next base: position 37,057,656 of record CM059972.1, read on the forward strand.
GCGCCATAGAGGATGGTATCAGAGCATGGATTGGTAAATAGGTGTGGAAATTTTTCTAAGTATGAAAATTGATAGCATGTGATGCTAGATATGTGATTATATGATAAGTTGTCTATGATTATGATGGAAGAATAGTAAAGGAACCAGATGAGATGAAAAAGGTGGTAAGGGAAGCTGAGAAAAGACAAAGGATAGAAGGGAATATGAATAGATATTAGGTCAAATAATGGCACCCTACATCTATACCCCCCATACTTGAGGTTTACCACACCTCACTTAATATAATGCAAACTTGTGTTAGATTTTATCTATGTTTAAGGTGCAATGTTACGGTGCCATATGGGCGGCACCTAAGTATCGACTCTCTAATGATTATTGTTTAGAGTTTATGATTATGATAAAATGACAGGTTATGTAAATATAATCTGTATTTGTAAGGAAAAGCAACCTTACACCATGAAAAGTGACGATAGAAATAGGAAAGGTAGGATAAAGGAAACATCTTTCTTAAGATGGCCAATGAATGTATGATGTTTGATAATGATATTATGAATATAGAAGTGCATTTGATTTTATTCAGATGCTAAGTATATATGAAAAAGGAAAGATCATTGATCTTTCGAGATTATATAATTGATTATGTATGATATGAGTTGTTTTATGACAAGAAATGATATTGATATAATTTTACATGTTGTTTTCTACAACATGCCTATCACCAGAGTAAGAGCTAAGGTGATCAAGGGAAAAATAATTATGAATGATGAATTTATGAGTCAACAGAGAATAAGAGAAGTCAGTAGCAAATCTAAGCGACCAGGGCAGAGAGGACAAGTAAGTCCAAGAACTCGTCAATGATGGGCAAGTATAAACCCTGAGTCAAGATTTGAAGGTACTGCTAGTATAAGTAATAACTCCTACCCTAGTACCTAAGCCTTTAAGGATTAATGGTACTATGATAGAAGCAAATGGGAAGGTTACCAATGCCTTTCTAACTCAGCATCCACCTGAGTACTTAAGTGAATTAGACCATATTCAAGCTAAGCAGTAGATGACTGAAATCAAGAAGTTCTTTAAAGTTTTTCTATGAAGCGAAGATCAGGAAGATCAGGAAGTTCGAAAATGATGACTTTAATGAAAAGCCACAAGTTTTGGAAGAGGATGACTTTAATGAAATGTCTCAAGGTTTGCTTCATGGGAAGTAAGTAACACTTTTTAAGATAATTATTTTATCACAAGTGTTGCAAAGATTAGTAATGATTTATGACGATGATTTTAAGAACTTACTTACAAATAAACAAGTTCCTCATGATGCAATTTTCATAAAGATTTTAAAAAGAAAAAGGGATTTGTTTATGGAAAAAGATTGATTTTTCTATGCTATGACCATAAAACATAAATGATGATTTGAACGTAGTCCATATGTTTGAAATGATGTTAGAAAATTTTTAATTTTCTTAAAGAGGAAAATATTTTGAAAATGCTTCGAAAATGTTTACATAGATGTTTCTAAAGAGATTTAAGGATAGCCAACTCGATAAGTTGATTTCACAAAATGAATTGATTTTGGGTACTAAAATGGTATGCAAAAGGCTATGTAAGCCCCTCTTTATGTAAAAATGGCAAGATGGATATGTGGATAAGAATATGATATCAGGGTGGTTAAGAAAGGGATGATACAATTGCATAACCTTTGTAGGCTAAAGGCCCCGAAATGGAAACAAAGAACATGCTAGGACCAGGGCCACACGGACTGTGGTCTGCGATATTTCAAGAGATCATATCTATAATGATGATGTATGGTGCACCAATACAAGGAATAGGTCAGTTGTAGAGTACGGTCGAAGATGGACCAGGGCCCACTCTACATATGGCCAAGTCGCTAAGGGATGACAAGAGGTCAGCGGCGCCCTCCCTGAGGTGGGAGAAGATGAAGGAACAGTCGCCTTGCTAGCATGTTGTTAAGGATTCTCTTCCAAAGGTAGAATGATCACTTGCTAAGTATCGCTACTGGATATGGAGAAATGCATTTGCATATGTTTTTCTTTTGAAAATTCCAAAAATTGGGACATAAAAACATTTATACATAAAATTTTCCTAAATGGGATTTTGTGAGCCATAATGAATAAGTTTACCCTAAAAACAGGGTGTTTTACACAAAAATTGTAAATATCAAAGATGAGATGAAATGTTTTCTATGCAAATATTTTCATGAAAAAAGATTATGTGTTTTCGTCTTGTTTGCTATAAACAAGCTCCAAAATGGGGATTATGAAATAGAGGTTTATATGGAAGAATGTTTTTGGACATAAAAATGTCCTTTGCCGAAAATGGCTTATGTGCAAAATGTTTTGGACATAAGAATGTCCGTTGCCAAAAAAGGCTTATGTGGAGAAATATTTTAGGACATATGAATGTCCATTTCCAAAATGATTAATGTAGAAAAATGTTTTAGGACATTTAAATGTCCATTGCCAAAGAAAGTTTATGTTAAAGATGTTTTGGGACATAAAATATCCCCTGACTAAAAGGATTTATGAGAAAAAAGGTTTGGACGTAAAAACGTCCACTAGCAAAAGAAGGTTTTATGTAAAATGTCTTGGAACATTATAAATGTTCAAACATGACGAAAGAAATTACCTAAAAAGGGTAAAATGCATATATTTTGTCTTTAAAAGCCCAGGCATGATATTCAAAAAGGTTTTGAAGATGTTTATGAAAATGTTTTAAAGGAAAGTCTTGCCTTAAAATGCTTGCTTATTGAGTTATCACTCATATTTATTTTTCCAAACTTTAGATAGGTACTGGGAAGCTCAAGAGGTCATGGACCTGAGTATCTAAGGAAAGGTATAAGATGATATGCAAATGTGGGCTAAAATGATTAGCCATGATAAATGAAATGATATGCCTTAATGTTTTAAGTTGACGTAGGTGAACTTTTTTAAGGTTCTAAGTTCTACGTGAACTGATGGTTGGATGTATATATGAAATGAAAATGTCATGCTTAGGTTAAGAGAATCTTTAACGTAGAAGAACAAGTTAAGATGTTATAAATGAAATGTGCACTTAATATGTGCAATTGATTACAACTGTGTTGTCGTTTGTAGGATGAATTGTGTGGAATGCAAAGAAATAAAATAATGATGAATAAAAGGAATGAAACGAAAAAAATTGGACGAGATCTAATTAAGAACCCGCCACGTAATCAGGGCAACAATCTTAATTCACATTTACCAATCGATAAGATCTTGGAGTAAGACTTAGGATGTGACATCCCGGGTTGGGGGCACCACATCTATATTAATATATATGTATATTACTTTTGCTCAAACAAATTCGATAAACTAATAATTATTCTAAATTTATTCAAGCCTATCTTAACTCCACAAAAAATTAAATAATTTAAATTTTCAGCCAAAAAAATCTAATATCCACAAATTGTCAAAACATATTATAAAGCAAATTTTATATTAAACTCAAATAATTACCCTCCAAATTGGTCCAAAATATGTACAAAATATTATATTAATCACCAATTGTCACTTTTCCATTGGAAATTTAGGACACATGCTCTTAGTGTGACCTTGTATTACTATTGTCACTAAGATTATAAACTTTAAAATGCTTAAGATAAAAACTACATATGCTGCCCCAATATAGTCCATGTCATATATAGTTGTTGTCCTTAAAAGTCAATTGTGTCAAAAGAGGCTATCATCTACCACAAAAAACTTTAAGGGGCTAGATAAAGATTAAAAATTTCTTAGATATAAATCTAAAGACTTTGTACCATACAAGATTTTGTTTTAATGTTCTTTCTCAATTGGACGATTTAAGTTTCATAATTAGAAATTAGACCTTTCTAGTCATTAATATAGAAATTTTTTTAATTGTAAAAGAAAATTTCTCTTATACTTGTAACTTTACTCATAATTCCAAATATACGTAATTACCCACATATATCACATTGATTTCCTAATACACCTATAACATTTGATCCTAACTTCCTAACATTCTCACTCTATTACAATTTGTCAATTAAGTTTAATAGTTGGTTTGTTGATTTAAATTCCTAAATTGCTCATGAACAAAATCCCAATTCATCTATTAGTTAGAATCTCTAATTCATCTTTAATGCTAGTTGCTACGAAAATCATAAGATTCTAGGAAGATTGTGAAACCCCAACCTAAGTAGGGTCCAATATATGCCTTGGACATACATGTATGAATTAAATGAATTATGGATCATTTGAATGATCAGTATGAGCTGATATGGGCCAATAGGATTAGAATATTTTGTTGGTAATTAAAATACACCAATACATTATGAATAATCATTTTAGATTATTTGATATGGATTATGAGAATTTAAATGATAATTGTCAAGTTAAGTGGAAAAACACTAGAAAATTCATAACTCAACGCCTGTAAAGTGGATTCAAGTGAAATTTGAAATGAAAGTTGATGATGTTGGACTTGGGATTATGGGATTATTGGATTATGAAAATCCTTGATGAAACTAGAGTTATGATTTATTGATCATATTTTAATTTCAACCGTTAACTTTAAACGGCTATAACGGGAGCTAGGAAACTCGGATTGAGATGAAATTTGAAACGGTTGAATGAAATTATGAGATGTTTATTTTGGATGGCTTAGATTAAGCATGAAATGTTGGAAAAATATCTGCAATGAAAAAGGTGAGCATGGTTGACTAATGCACCTCAAAAGTACCTTTCTGTTAATGCTAGAGTACAATGCATAATTGCATGATTTTAATGGGAGTTGAGGTGTCAAATGCAGCACATTTCTAAGGTATTTTATGCATTAATATAAAATTAAAATATCCAAATAAAATCCCAGCAACGAATGTCCACAATTGATGAAGTTATGAGTGCTCAAGTGAACATAGGTGAGGCGTCCAAGGCAAGCACGTCCATGGGCTACATTGCTATTTATTTTTGATTTTTTTTTATAAATAATGCACACATATAGCTGACATGTTGGGATACATAAATGAGCATTTATTCATGTGGAAAAATTCCTAAAAATTCGTGATTATCAGCTGCCCATTGAAGGATGCAAAAATAGACAGCTTGGTCTTATGCAAATGACGTGCAATGATATGCTAAGTTGCTGCAGTTTTTGTTAAAATTATTTACACCAAATTAATATATTAATTAAGGAATAATTACGTGTATAAATTACCCACATTTTGGGATTTTAAGAAATGATGAAAATGGGCAGCAAGTGACGTGCAAGGGCTGGATAGATTTGGACGGTCTTGATGCATGCAGATTTTTGCAATTAAGAAAATATGAAAAAAATAATTTATATGGTTGTGAGTTCACCAGCACATAAGGGGGATAGACATGCATTGAATGACTGTGGAAAATGCCCCAGCAAGCGGGGCCCACTGCTGAAAATTCCAACTCCACAAGGCAAGCACTTTCACATGTGTTGGGAGCTTGGAGATTTTTTCCAAGTGCTGAAACTTGCACCCAAAGGACAGCAGCCCTCATGTCCAGCCATGCCCAGCAAGAAGAAGAGAAAATCAAGGGAAAATCAAGGGGAGAAGAAGAGAATTTGTGGAGGAAAGCTCTTCCAAGTGATTAGGGTTTGGAGAGCATCAATCCAAGTAAGTAGATGTGTTATTTTGATTGGTTTATCTTGAGTTCTTGAACTCCAAAATTCAAAAATGAAATGGATGTTTAAACATGCTTTAAAGTGATTATTCAAAATTCTTTTGAATGAATATGGAATGGGTATTAGCTTGCATGTATGAAATTCCATGATTTAGATGATGAAAAGTGAAGTTTTGAATGATATATGATGTTATAAATTAAATTATGGAACGAATAGTAAATGGAGGAATTTTAGCATGAAAATTTTTGGGAAGAATCATTCTGGGGTGATTAAGGAAATACACACTTTTAAGCTTAAAATAATAAGTTATTTTCAAATTAAAAATCCGAGAATATTAACCCACATAGGGTAAAATGGGTGACAGGATCATCTATATAAAATGATTTTTAATAATTTTTATAAAATTAATTTTGGGCTGAAAATTTTACAGGATATATAATACATATTTAAGATTACCGGAAAAAATTAAAAATTAGGTTTTTATGGGTATAAATATACCTAATAATTTATGTGATTAAGGCTAACTGAAAATGGATGCTGCTATCCAGCAAGGTACAAATGCCAAAATAAATATAAATTCTTAATTTTTTATGTTGAAAATATTTATTTTGGTTAATTCATGTATTTATTAAGGTATTTTAGAAATTTCAGATTAAAACTACTTGATTTGATATTTATTCAAGATTTTGAGATTTCAGTACGCCTAATTTCAGCATATGTGGATAGTTTGAGAAACAAATCAAAAAGAAATGTGAAACCTATGTAGAAATAATCCAAATTGATATATGTGTTAAATAATTAAATATGGATTAATAAAAGTGGGATTATATGCTGAAATTTCGGAATAATATAACTTCATAAGGTTATGTGTCAAAAGACACGCTAAATGGGTAAAAACGGGTTCCAAACTTGCTGTTTTGGAAACCTATGACAAGTGAATTTAAACCCATAAAAATACCCTAAATGTAGTGGTAATTAAGGGTAATTAACCCACTGAAATATGGATTAAACCTCTACCTTAGAAAATTTTATGAAACATCTTATGTATATGTTGCTAAAGGGGCATACGTGAAGTAATAGACTTGCATAAGTGATAAATGACATGTAGAATATGATTTTGTGCAAAAATATATGAAAATATGATATATTTCATGAATATATATCTGTTTATCACTTCATGAGGTTAATTTCCATTTTTGGAATTATGTAATGAAGTCTAAGTAAGGTCATAACGGGCGCTCGGAACGGGCACCGATGTATGAATTTTGGAAAAAATGTAAAAAGTGGTAAATGAAGGTTAATGAACCTATATATGATAGTTAATGGATGAATTTTGTATGGTTGAACGGATACCCTGATTATGGGGTTATATATGTTATGTGATTAGCCGATGGAATGTGTAAAAATGTGCGCGTATATGCTAAATGTATGCATAGTGACTTGAGAAGTCGAATAAATAATATATGTGAATAAAATGGGTTGAAAAAACTAAATGGAATGCAAGGAAAAGAAATATATGAAAAATCATATTATTCTCATGTAGGCAAGGAAAAGAATGGAAGGAAAGGGATTATGGCGATCTCAGGTAAGCAAGCGAACTTTCTAAAATGTCATTTTCTTTTTACGGGATTGATATGAATGAAATGTTTATGTTTGTGTTTGAAATGTCTATGTTTATGTTTTAACAAATGGGCAAGCACAAGTTTTGAATATGACGGCTTTAATGCAAAGCCATAAGTTTTGAAAAAATGATGACTTTAATGAAAAGTCTTAAGGTTTGCTTCATGGAAAGCAAGCGACGCTTCTTAAGATAAATAATTTATCTTAAGTGTTGCCAAGGATGGGAATGTTTCATTTTAATGGAATTGAAAAATTTTGTTTATGAGTAAGCAAGTTCTCTATGCTAATGTTTCTAAGGATTTCATGTTTGATACCGATGGTTTTAAGAATTTTCTTTTAAGCAAGCAAGTTCTATATGATATTGTTCAACATCATTTTATAAGAAAAATAGAATTTTACCCTTTTTTCACAAAATATTGTTTGTAAATGAGTTTTGAGTTATTTCTACAATAACTCGTGATAAACAATGATGTTTAAAAAGTTTTGATTTCCTTTAGACAAGGAAATCTATGTTAAAAATGTTTGTACGGATGTGTTAAAAAGGGATTTATGGATGACCAACCTCCTATGATTGATTTTATATGGTTTGATTTTAGGTTGCTTAATCGCATGCAAAAGACTGTGCAATTTTCCTTTATGTAAAAATGATTGATATGTGGACAATTATTAAATTTTTAGGTTATGGACAAGGGGATAGCATAATTGCATAACTTTTGTAAACAAAAGGTCCTGAAATGGAAACCAATCAAATATTAGAGAAAAATATGATTTATTTATGAAAATCCACAAATTTTGAAATTCTTTTATTAAAAGAGTTTTAAGATGTATCATTTCTCAAACATTTCAAATATTTATCAAAATATTTTACTCAAAACGTTTCTAAAGAAACTTAAGGAAAGTCATCCTAAAACTAGATTTTAAATAACAATTTGTTAAAGTGGGTGCGCTCGCTTACAAGTTGACACGGACTGCGGTTTGTGATGTGTTTTTGAAAATTATTCTTAAATATAGACTTCGGTCTAAGATTTTTGTGCATATGGATGCAGGCTGCAGTCTGTGATCCTGGTTTAAAAGGACATGGACTGCGGTCTGTCATAATAACGTACGGTGCGCCAGTACAAATAATAGGCAAGTTGTAGAGCACGGTTGGGATGATCGGGGCCCACTCTACATAAGGCCAAGTCGCTAAGAGATGGCAGGAGTACCAACGGCGCCCTCCCTGAGATAGGAGTAGAATATATAAACAGCCGCTGGGCTAGCGTGTTGTTAAGGATTCTCTTCCAAAAGGTAGCATGATCACTTGCTAAGTGTCACTACTGGATGGGGAGAAATGCATTTGCATACGTTTGGCTTTTCAAAAGCCCAAAGATTGGGTTATAAAAGCATTTATACAACAAGTTATCTTAAATTGGATTCTTATGAGCTAATATGCATAAGTTACTCTAAAAGAAATGGTGTTTTACACGAAAGTGTAAATAACAGGAATTAAAGGAAATGTGTTTATGCAAATGCATTTATGAAAATGGTTTACGTATTTTGTTTGCCTTGTTTGCTATAAACAAGCTCCAAGATGGGGATTATGAAAAGGATTTTATGATGGCTTATGTTAATGACGTTTTGAAACATAAAATGTCTTTTGGCTAAATGATTTTATGATGGTTTATGTTAATGATGTTTTGAGACATGAGATGTCTCCTTTGCCTAAGAATTTATAAGAAAAATATTTTGGATGTAAAACGTCCACTAGCAAATGATGATTTTATGTAATGTCTATGAACAATGAAAATGTTCATATAAGAATTAAAGGGATTCCATCAGAGAAGGTAAAACGTGTATGTTTTGCCTTAACAGGCCTACACGTGGCTTGTAACTAGTTTTATGACTGAATGCTTAATGAAAAAGATTTCATGATGATATTTCAGGACATATACATGTCCTCGGGAAAAAAGGTATTCTCGATGTTTATGAAAAAGGCTTTCAAGGAAGTCTTGCCCTAAAGATAAAATGCTTGCTTACTGAATTGTCACTCACGTTTTCGTTTTCCAAACCCATAGACAAGTGAAAGAAGAGACCTGGCAAAGGAACAGGAGCCATCCATTGAAGAAATGGAAAGATATTATAAGTTTCATATGCTAAGGTAAGCTAATGTGTATGTGAACTTAATTAGAATTTTAAGTTCTATATATGATTCAATGATTGAACGTATGGATGTATGGATGTAAAATGTGATCTTTAAGTTAAGGAAACTTTCACTGTAGAAAGACATGAAAAGATGCTACGTGTTTATGTATATTTGAACTTAGTTGGAGTTCTAAGTTCCATGTGAATTAATGACTGAATGTATGCAAGTATGATATGTACAATGATTGAGTGTGTAATGACAGGCATGTAAAGATGCTATGAATGAACTGATGAATTTTATTACATGTTAAATGTCACAATGTGTGATGATTGTCATGTCAAGTTATGAATGATGACAGATGAATAAACAAAAAAAAAATTTGGACGTATTCTAATTAAGAACCCGCCGCGTGATCAGGGCAACAATCCTGATTCACATTTACCAATCGATAGGATCTTGAGGTAAGGAAGTGACGTCTCGGTTCGGGGCGTTACAAAGATATAGCACCCATTTGACTTCATTCACAATGACTAATCACTGGATATCACGTGAACATTTCTCTAGGACCTATATAAGGGTGAGATGAAGTACGTGACTTGCAAATTCATTCTCTATCATGAAAAACCATAAGTATCATAATAAACATACATTCCATTTAAGAGAGGTAGTTACACATTGTGTTCTAACTTTCCTATATATACAATATGTACATATATGCATATACAAAAATATATCAATAGAAATACAATTGTACCATATTCTTCTCATAGAATTTTTCCCTAAAAAACCTTTCAATCCAAGCTTGAATTTTCAAACTCTACCTCTTTTATGTGAATTGATGATCTTGAGTGTGATTGGAGAGGCCCTTATGATGACTTAAAGAGAGATTAAGTAATGGGACGGGGGAAGGAAGGAGAAAGAAAAGAAAGAGGTGAAAACCTAAAAATCCCAAATGAACTTGCACCATTTTAAATTAGCCACGCCTAGAGTACAGACCGTGTTTTTCAAAATATGAGGTCATGTTAGTAACTTTCCAGCTATCGTTACTCCGATAACACAGTTCATGTTTTCAATAACACAATTCGTGTGTCTCTCTAGCTAGAAGAAAATGCCCTTTCCAACAACATAAGTCATGTTGTTAATAACATTGGTTGTGTTGCTATATATCTCTCACATGTCTATTTTGTATTTTTTACACATCTCATAATCTCTTACTCTACTTATATGGTCATGAAACACATATGTTACATTCACCTTATCTTTCATATGCGTCAATTCATGCCTATTCAATGCACATACCCATTTACCATCAATTCCCCTCTCACAAAACTCACTAACTAAAATTTTTTCTAAGGGCATTGCTTCCTTGACCATACATCTTGATCAAGTAGGTTGAACCTTGTACCCACTCTACAAAGCCAAAGATAATCAAGGTGCTTAACTAGAGCATCGCCCATACTTTTCTAATTTGCCAACCAGTAAGTCAATTCACAAAGGCCAATGAATGCAACTAAATAAGAAAATTACATGAATGTGTCACACAGTGCATTCTTTGCGTGCTCACATACACCATACACCCACGAACTTAGTGCATTATGACTAGCCCAACAACACCAATGCATCACTGATAACTTACGAGTTATCATGACCCATTTTAGACTTTATTTGTGCATTAGTCTGAGAGATTAGGCTTAGTTTGCATTCATTTAGCTTAATTTTCACTCACTTTGCATTTTAGGAGCATTATTTAGTTTTTGTGCATTTTCAACATTAATTAAGCATTTTTAGTCCATTTACTTAGTTTTTCCATCTTTTGCAGGAAGGACGGGACATATGAACGCATGCGAGCAAGTGGAATGCAGATCGAGACCAAGTCACGAGGCAGGTGGATGGTGCCTAGGCGCCAACCATTGTTGCCCAGGCGCCACCCTACATGCCCTTGCCATGACTCCAACATAATTCGACAAACACATGGCTTCTAGTGAGTTGACGCCTAGGCGTCACCTTACCAACATGCAGATTTTTTTAGTAGGGTTTTTGAAGCCATAAGTCACAACTGCTTCCAGGGAGTTGGCGTCTAGGCGTCAGCCAGGGGCGCCTAGGCGCAAGGCATGAACTCCTAGGGTTTACAGAAAAGTTTCAAGTTGCCCAGCACACAGAGGGTTGGCGCTTAGCGCCAATACGCATCCGTATGTGCAATTTTCAGTGCGTAAGCTGCGCAATTCAACTTTATAAATAGATCTTAGGGGTTTGTGCGCGGGGAGGCGAGAAAAGGGAGAGCTTAGGAACGAACTACACAGCAAGAGAAAGACGAAATCATGATCAAAGCATAGATTAAAGAGGGAATTCAACTGCGTTGGTGGAAGCTGCCGGAAAAACAGTTTTCTCTTATTCTTTCTATTTTTCTTTCTCTGTTTTTTCTGGATACTTACAATATGGATGTAAAGGATTTATTGATCATGTCTATGAACTAAACTTCCTGTAGATGGATAGTTAGGATGGATTGAATTCTAAACTATATTGTCTTAGTTCTTTGAAATTCGGGAATGAATATTTGATATTATATATAATTGTGTATGATTTACCTTTGCATGTACAGTTTTAATACTTTTTACAAGATTAGCTACCTTGTAAGATGATTTAATTGCTTGATTTATCATTGGAAGAGGAAAATCTCTGCTAGATCCATGTGCAAGGCATAGGTTTTCTCTTTGTTAAGGGGAGTTATTTGAAGGATAGAAATATAACGTTAAACCCTATGTAGTCACTAAACAGGTTATGAACTTATCGATTTCACTTTATTTAACGGCATGGGAACATAACAATTAAATAGAGTGTAATTAGCTTTATATAGTGTTGGAAGACATAGATACAGATTATTAAACTTAGGCTAGTAAATTCATGTACAATCCAATGAAAAAGAACCAATGCGATATAGTTTAGATCAAGGATTCCGAGCTATCCATCTGCCATCCCTGATTAGTAACCCCGTTTATAGTATCCCGCAGTTCCATGAACCCTACTCTAATTTCTTATTGCAGTTGTTAGCTTTAGTTTAAATCATAAACTCAGAATTCTCTACCCATCGAAAGCAATTAAACTAATTAATAATTCTGGTTAACAATTCTTCGTGGGAACGATACTTTACTCACTCTTTATTACTTGACACAACACGTATACTTGCGTTAAAAGCGAGCAATTTTAATAGACATATACGCAGCTCGTCAATCACACAACACCATAGCCTCATACTCACATGTGTCTCGACAAGAAAGCTTGATGCAAAAAATCATCAATACTAAATAATTAACACTTTTACAAATTCCTCCTATAATAAGGGATAAGTTATACAAAATCCTAGTTCTTAGAAAATATTTGAGTGCCTTCTTCTTCAAGTTTAGTGACCATTCCTTATCTTCTTCATTACAAGTCTGGCCATTGCTTTCAATAACAAAACCTAATTGAAGCATCCATAGAATAAAATTCAACTCAAAAATAGGCTACTAGGTTGCTTTGCTTGTCGATTATGTATTAGAGATGGTAGCAATTGGGAAGATAATGGATTTTCAGTGTCGTGTTGTGGCCTTATTGCCAATTATGAGTTTATCATTGGATTTGGAGAAGAACAAAAGCAAGAGATAACTGTGATTGAGAGTAAATTATTTAGCCATCGTCCTGTAAATCATTCTAATTTTTAGTGTGAAATTTTTTGCAAATATGCTTATAAGGTTTGACTAATATTGTATCTGTTTGTCAGAATTTTTGTAAAACGACGATAATACTCTTTTAAGTTAAGTGATACACTTACAATTTTACAAATGTTACAAGCATATTGGCAAAAAACCTAAAAAATAATACTATATGTAAAAATATATAAAATAGCGAAATAGCAAAAATGTTTACAATATTTAAAAAATTGCAAATGTATTACTTAGCTTAAAGGGCATTATCGTCATTCTACAGAAAATTCTAACTGTGTCTTAGCCTTATGATTTTATACAAACTTTGTAAATATATTTGCAGTTTCAACAAATGCAAAAATATAGATACGAGATTAGTCAAACTTTATAGGTATATTCGCAAAAACTTTTTCAGTATAAGAGGTCATTTATTGGATGCGCAAGAACTAGTAGACACTGGTGGATGTCTTGGCTAACAAGAATCTGTGGATTGACATTCACTCTAGTTGGGGGAGGCACTATGACGATGAGATTCAATAAATTCAACAAAGTAAAAAAAAAGGAACTAAGAGAGAAATTACGATAAATATTTTAGAGAGCACTCAAAAGTTGGAATGGAGCCCAAAAGGTGGTGTTATGGAAGAAGGCACTTTGAGCATGCATCCAACTATGCTCATAGCTAAATTTCTTAGAAATCAACTTGACTTCTATTTGCATTCTCGTTATTTATTTTCTTCTTTACTTTTGAATTAATATGAGTTTCTTTGACGTTTCCCTTGCATATTTAATATTATTATAGCCCTTATGAAAAAGAGAACTCCCCGTTCAAATGTGACTTTTGGATACTGTGCTTCTCAATGCATAATTTGTTTCTAGAATCTTTGCTCAAATTTTTATATATTAAGAAGCTATTATTATTTGTTTTTTAAATCTCAAATTTCTTATCCTTAAACTTGTTCAAGTGTGTTGGAAATATGTGGAAAACAAGCTAAATCTATGTTTTGATGATTAACAAATCAATTTGAGTAAGTCTTGGCTACTAACACGTTTGTGGAAATGTTTAAGGGATATACATTTGAAGAAAATAAAGCATGGAAGGCCAAGTCGTTCCCCAAGTCGACTCCAAGATCGACTTCAAAGTGCCAAAACACTCCAGAGATGAAATTGGGAGAAGAGCAGGTGAAGTCGCAGGCCAAGTCGACTCCAGCATCGACTTCAGACGGGAAAAACACTCCAGTGACGAATTCGGGACAGCAAAATGCCGAAGTCGCAAACGAAGTCGACTCCAGTTGCGACTTGGGTAAAGTCGTAGACGAAGTAGACCCCAAGTTCGACTTGATGCTCTCAAACTCAAAGATGCAGTTTCAAGGTCATTCCAAGAGTCAACTTGAGTGTTCTCAAAACCAAATCAAAGGTGCAAGATCAACTTAAATCTATCAAGTCCAAAGCAAAGCTCCACGCATATCTCAAGATGAAGAAATTCAAGCTATGAAAACTAATCCAAGTTCAAAACAAAATGCATAAGCTTGACCAAGAAGTTATTCAAGATCATAGGATTACAAAACATGGAGTAAATAAAAGCAAGCTAAAATGAAGACAATAATTCAAAAGGAAAGACATGAAAAATGCAAAAGAAATAAAGGCATGAAGGAACAAAGCATCCCGGAATTATTCAAGCTCATCAAGACAACTGACGAAGTGAAGTCGCACACCGAAGTCGACTCCGCTTGCGACTTGGGTCAAGTCGATACCCAAGTCGACCCGACCTGGAACTTGAAGTCGCTAACGAAAGGCGAAGTCGCACCCGAAGTCGACTCCATCTGCAACTTGGGCGAAGTCGCATCCGAAGTCGACTCCGCCTGCGACTTGGGTCGCAACGGTCGGATAATTTTCGAACGTTGACTCATTAAATGCGCGCCACCTACCTTCAAACGTTCGGATTCCCTCCACAATTATAAAAGACATTCATTGTGGACGAGGGAAGTAGCTGAGAATCATTAAGTGTGTTTAACTCCCATCTACAAAAGCTTTAAAGAGATCAAGTCATTCAAAGAAGAAGAACTTTGCTTCAAACTGCAAGAGCCCAACTTCTGAATCTTCTAAGCCAATACTACGAGTCCTTCTCTGCGCCAAATTGCTACTACACATCTGTAAAGTGTAGATTCTTTTGTTATTTCATTTGTTTGTATTGAACTTGATTTAGTTTGAGGAACTAAGATCAAGTAAAGGTAAAGTAGTGTGTGATTGGAGTGGAACTCATCACCTACTTGTGCCAAGATTTGTTGAAGCTCCCTAGAGCTGGAATCTAGAAGAGAGCAGTGGCTCTAATTGTATTTGAGGAATACAATAGTGGAACCCAAGTCACAAAGGAGTATGAGCTTGGAAGAGTGGAGTAGGGAGGTTGCCCGAACCACTATAAAAATCTTGTGTGTTTGATTTATATTTCTGCTCTTTACATTACATTGCTTTCCATTTCGTTTCTTCATTAAGGGGACTAGATTAATTCGGGGTAAAGTTTCTGTTTAAGTTGAAAATTTTTAAATACCCAATTCACCCCTCCCCTCTTGGGTTTTGCCATTAACTCGGGACCAACAAAGTAAACTTCATCTCCAATATCTTTTCTGTGAAACTCCGATCTGAGACACGTGTATAAAATCCTAGGGTCTTATACCCTAGGTAATATATTTGAAAAATATACATTCATGAGTATGAAATATGTGGAAATAGAGGTTAAAATAATTATTTATGAAATTCGAATAAATAGTGCACATGAATAGTGCACATGAATAGTAACCCTGAGATTAAGACATGTGATTAAGAGTTAATCACTTTGATTAACTTAATCACAAAAAGACGAAAAAGGAGATTTAATCACTACAGGATGAAATAGCAATACTTTTTTATATTTTAATGGAATTTTGGATTTTAGTGGAAAATTAAAGAAAAATTCATAATTTGCAATCCGGGTGTCGGATTTCAATGAAATTTTTTATGGATGATTAAAAATTCATGATGGACATGATGAGTGGTCCAAGATTTATCAAAAATCATGAATCAAGGGTCAAGATGAAACGTCGTTTGGTGATCAAAAATTGCTTTTTGCTTTAATATTAATGAAGGTTTGACTTTTGATTATTTTAATTAAGTAAATAATATTTTTAATTAATGAAAAATCTACACAAATCTCAAG
Organism: Annona cherimola; assembly: GCA_030490835.1. NCBI lineage: Eukaryota > Viridiplantae > Streptophyta > Magnoliopsida > Magnoliales > Annonaceae > Annona > Annona cherimola. The sequence goes on from CM059972.1 coordinate 37,073,914, forward strand.
GAAGGAATGGGCTTGGATAGGGCTTGACTTTTGAGCCAAAAATCAATGGCTCAGATTTGATCTTATCAAGTGATCAATGGCTTGGATGAATTTGGATTAAAAAATGCATTTTTTATAAAAAAAATAATAAAAATGGGGTTGCAAGTGGGGACGTCAAAGGCAGCAAGGGGGGCAGCAAGAGCAACTGCACATGGCTCAAAAAATTTGCTTGGATTTGATAAAAAAATATTTAGAATTTAATACCTCAAGCAAAGGGGGTAAATTGTAATTTGATAAAAAATGCATGCCTATAAAAGGGGCCAAGGGGTGGACATCCAAGGCACTCCAAACCCAGCTCCATTTGAGCATTTTCCACCCCCACCACGTTTTTGCTTTAGAGAGAGAATGAGAGAAGGAAAGAGAAAGAAAGGGTAAGTTGGAGGAGAGATTTTCAACTTTGGGTAAGTTATTTCAACCCAAATTTCTTTTGGATGTTAAGTAGGGTAAAACCATGCTTAGATAAGTCCTAAGAATGAGAAAATAAGTATAGATATAATGCTTAATTGGAATTATGCCAAAACATCAAAAATTTGGAGTGAAGATAAAACATTTGGGAAGATAGTATATGATATGTGAAAATAATGCTCCAAAATTTATAAATGATGATTTGGGATGTATGGATATGATAAATATGATGTTGGCATGATGATATATTAATTTCATAATTTTTAGAATTAAGGATTATGCTTAAGTGAATTTATGTTGATTTTTAGTATATGGAGAAAGTGATTTTTTTAGCCAAGTAAATGATGATAAATTCAAAATTTATGAAATTTTCTATGATATATTAAGCATAATCTATGTCATGGTATTTTTTATTTTTGAAAAAAATGTCAATTTTTGGAACCCAAAAACAGTAACCACGTTGCTGTGAACAGTAACTCGGATGAACAATAATTTGCTACAGTAACCATGCATAGTAAACAGTGTGATTTTGGAAAAAATCGAGATTTATTTTTATATTTTATAAGGATATATGGATGGAATTTTTAAAGGATTTATGGATAAAAATTCATATAAGGAGGTAATGACCAAGTATTTATAAAGGGATAACCTCTATAGAAATGAGGTAATTGATGATTATAAAGCATGCATGGGAAGCAATCTAAGACATGAAATGATATAGATAAAATATCATTTTTCCTTATATAGGAAAAGGAAGAGAAAAGGTGGAGGACAGGACTGAGGAGGTAAGCAAGCTACATGCTTTCTAAAATATTTCTAAATGATTGCAAATTGTTTGCTTACGTGTTTTATAAATTATATTTAAGGATGGTCATTCCTATAATGCTTTACATGAAATAATTGCTAACTGGTTGTTAAATTACTTTCTAAATGATTTATCAAGTTTTATAGAGCATTTCATATCGGCATATGTATGAACATAGTGCACAAGGAAGAGGCTTTGGTGGAGGTAGTAAGCGGATCATAGGGTCCCCCTTCACTATTGCCAAGTCGCAAGGGCTGTGTGCCGGCGGCGTCCTCCCAAAGGTTAGAGGCACAAGGAAAGTCATGAATGAATGAATGCATTGCATTCTCATGAAATGCATGAAAATGTTTCTCTCCCATTGGTAATTGATCACTTGGTAAGCGTCTCTTACCAAATGGGGAGAAATGCATTTGAATGAAAGAAAAATGTTTACATGTCAAGGAAAAAGGCTTGCTTACTGAGTATTATTACTCATATGTGTTTTCAAAATAACAAACAGGCTATGGAGCTGACTCATAAAGGATGCCAGGTAGAAATGACCTGCAAAATTAATTGCAGTTCTATGTATGCGTCCAAAGGGACAAATGTATGATAATCATGTTGATGACATGTTTTATGAATATTATAAACATGATTGTACTTATGTGAATTATTTCAATAAAAAGAAGATATGAATGGTTTTATGATGATATGGATGAGTCTATTATGAATAAAGTGTATGCTTATGTGATGAAAGAAAAAAAAATTGGACGAGATCCAATTAAGAACCCGCCTCGTGATCAGGGCAACAATCCTAACTCACATTTACCAATCGACAAGATCCCGGAGTAAGGTCAAATGTGACGCCTCGGTTCGGGGCGCCACATTTTCTTAGTCATGGTTATGTGGAGTGCCAAATCAGTGCTCTGATGGTGCAACATAATTGATGCACATATAGTCTAATTGGTTAAGGAATATTCACATATTCTCTCATTATCTTTATTGAAGGAAGCTAAGAAGAATTACGAATGCATGAAAAAAATTGTCCACACCAAAATAAAAATAAATGAATGCAATCCTTTCCATGCAATGAAAAACAAAGATTGAAAAAAAATAAGGACAAAAATGAATTTTCCATGCTAGTTGGAAAAGATCAAATATGTCTTTCTAGTGGCTAGGTAAAAAACAATTTATGATTTCATCGATAGCATATGTTAAGAATTTAAGGTTATAAGCTAGCGTCATGATCATTGGCTCTTGGTTACAAATAAAGTCATTTGCAATTGGGCCAAGAGCCCATTTATTTTTATTTTTAATTTTTCATGAAACTACTTGTGGCGTCGCAGCCCGAGCGTCACAACCTTACTCCAAGATCAATCGATTAGTAAGCGTGATCAGGATTGTTGCCCTGTCACTTAGCGAGTCCTTTGGATTTTTATCCCTTTTTATTTTATCTCCTTAGGAGTTTACATCATATTATATATTCCATTTGAAATATTCACACATAACCTCATAAATTTCCATACTTTACCATTTCATGTTGAATCATCATCAATAATTGACCATAAATTTTTTCGCTATTTATAGTCATATCATCACATAGTCATAAGCCTTATACATCAATCAATTCATTAACAATGTCATTAACATACAATCATACAAACTCATAGAGTTCAATCACAAGAACTTGGAGAAATTCAATTTTTTCCTTGAATCTCCATCCGTGCTCCTTGCACGGTTCTCTTCTTCACCTGTCTTTAGGATTTGGAAAACAAAACTATGAGTCGAAACTCAATAAACAAGCTATATGTTTTCAGACAATTCATATAAATGCATTTCCCTCCATTCGATTGAAGACACTTACCAAGTGATTAACTACCAATGGAGTAGAAACATTTTCATAAATCATTCATGGAAAGCCACTTTATACCCGCTCAAGGGTATATCTTTAAACATGTTTTTCATACCCATCCAGGGATGTCATAAATAATGCGATGCATCATTTAAAATCATGATATTTCTTTGGATAAAAGCTAGCTACGCAACCATCCACTTTCATCCTCTCTCCCATTCCACGGAGGCGCCATCGGGCCTCGGCCACCTTAGCGACTTGGCCGCACCAAAGGGGGACATTCGGTCCGCTTACACCTTTGAGGTAGACATCATACTTTTGTGCACATGCTTCTTTCATAAACGTAACTTGACATGCTATCATGATTTTTTTCATTCATAAATCATGAATTCATCATTTATCATAAGTACTTGAAAAGCAGTAAACAATTCATTTATTTGAATAGAAATAACATTGCAATACCGATTAGACAAGGAATGAACATCCTTAAACAACTTATAAAGAATTGAAATCATTCATTTGCTAACTCGTACAAACAGTTAGAATATCATTTGATAAGCATTTTATCGCATTTGATAATACAAAACATTTTAGAAAACTGCTTGCTTACCTTTCTTGCTTAGCTTTCCTCCTAGTTAACTTCTTTGCCCTTGCCTATACATAAACATAGCATTGCATTTATAACAAGTCATTTGCTTGCATTCACTTAGTTTTCCAATCCCATAATCCATATCATTCATAATCAACTTGGATTTTCAAGTCGATCATACACACAAGACAGACACTTATGCAATCATAGCATTCATTCCATACTTTTCATAATGTATTTTAATCCTATATTTAGGGTAAACACATAGCATACATTCATATCTCAACATATGAGAATTTATATCTCCTATTAATCATTTTTCATGCATTTTCCATTTTTCTTACGTCTATGCTCATTCTAAGCATATAAATGACGTTTTAAGCTTCATAAATAAATCTCAAATATTGAGACAATAAATCCTTAATCACACAGCAACTTTCTCATGCATGTTATCATATTTTCATGCATATTTTGCATTTTAGCAAATTCACATAAGTCACATATCAACCATTCACACATATACTTCACATATATTCAATGTACAACACATATATTATGTGTTTATTAAATTTTCTTAACATACCAACTTCCACCCATTTTCATCATCATTAAATCCCTTAATAAACATATACTTTAGGATTTAATTTCGGATCTTTTAATCCATTTATCACTGATTTCCAAAATAGCCATGTTAAAACACACGTTTCATCATTTCAACATCTCTTTCATGACTTAAATCATAACAGATTTTTAAGTCATAATTTTCAGCAACTAAATATGTTTTTCTTAACCCAAATTTAGGATATTATCACATATTAAAAATCCAAAATTCGTTGGTTTCCATAACAGCAACGTATTCGTGCATATAGAGTATCCTTTTGACCCGTTTTGACGTGTCCAAACTTATGTCCATAAAATCAGATTTAGAGCTAATTTTTTTAAACCCTTTTGGACACTCAAAGTACCTTAAACATAGGGCATTTTACCCTCCATAACATCCATAAATCATTTCATCACAAATAGCAACAAAAGTCATATGAAAATCATCCATTTTGGCCCCCTTTTGGACGTCCCTCAAGCATACCCTAAAAAATCAGATTTAGGGAAAATTAATCCAGCCTACTTTGGCCATCCAAAGGGTCCTTAATTTAGGGTACTTTACCCTAGAATTCATCCATAAACAATTTAAGCACTTCCTTTTATCATTTTTTACCCAAAATGGAGAAATCGGGTCATTTCTTGAAACTTAGGTGAATTAAGAGAAAAAAAAACTTGATTTAGGTGATTCAAAACTTAGATTTCACTTACTTAAATCAACCCTAATTTGATTCCAACTTGAGTTGCTTGATTCTTCTTCTTTTTCTCCTCATTTTCTTCCTCTTTTTCTTCTCCTTTTCCCTTTTCCCCTTGCTGGTTTGGACGTGCCTTGGGTTTGCTCAAGACTTAGCAATTTTAGGAAATTTCTCCCCCCTTTTCTACCCTTGCACGTTCCAAGCATATCCATCCCATTTTTGATTTTTTTAACCAGCTAGTGGGACCCATTTGCCATATGTCATGATGGTAATTTATTTCTACTTTATCCTTTGATGACATGACATTTTTATATCCAAGTAAAATATGCATTTTATATTTTACAAAAATTCACAAAGTCCATGCATTTAAGCACCATGTTGCTATCCACTATTTGCAACATCCATGAACCTTCCTTTTCAATGATTTTTGCCATGAAATTCCACATTTTTAATTGCTCATTTACTTCACCTAGGTGTTAGGCAGCTTAGACATATATTTTAGGATTTTAAAAAATCCAAATATTAAGCCTTATCCCCCTTTGGACGTCCATGCATATGCCACATAACCTATGCTCAAATTTGAGCTAAACCTAGGCATTAAACCAATGCATTTAAATCTGAAATTTTTCAGGAATTTGACCATTAAATAATGCTTAAAAATCCAGCTCAAACCACTGAATTTTTGACACCTTGCATAGCATTTAAATATGTCATTTTCAAAAATACTTTTTATTAAATGCTATGGTAGTCTAGGGTACACAAAGTCAATGCTAGGTACCTTTTTCTAATTAACCACTTTTCCATGGTAATTAGCATAATCAAATCCACTCATTCCATAGATTTCATAATTTTATTCCATCGTTTCAAATTTCATCTCAAACCGACGTTTTTACGTCAAGTTATGAACCTTTGAAATTTTCCTTAGAGTGTGAGATTAAAAATCAATAATTATTACCTTAATCTCATCACTTGTGCCTTAATCCAATCCACTTAAAATATTGAGCCCAAAATCATGAGCTTGTCTTTAAAATTTCATCTCATTTCGCGTTGTAGGCGTAAAGTTATGAATTTTCTATGATTTTCAACATAATTCCATAATTTTCATTTTAATCTCTATTAATTAAATCATGAAAATTAAAATAAATATTCATGCCACATTAGCATGTTCTAATCCTTATTAAGCCCCTTTAGTCCTCTTGACTCATATTGGACTTTGGCGATTAATCTTAATCATCATTCGTAATTGCAACTAGGGTTTGCAAAATTCATAAATTCATGATAATCATCTAAAATTCAATCATTTCACACATAAGTCATGCATTACATTTTAAATGCAATTATATGAGTCCTACTTGGGTCTGGGTATTACATTACTAATCTTGATGCATATTATTTACAAACCAATTTTATTATTTTTGAAGATGTGTGTATATAATTTATAATTTTAAATATAGGAGTATTGTAGTCATTTTTACTCAAAAATAGAAAATTTTTATTTATAGAATAAATACACTAAAGGTTTGCTTGTTATCCCTACAAGTTTTCAAACAAAATTTTTTACTCTTAACAATTATCATTTTTGAATTATTTATTTATATTTTCTTATACAACTATTCTACTTTTGAATCATTTTTTACACAACTACTTGTAAAACTAATATGTTTATTTTAACATTATTTTCTTTACTCTTTATTATTATCTATACCATTTTACATTATTTTCTCTCATTTGAAAAACTTTAATATCAAAAATTTTTCATGCAGAAGTTTTATCATTTTTGAAACATACTCTTAGATCGATATGTTCATATAAAAACAAAAAATAAAAAATACGTTTTTACCTAGTTCGCAAATGGCCTCATTTTTGAGTAGTCGCAAATGATCATGAGCATATATGTTATGAGTATGAGAAGAATTAATAAAATATTATTAGTATTTAAGAATTAAGGACTAATATTATAGGCACAAGAAAAAGAACTCAAAATATAAATGTTTTAATTTTTAATTTGCAAATGACGACTTTAGAGCTAGTTCAATAGTAAGCAAATGTTTGTCCATGAAAAAAAAACACTAAGCAAACGTTCAACTAGCTAAGTGGGCCTCATTTGCAATATTTTGGATTCATTTCGTATATTATATATACTTGAGTTATAATATTCATTTTTATTTTTATTTTAATTCATTTTTTGATTTTTCTTCATAAACTTATTTTCCTATGTGTATTTAATTTATGCATACGTTTGATAATTTACAATACTCTTGTATATTTATTTTTAATTTTTAAAAAAATCATGATTTCTAAAAATAAAAATAATATGTAAAAGTATTATAAAATAATAAAACTTGGTATATAAATTAAATATACTTAGAAAAATATATTTATGAAAAAATAAAAGATGAAATAAAAGTAAAATCAAAATAAATATTGTAATTTAAACATATACACAATATATTATACATAATCGGGTCTCTTCACACACACATGTATATTTGTTATTATTTATTTATAATACCACTTAAAATTACTTCAATTATAAATTTGCGTGTGCCACACATAGGAAAAAGATTTTAACTATTTGCGTTAGTTATGTAACTATACTTTTTTTAATGGTGCTTTCTCAAAGTGAAAAAGCTTTTGGAATTAAAAGTTTTGGTATAAAAATTTTTGAAACGAGAGAAAATAACGTTACATGATATGGATAACAAAGATGAATAAATAGAATAAAGTTAAAATATTTAAATTAGTTATATAGAAATAATTGAAAAGTAACGTGGTTTGCGCAGGAAGATATGAAAAAATAATTAGAAATGAGATAGATCTAAAAAGTGAAATGTTTTAAATTGCAAAAATTTTGGTAGAAAAGTTTTAATGAGAAACAAAAACACCCTAAAAAATTATAATTACTTGTGGTCTAAATGTACTTTTAAATTAAATCAATATATTTTTAATTAAATATTATGTTTGGAATACAGTGGATCAAAATGATATAGGGAGCCTAACATAAAAAAAGTAGCAGATCAGGTTCACCACTTTTATGAACTAATCCATTGCATTTGGCTGTAGCTGCTGCATTCGCATCCCGTGCAGATCCAATTGTCAATCTCCTCCTTGTCCACGGGCGGAGCCAATTGATTGCAGTAAAAAGGTCTGTCTGTAATTAGAGAAGGGAGCCCATTTGGCAACCTCTTCTCGCCGAGGCCGACGGCAGGAGCAGGAGCAGGCGCAGGCGCAGGCGCCAAAGCAGTTGAAGGCAAAGGCAGCAGCAGCAGCAGCGGCGGCCGCATTTCCTTTTTTTCCTTGGAAATTCCGACCAGCAGCGCAGCCAACGCCATATGGATTTGCTCCCAGCAGAGGCGCCTTCCATTTCTAGGAAGCAGGGGTTCAGGTCTCTCAAGCTTGTCAATGTCTCCATGGACGATCTACTCGAGCAGGACCCTGTGGGCGTCGTCTATGGTCGCCTCGATAATGGCCTCTCTTACTATGTACGCTCCAATTCCAAGCCCAAGATGAGAGCGGCGCTCGCCCTCGCTGTCAAGGTTGGGTAAGTGCGGACATACCCGCAACATGCATATGTTTATTATTCTCCTCCTCCTTGCAATTCACTGCTTTTGATTCCATTTTTTTTTTTTTTTTTTGTTTCCTTGTCAAAGTATTCTCTTAATTTTGTGCGACTTTTGGTACTCTTGTTTCTTAGGACTATAATTTGGCAAGTTATGCGATTTTTGAATGGTAGAAACTGGCTGACCGGCTTGCGGCCTTGCTGGAAATCTCTTTACCATCCTGTTAGTGGAATTAATTTCTGTCCAATATTATGCTTCTTAGAGTTGAATGTGTGAAAATTGGTCCACTTTCCAGGAATTCTTCTGAGCTCATAGGTGGATGATTTTGCTTGTTTGGGCTTTGTTTATCTCGGCATTGATGGTCCCCCTTCATAGGTTTGTCAAGTTTTGGGGACACTATTTGTAAACAAAGCAAGAAAAAATTGGATAGCAGCTGACTTCAAGAACTCACTCATAAAGTCCTGTATTTCCCCTATTGGGCATCCTTAGCTTCCACATGAATTACTATTATGTTCTGGCTGACCATAGTCAGCAAATTAACAAAATGAATCGAAACAGGGTAACATGTAATTGAATGTTTATGGGTGATCTCTGGGCCTTCAGACTTGCTGGATGTCCAGACTTCAGTAGGAATGAATCTTTGATTTGATGACTCATGTACAAGGGAATCTGTTATCACTCCGTTCCATTAGGTTGATGTACTCTGTTTTGCTCTTATGATTTTTACACATGCACTTTTGCTTAGTGTTTTGTATACATCATTTTGGGTCATTCACAAATTAAGGGGAAAAAGTTTGCATCCTTTCTTTGACAGCCAATTCACAGGTTTTCAGCAACTCCCTGCCATATATTGTTTTGAGAATCACCAATTGTCTACATACATATTTTCCATTAGATTGTCATTCATGGCGAAAGTCACTGTTTTAACTGGAAATACTTGTTATGGTACCAGCAAGACAGCTATCTTTTAACATTCTTTCAGAAACCTTGTTTTTGTCCTGTTCTAGAAATATCATATAATTCAGTTCATTTGGGTTATGGCAGCTCAGTTTTGGAAGAAGAAGAGGAGCGTGGAGTTGCTCACATTGTTGAACATCTTGCTTTCAGTGCGACTAAAAACTACACTAACCATGATATTGTTAAGTTTCTGGAAAGCATTGGTGCTGAGTTTGGTGCTTGCCAGAATGCTATGACATCTGCAGATGAAACCATTTACGAATTGTTTGTTCCTGTTGACAAACCTGAGCTTCTATCTCAGGCAATATCTGTTTTAGCAGAATTTAGCTGTGAGGTAGCGACATGTCCTTCCTTCTTTTAGTCAAACTGTGGACTTTCTATCTCTAATGTCTTGTTAATTATTCAATCTACGGGACTAGATCCGGGTTTCAGCAGCTGACCTGGAGAAAGAAAGAGGCGCTGTCTTGGAGGAGTACAGAGGAGGTCGGAATGCTGTAGGGCGTATGCAGGATGCACACTGGATTCTGATGATGGAAGGATCAAAGGTTCTGCTAGTGGATTTCACTTGCAATGATATTCTAGACTTCGTCTCTCTTAATCTTCCTATAAGTGCTTAATTCTGCAGTATGCTTAGCTGAGATGAAACAGTACCTCTGCGTTTTTGTAATAATGTTTTGTTAATTAACTAGCTATCTGTTGTGACCTGTGAAGAGCCTCACTGTCACCTCGTAAGAAATATTTACCTTATGGATTCATGTTGTTAAAGGTATTGGCATTCTTTCTTCTAGAAATTGAATGAACCAGAAGGCTTATATTAACAGATAATGGAGCTATTTTTTTTTTTTTTCTAGAAATAGAATGAACAAGATAAACTATGGGATGTCTTGTGCCTGATCTATGTGATTGGTTCCACAAAAATGGAAATGCTTGGTTCGAATAACTTTTTTGCATACTTATCATTATCATCATCATCCATTTCCCACCTAAATGGGGTCAGTTGGATCCTGTTGCGTGATTCTCGACGATCAGAAACTTTGGGTAAGTTAGCAACGTAAGGAAAAAAAAAAAGTAAAATTAAGAAACACATTACCCAATCAATTCCAATCATTTTAACTATTCTAAATATCCTACTTTTTCCATTTTTAACCCTATATTTCAATTATTTTTCATACAACTTCCCTATTTATTCTTACTTTATCTCTATCATATTACATTACTCTCATAATTCCTAATAATTTTTTCCACTTCCCCACTTCCTGCTTAACTTCCCAAATGGACCCTATGTTTTTAGTAATTTTTAATGTTTTCATACCTTGTTTAATTATTTCCATTCTTTTTTTTTTTTTTTTTACTCTCTTATCGCTTTTTGTTTGAATAAACTTAGCTCTCATAACCAATACCATTTTAGGCCTTTGGTTAAGATGTTCAAATCATCTTAGTCTGCTATCCCTTATTTTATTAGATATTGGCTTCACCTTATATTTTCTTCGGTTACTTTATTTCTACTTTTATTTTTTCTTATTTTACTATTAATGTACCTTAACATTCTCATTTTTACTGCACTCATTCTATATATGTGTGTGTTGTTCTTTAACTGTCTAACATTCTTTTCATAAAGCATTGCTGGTTTAATATCAATCTTATAAAAATTTTCTTTCAATTTAATTGGAATTCAATAGTTGCATAAGATTTTTGAAGCACTTCACCATTTCTTCCATTGCACTTGGATTCTATTTATAATATCTTTCTCCATTTCCCATTTTCTTGAACTATTGATCCTAATACCGAAAGTGATAAGTTCTAGGTACTTCTTGATTTGAAATTTAATTGTTTTCTCATTTATGCTCTCACTATGTTAAAGTAGCATTTTATATATTCAATTTTTGTGCAACTAATTGTAAAACCTTTAGATTTTTCATTTATTCCATTTCAAGTTTACTCCTTTACTTTTATCTATTAGGAATATATCATCTGCAAATAACATGTAGAAAGGAATTTTTTTTTTCCGTAAATGTCTAGTATGTTTATCTATAACCGAAGTGAAAAGGTGAGGGCTTAAGGCTGAAATTTGATGCAAACTTTGCAATCGGGAGAACACTTGTATCTCCCCTCATGATCTTCTCTTTTGTTATAGCTCTCACAAATATATTTTTAATAACATCAATGCATTTGTTGTTAATTCCATTCTTTTCCATCACCTGCCATATTAATTTTTTTTGAGACCTAATTATGCTTCTTCCAAATCAATATAAATCATGTTTAAATTTTTTTTTCTTCTCTCTATACTTCTTGAATAATTGTCTAAGCAATAAAATGGCTTCAGTTATTGATATTCCTAGACTAAAACCAAACTGATTTTTAGATACATTTGTTTCTCATCTCAGTCTCTGTTCAATCACTCTTCCTCATAACTTCATTGTATAACTCATTACTTTTATTCCATGGTAATTTGCAGAATTTTAAATATCTCCCTTATTTTTATAAATTAGTGTTATTGTGCTTTTCTCCATTCATTTGACATCAACTTTGTTAATTGATATGTTATCTGGACCAAATGCTTTTTTCGTTGACTTCTGGGATTTAAATTTTTAAAAGATAGCTGATTGTTCTATCTTCATCTACATTTGAATTGTCATTTAATGTTAAATGTTTTAATGGAGTACCATTTAATAAAGTAGAGAAGGAAGTTTTCCATCTTTCCTTACTTTCATTGTTTTAAACTAAAACTCCGTGGTCCTTGCTTCAAATGCATTTAAAATGCAATAAGTCTTTACCTTTATTTTCTTTTAATTTAATTAACTTAAATATATCATTTTCTCCTTATCTAGTTCTTAGTCTGTCATATAAATTGTCATAGACTTTATGTTTAGCTTCATCAGTAATTTGTTTTTGTAGCTTTTTTGATAGTTTATATTGTTGTATATTTTCATCATTTTTATTAATATGCCATTTTTGAAACTTTTCTCGTTTTTTATTTATAGCTTTTTGAACATCTCCGTTCCATCACCATGTTTTCCTATGTAAGGATTTACCATTTTATATATTCCTAAAATACCTTGTCCAACTCTTTTGATGCATTCTGCCATTTCATTACATATCTATTCTACTTCAATTTCTTGTACTACCTGAGACACTTATTAAAAGCTGTTTCAGGTAAACTAGCAGAGAAATATATTGCATATGTTTTTGCATGCGTGCACTTCACAGATCTACAGTCTGACAAGGAGATTGGTTTTCATTGCTTATGAGCTATATGCCCTTCAAATGAAGTTGATTCCTAGAATGCACTAAACAGTTCCCCTGCTGTTTATCTCAATCATTTTCAGAATGATAGAAGCTGCCACAATCTATGAGATGGAAATTTCAGTTGATCTGCTTCCCATATATTCAGCTATGTGCATGTCTATACTTTATAATGTAGAAAACTAGAATATTTGCATGACCGAAAAGGGTATATTTTTCTCCTGTTATGGAAATCATTAAAACACTGCTTCTTGGCAATCTTAGAAAGCAGGTGACAAATAGCTCTTTGCATTGTTGCAGGATGGTGCCCTTATGATTAGCAAATTTACATCAATGTGAATTATTTTTATTTCTTTATCACCAATTTTTATTTTTCTTGTTTAATTTGAAATCTTCTAGTAGCAGGATTGTGCTGACTTTTACTTATCTGCAAGTTGGTGGCAGTATGCTGAGCGCATTCCCATTGGATTAGAAAAGGTTATCCGAACAGTTTCTCCTGAAAAAGTTAAGCACTTCTATAAGACGTGGTACCATTTACACAACATGGCCGTTGTTGCTGTTGGAGATTTTCCTGATACACAGGTTTGAATTGGTTAGACTCACATATCCCTTTTTAGTTGTTTTTTCTTGCTTGGCTTTGTAATTTGTCTTCTAAACTGTATTGTTTTCTTTCAGTGTGTGGTTGAACTGATAAGGACTCACTTTGAGGGCAAAGTTTCAATCTCCAATCCACCATTTATACCAGAATATCCTGTTCCATCCCATGATGGGCCACGTTTTTCATGTTTTGTTGAATCTGAAGCCGGAGGGGTAAATATTCAGTCGATCTATCAGTATTTATATCCTCAAATCTACTGTTTGTATTTCCTCAAGATATACGTGCAGTTCTTTCCACCCATTGTTGAATTGTGACAAGAGATTTGGTATGCCTGCATGTATGTTAATCAAATCATAAGTACTGAGTTGTTGATTTTATCATGGATGCTGCATACTAGAGAAACCACATAAAATGTGCATACATAACCGTCCTAGATATTACTAAGAAGTACGCACTTGTTCTTTCAACATCCCTGTCAATGATTGGATGGTTGTAATATGGGATTGTTTGGTGCTTGTATTTTTAGGATGAGCTTCATTGTGTTTGGCTATAACCACAATGCTTTGGATTTAAAGGAAAAGGAAACTACTTGGATTAGTCAAAGAGTAAAAAAATTTAGGAGCTGAAAATGATGCGTTTACATGGTGGCGAAGTATCCAATATACATAATAAAAGCTAAGTCTTAGAATTTATGGTTTTAACTTCATATTTAAAATTGATTTATTTAAGACTTTCAATATTTGATATTTATCTGAGATTTAATGTAAGCATCAAGTGATCAAAATATTAATCAACTTGATGTATGCTTTATATTGGTTTAGATTACCCTTATCATTTTCATTTGAAGTTTTATCCTTGTCCATGTAGGATTAGTTTGTTTTCTTATCTTTTGTAAAGCTAGAATTATGTTAAGCAACCCTCGTACTGTAGAGTTAGGTTATGCAATAGTCTCCTATAAATAGGGCAATGGTTTTCATTTTTTCACAACTTTGATGACTAACTGAGTGCAGTTGCACAAAAGATTCCCAAACCACTTTCTTTTACTTTCCGGTCTCTTAAATCCCCAATTCTTCTTTTTCTTCTTCCTTTATTCCTTTCTTATTCCCTTTGATAGGATCCTTCCTCTTTCTTCTCTTCCTTCTCCCGGCTTGTGTTGCACCATATAGGAACAATTTTTTTTAATAAATAAATTGTGCAAAGAGATGCATTTATTGTACTTAAACACATTAAGGGTGTGTTTGGTAATGAAGAAAAAGGTTAGTAAAGAAGGGCAGAGAAAAATTTGAAAAGAGAGAGTGATGGAATGTGATAGGTGATGATGGGGATTAAAGAGAACAAGGATAAAAGAGATAATGTGGTTATATGAAAAAATGTAAAATGATTGGAAATATCGATAATTATGGGAAGGAAATATGATTAATGATGGGAAAAAATTGGTTAGTTAAGTAGTTGATGTGTCAAATCATATCAGAAGATGTATAGAAAAGGGTGTAAAAAGGTGGAAAATTATCTCTTGATGCCAAATGGACCCTGAAAGTCCTGAAGTTTTAATGACTGTTTCCTTTTGATTATCATTTTACAGTCTGCAGTGATGATCAGTTGTAAAATGCCGGTGGGCATGATGACAACAGTGAAAGATTATAGGGATTCTCTAGCAGAAGCCATGTTTCATTGTGCCTTAAATCAGAGGTTTTTCAAAATATCTCGAAGAAAAGATCCGCCATACTTCTCTTGTTCTTCAGTCGCTGATGTTCTTGTTCGTCCTGTTAAGGCATACATAATGACTTCAACTTGCAAAGAGCGGGGTACCATTGAGGCCCTTGAGTCGATGCTCTTAGAGGTACTTCGGCATTTTGATATGCTTCTCCATTTGCGTCTCTATTGTTCTTAGGTTTCCTTTTTTATTTGGCAGGTGGCTAGGGTTCGGCTTCATGGCTTTTCTGATCGTGAAATTTCTATAGTCCGCGCACTAATGATGTCAGAGATAGAATCTGCCTTTTTGGAGCGTGATCAGATACAGTCAACAACCCTGCGAGATGAATATTTGCAAGTTAGTTCAAGAAAGTTGTTGATATCTGCTTAAGTGTTGATGATTTCTGGAATTTTTTTTAATGTTATGTCTATGGTGCTGTTCTATGCCATTCTGCCATTGCTCATTTTGCCTTAGCAAGTTGTCTCCATACTAACACCAGCAGAAAAGACATCATCAAATAGTTTCATTCGTTTCAATGTTGTCCTGCTTGGAGGGTGACTGAGTGAGGAATTGCGAGGGAAATATGAGTAATACTTTGATGTAGGATGGGTAGAGAAGAAGATAGAAGAAAGAGGAAGGAACCTCCCGAGATGAGAAGAGAAGAAAAAGGTAGGAAAAATAGATGAATAAAGAGAGCAGAATAAGAACGACCAGAAGAAGAACTAGAGAACACTTTTATAAATTTCAAAACTGATGCCCTTGAGAGCTTACAAGAGCTGTATTTATAGGTGAACATACCACGTAATCTTAGCAACATTTATTAAGGACAATCTTTTTAAAAAATGAAATTGGATATTTTAAGTGACCTTCTTAGGGAAATAAACTTAAAATAGATACAAATTTATTTAACAGATTCTAGAATATCCTAAGAGATCCCATAACATTTTCCAAAGATCCTCAAAAAAATTGCAACAAGATATTTTAGAATGATCTCCTAAGATTATTGCCTCTTCATAAGATCCTCTAAAGATTATTGCTTCTTCGCAAGATTTTTGCACCTAGAATAGGTATATTTGAAATCTTACTTTCTATTTTCATCAATTTTCTCCGGTTTCAAAAAACTCACTACTGGAGAGTTCTGACTTTAATAATGCTCAAAATATGTGGATCCAAGTGGCAAAGTTCATCTTTAGTGATCTATGTATCTTCATAATCAAACTTGTTCCTTTACTCGACAAGATATCTTTGTATAACGCCTAATCTAGTAGTGACAAGCTCATTTTGTAGAATATTCTCTATCTGATCTAAAGACGTAGACAATACTCGTGGAAGTATGGGCATATGTGGCAATGTTGAACTGTTATTTATTGAAATTCCTACGGTCAAACTTGGAGGCTCAAAAGTACCTCGCCAAGGAAATAAATCCTCTATATTGAAAGTAAAACTAATCCCTGTGTTTAAAGGTAAATTATGTTCATATGCATTGGACCCCAATTTTCTTAAAACATGAAGGGGACCATTGGCTTGCGCATGCAACTTTTTAAACGATTTTTTAGAATGTCTTTCTGGTCGTATACGAACCATAACGTAATCCCTAACATCAAATTCTTGTTTTCTTCTATGAACATCTGCAAGCTTATAATTTTCATTGCTTAGGGTAATTTTTCTTTTAATATCAGCATGAACATCTTGAATGTGTTGAGGAAAAGATTCAGCAGTAGCGGATGAATGAGTATCAAGGATAAAAGAATTAAATCGATGGAAGCTCAAGGAATATGACCATAGACAATTTCACAAGGAGATTTTCCAGTAGATCGATTGACTGAATTGTTGTTTGCAAATTCGACAATCGCCATTACAGAATCTCAAGTTCCAATATGTTCTCTCACCAAAGTTCTAAGCAAATTTTTTAGACTTCAGTTGACTACCTCAAATTGGCCATCAGTTTATGGATGAAAAGCAGATGAAAATTTCAATTTGGTATCCAAGAGTTTCCACAATGTCTTCTAAAATTAACTTACAAGTTCAACATCCCAATAAAAGACAATGGAAGTTGGTAAACCATGAAATTTAAGCAATTTCTCTGAAAAATAATTTTAACATATGAAACATTAGTAGATTTAGTACATGGGATAAAATGAGCCATTTTTGAAATCTATCAACCACTACAAGAACGGAATCAAATCCTCGAGAGGTTTTAGACAATCCAAGAATAAAGTCTATACTAATATCTTTCCAAGGGCTATGTGGTACAGGAGAGGAGTGTATAATCTAGTGTTTCTCTTTTGAGCTTTATCAAGTTGATATGTGTGACATTGTGAAACAACTCTTGACACATCTCTTTTCAATGTGGGCTAATAAAATCTATCCTCAACTAATGAAATGGTTTTATCTCTCCCAAAATGACTGGCAATACTCCTACTACTGTTTATATTTTCAATCATTATTTTCTATTATTTCATATAAAACCGTACCATACTTATTTTCACTTTATTTTTAGTTACCACCCTTATCACATCACATAACTCCCTCTGTTTTCCCTTTTTTTTTTTCCATATTTCTTTTCCCCTTCCCTAAATGCCTTCACTTTTGTTGACTTTAATTCCTTTTAACCCTCGTAAACTTTGCATATGACCGTATCTAAAAACGTGTTAGAAAAGGGTTGATAACCTACTGTTCTAGCATGGTTTGGGAGAACAGCGTGCTTCTAAATGCTTTGGATGACTAGGATGATTTAATGAATTACTTCATGCGTTGATTCTGAAGCACACATTGGTGAATGTTATGTGCAGCTATATCTTGCAGAACCAAAAGTTGCCATGCGCATTTTAAACTATATGGGAATCTGATCTCTTTATGCAGCACTATCTCATGGATTTTTCTTTTCTTCTTAGCTATCCCCCATTATGAGCCAATTGATTGAATATCATAGTTATTCATTATTATTATTATTTTTGATCTGGGGTATTTATTCATTATCGAAAGAATAGTATTTGTTTATTGGCCATACTCATTTATGTTTATCTTACCTTGGTTAACTTTGCAGCACTTTTTCCGCAATGAACCTGTTGTAGGGATTGAATATGAAGCACAACTACAAAAGACTATCCTACCTCGTGAGTTGAAGCCTGAATCTTTATTTTCTCTTTTCAATTGTTAATATTCCATTACTATGTAATTTTAAAATTTCCTCAATCATACCTGAGGAATTTCGTTTAAAAGAAAAAGGGAACAGAAAGCAACCATACTTGCCTACAAGTCTAGGGCTGCAAGTGGGTTGGGTTTACAAAAGCCCAACCCCAATTCTATTTTAACCTAACCTAACCTAACCCATTTTCTAAACTCCATACTCCAACCCAGCCAGAGTTCACTCCATTTTAACCCAACCCAACCCATTCCAACCTTCAACCCAAATCCACTTCGATGCTTTGATGCTATTGGACACTAGCGGACATGTTACATGTTTATATGGCATCAAATATGTCTTCCAGGTTTCTACATTTCCGTTCCCTCATCCAATGATATCTTGAAAAAGAAAAACTCACTTTTAAATAAGGAAAATATAATAAAATCCATATTGTTTGCATACATATATATAAAATAATAATTAATGATTTAATATTTACCTGGTTTTGAGAAGTGGAGTCATGTAACTCCTTCAAAATCTAAAATTTTGATCATTAATGAAAAATTCAATCTATTGATCGTATTTAACACCATTTGTTTATCTTGGAGACCAAGTTTCATCTTAATTAAGTATGTTTATGGGCCACATTTGTTAAAAAATATATATATTCATGTGTAAATTATGAAAAACGCTTAGATCCATTTACACATGTATTAGAATGTAATAATACTTTATAGAATCATTCTTTTACATAGAAATGATATTTTGGATGGTTTATATGTCAAAAATACTACTTTAAAATTGATATTTTAACGTTTTTATAATTTATACATGAGTATATGTATTTTTCAATAAATGTGGCCCATCAGCATACTTGATTGAGATGAAACTTGATCTCCTAAATAAATAAATAATGTTAAATAGAAGCTATTCCAGAAGAGTTCCTTTGATGAATGTATGAATAGATTGAATTTTTCATCAAAGATCAAAAGATTTTGATGGGGTTGTATGAGGTTACATAGAAGCAGGGCCCATACTTATCATAAGTATGAAAGCTTCGTGCTTTGGTTTTTTTTTTTTAATTTTAAAAAATATATTTTTAGATCCTAAATATTTAACATTTTTGGCACATCCTGTTTTATTATGCCACTAAAAAATTCAGGGGATTTTATCATTATCAAATTGGACTGCATTTAATCATGATGCGCCTTAATTAGGCTGTAACATGGTGAATCATAGTATATAGGGATATTTAAAAAATATTTTTTGGTTACATTATGAATTTATAAAAATTGAAATTTGACTGTTTCGTTCAATGTTGTCAGAACCGAACCAGTGATTGAACCGGTAAAGGAACTGGTCTGGTTCGAACCGGTTCAACCGGTTAATCGAACCGATGATGTCAGCATGACATATTTATGATGTCATAAATATTATATTTTTAAAATTTAAAATAAATATATTGATAAAATTATATTTTTATTAAATCCTAAATATATATGTTAGATTTTAAAAACCACAATATAAGTACAAAACATGCTTGAAAAAATTTTAACAATTAAATAACTTATAATAATATAAAAATTAAGAATATCTCCTATGTTCAGCAAAAAATGAAAATTAGAAGTCTATAAACCATTAAATTTAGATATCATTTAATTAATTATAATATTTTATTAATTATATTATAGTTTTTATTTACTACATTAATTATGTGCAGAATTTTGTGCTATATAATTAATTATGAGAGTGATATTAATTCCATGAGTTGCATATTATTTTCGTATGATTAATTAGAATATCTGATTATATGAAGTATTTTTGAAGGCCCAAAATTTCATAAAATTTTGAAGATATGGGAGTCAATAATCCTCAGTCTTGTAGAGATTTTTTTTTAATTACGTAAGATTTTAGGATTATTTAATGACATAATTAATATTATAAGATTGTTTAATAGCATAATTGAATGATTGATAATTTGATATTATAAGAGACGCACGCAAAAAATTAGGTAGAAAAAATTATGTATTAATGATTATGTACGTGTCCCGCGAAAAGAGGATTTTTGACGAAAAGTAAACCAGATAATATAGATAACATTGAATTTCATCAATAAAAAGTTTCATACATGTTTTCAGTTTTTTTTTTTTTTTTTAGACTAAACTGGGTTAAATTTTTCCACTTATAATTAGTCACTAATCAAATTGGATATTTCAATTGGGACATTTCCAACCAATCTTAAATGATAAGTCCCGTACTTAGATTACCTATACCATGTACTACAGTATATGATGAAACATGCAATGGAACGTTTTTTTTTTTTTTAAACCAAATTGCCTGGAATGCGGATGACTTCAGTTCAGAATTCGGATGGAGCAGTCTCAACAGTCGTGCATCATTTGGCCTTCGCAAGATTGTCAGACGCAAACCTTATTCTCCATCTTCGGGCGACGTATGCGCGGCGGCGCGCGCGGGCGAGTAGGCGAGCAGGCGACTATTCGTCCGACCGGTCGAACCCGGTTGGACCGGCTCTTCTGGTCCAACCGCCGGTTCGCCGGTTCGGACGGTTTTTCGTATATGAACCGAACCGCACCTAATCGAACCGGAAACTGGACCGGTCCGACCGGCCGGTCCGGTCCGGTTCTAACAACACTGGTTTCGTTGGTAGTGGCCATATATAGTGACAGAAGTAGAAAATACAAAATTTAATTGTAGGTATATTTATTTTTATTCAGCTAACAGTTAAAAATAATCAAGATACGCTTATAAATATCCCAAATTATACATTCACATATGAATGCAATTACTAACAATATCTCAAACGGCCACAAAATATGTTGCATGATATTTCACATCATTGATCATCACTTGGTGGCTGACATGAGTGTATAGGGTGTTAAGGTAAGAAAGTCTAGGGTTTAAAGTTGGCTAGAGGCAATGCTCTCGTCACCCCTTCTCTAGAGTACACCTTCGTCAGGTACTCAGTCATCCAAGGCAGGTGACCTAATAAAAAAAAAAAAATTCACACCATTGAAGAATTTGTAAAAATAAATAAATTGTATAGTCATATTTAGGGTGTATTTGGTAACACATAAAAATGTCAAGTTTAAACTTTTCAGTCTAAAACTTTTCACTCTCCATAACTATCCTATTTTTTAATTATTTCTTTTCATTTTCCTATACAACTGTCATACTTTTCAATAATTTCTACACAACTACCTATGCAACTAACCTATTTATTTTAACTCTTTTCTCTTTACTCCTCATCATAACCCTATCATATCATGTCATATTCTTTCATTTTGACTACTTTATACTAAAAACCTTTCATTCAAAAGTTTTATCACTTTCCAAACACACCTTTAAAATTCATACAAAATATGCTCGTGTTTGAAATAAGTTTTAGTTCTAAACATAGTAAAATTATTTTTGCTATCGTTCAAACGCAAATTAAGATACTAAAATTGGCCCAACCAAATTAAAGTATGCCCTTCTGCAGTTGTATAAACTAAATATTATTTTTCTTATGCCTCACTAGGATGCATAACCACAATTTAATTCTGAAAAATTTGTCAATAGGATGGGATTTCCGGACAATATCAAGTGCAATAAAAAACAAAGCACTGTAGTGAACTTAGAATACAGTTTGTGGGAGAGAGAACGAATATACTGAAGTTGGGTTTAAAATGGTTGATAGCAACCCAATTTTTCAACCCATGACCAATCACCTTCAAATTTGGGCAAAACCCAACCCAACTTTCTCAATCTAACTTCCAACCCAATCCACCCAACTTGGGTTAAATGGGTTGAGGGTTAAACCCAACCCATTGGCACTCCTACCTATGATTTGTAGTTTATTTACTCTACAAGGCTGGGCTATTATATAGCAGCTTAGCTATGTCAAAACTATGTTCCTAGCTCTTTTGTGTATCACAGCCTGATTAAGAAGACTGGAAAGGTTATGACACAAAAAGCTATGAAAATGGAGTGTTGACCTTGGAATCAAAAGGTTTTAGATTAATTAGATTCATACATACTGCTTGGACTGCTATTGCAGCAGCATGACTGAAAATGAGTTTCTGGTTTGGATTAATAACAAACTCTATCAAAGAAGTATAAAATTGGGTGGATATGATCATCTATTTTTGAGGCAAGTGCTAATGTTGGAAGGTTGGGAAATATAGACCTAAATGCTTTGGATATCTGCAGTGGACTTCTGCAACTATAGAACTTCAGTGTTTGCTATTCAAATGGAAGATGCTAGGAGGTGAAAAGTAAAGTCCGAAAGGATGTATGTGGTGGAGATCACTAGAAAGCTTTATTGCCCATTGTTTCATTCCATGATAGAGATAAATTGTTGAAGGTTTTCTGCAGTTAAAGCCAGTTAGTAGGGTTAGGCCTTGTTGATGATGTAATCCATCCTTTATGCTAAGTTAGTATTGCATGATCTGATACAACCCCATCTGCATTTTGCTTAGTTGATATGACAAGCTTTTTAAGTGGTATTAGGACACCGATGTTGGCAATTTGTGCTGAAATCATCGAGTTCAGTAAAATGGAGGATCTACTTCCCAGCAATAGGAAATTATTCATTTGTGTGTTAGGGTATCTTTTGATTATTTGTCACTGATATTGGTACTTGTAGATGGAGACATTAGTGGCTAAGCACAATGTGATCCAGTCCATATTCCTTTGTTACATAGTCATTGTTTGAAGCCTTGCACATTTTGCGAATGTCTGAATACCTCTATTGATGAAAAGAAGCTTCATCCTTCCCCCACTGTTATTGCTTGCATGCTGTTCAGCCTGTTCTATCAGCAAAAATCTTTCACTGCTTTATTTATTGTATCTGAAAGCACGTTTTTCTTTAATCCTCTTTACAGATATTTCAGCAGCAGAGGTATCAAAGTTTGCTATGAACTTCCATACAGCCCACAGCTGTGTAATCAAGATTGTAGAACCTCATTCGTGTGCTACTGTAGATGACCTAAAAGCAGCAGTCTTAAAAATTAATTCTCTTGAGGAAGAAAGGAGAATTCCTCCTTGGGATGATGAACACATTCCCGAAGAAATTGTCACCACAAAACCGGATCCAGGGTAAGTCGTCCAAGTTTTGACTGCTGTCTGGAAACAGTTATTTTACCTTTCCAAGTTGATATTTTTCTTCAGTTGGTTGCGTAAGTGGAGTTCTCAAGGCTTTTCTTTCCCCTCTTTTTTAATTCTTATACCTGAGAGCTTGTGTGGTTTGGTTTGTTCTGATATTTCTGACTTATTTCTAAAAATAAGGACTATCAAAGATAAGCTATGCTTGATTGAGCTTATCGAAGTGGATTAGTTGCTTATTTTGATAGCTAAGCTGCAAGCACCCCTTAGGTTGCTTTTTAGCATGTCAAACTTTATATTCCTAGATATTTGTTTCATACATCATGTAATTGTTAAGCATCTATTATATTTCATTTTTTTCCCCATATCCTCTGACATTTTCATTTTTGTGAAAATGACATTGATTTCCATATTTGTAAACATTCAAATTACTTTTTATTTTCATTGATTTAAATGATGCTACAACTGTTTCAAGTACTCCTTTTAAGTCTAAAGATTCTCTCTTAGCTTCAGCTGCAGCTGACGAGGTTAACAATTTTAAGCCATTTATTTTATAGTTGCATGAAATGCTCTCTGCAGATGCTATTTCAGTTGCTTATCAACTTCATCTGGTTATCAGCTGTTGTCCAATAAACTATAGCAGAATCAAACAAGCATTAAATATTGCCAAACTTAATGAAAATTGAAGTCTTTGCAGTTGCGAAAAAGAAGTTTACCATACTTCGCCCTTAGGACTGCATCTAGCATGAAACTAGACTTCTTCACGTTAAAGGGCAAATACAAATTTTGTATGAAATTCTTATTCTGTTTCTTTTTCAGATCTTTCTAATATCTAATTCTTCTATTTTCTTCCTTTATCTTTCCTTCTACTTCTTCCCCTGAGTTGTGCTGCATCATTGCCTTTTTTTTTTTTTTTGGTGCGGGAAATATATGTCAGCTTTTGTTCTAGCTAGTTCTCATAATGATTTGGATCAATAGCTCTTTTAAGGATGTTACTTTTCCAAAGGAGGCTTAACTTCTTGTTTGTTTATTCCAGGAACATTGTCCAACAGTCTGAGTTTCCAAGCATTGGTGTGACTGAGTTGCTGATATCAAATGGCATGAGAGTGTGTTATAAACGAACAGACTTCCTTGATGATCAGGTATTAAAAGGGAGAGCTTTGATGAAATGCTCTTAAATAGTCCCTCTTTCTTGAATTGGAACTCCTAAGAAATTACCTTTGACTTTCCCAAAACTGAGGGCATTACATAATCTCAGACATCACTCTTAGCGGATCTGCAAAGGAGAGGTCAATAGTAGTTACACCAACATAATAAATATTGGAGTTGCACATGCACACTAATAGATAAAGTGCAAGCAGAAGCATGAAAACGCCTACCACTAAATCATATATGGTATAAATTAGTATATATATATATTTATGATGCCAAATATCACTTTGATTAGAGACTTATATGTTATAGGTACTTAAACATTATTTGCAAGTGAATATGAAACTATCAAAAATTTGAAAATAAAATATGGAAAAATTCTCAAAATATTTGATTTTTGGCATCATTACTAAATACGTGTAGTTGAATATTAGAAATAGTTTTTAGATATGACAAAAACTTGTGGGAAGTGATTAAGAAAACTAGTTGTATAAACCGTATTGTGTAACCTAGGGATTCAAATATTGGCCAAGATGCCCCTGTATTAGTCGTGTTGTATCTGTAACAGTCATGTTTGATATGGGATACGAGGGTATTTTGGCTAGGGTTTTAAAAAATTGGGCATATACCGATACTAGGGGCACATCAGCCTATACAAGGGGTGTATTGGTTGCGGATGTATCGCTCAAGTGAATAAAATTATGAAAAGCTCTATTTTCTCACTCTTTTACACACACACACACACACACACACACACACACACATATTTTCAGAACTCCCCTCCTCATCTACACTCATTTTTATAATAAGTTCTATTGTTTTTTTTCCTTGCAACTCGGTAAAATTTTCTTTTATTTTCATATATTTCATATCGGACCTAAAAACTATGAAAAAATATGTAAAAAATAAAAAATTGGAAAATGCAATAATATATAATTGTTTAACATTTGACCCATATAGAGGACAATGTATCGGTCTATTTTCTCTTATAAGTATTTTTCTATGGCAATAATACATAGTATGAATTTTGGATGAAAAAAATCATAAAAGAGACAAGTAAACTCATTAACAATTCAACATACATGGTACATAGCAAAAGCAAATATAATTAAAGTAAAAAATATAAAATAAATCATAAATAAATTAACCACACTTCATAAATAATAGATATTTGCGTGAACAAAAGGTAAAAACTGACAAAAAAGTTGATTATTTTTATTTCTGAGGTTTTCAAATTTATTTCTTAATTTTTTTAAATATTTATAAATTAAAACACCTCAAATTTTACCTAAATTGCAAGAAAAATGAATTAAACATCAACAAAAGCTTCTAATGCTAATGATTTACTTGAATTTAAAAGATCAAGCTTTGTATTTAGAATGTTGATTCTATTGTTAATAATTATGTGTAACTTATACAATAAGTTTTAAGGCTATTAACTTTTTTTTTTTATTTTACAAGTTATAAATGGATTATGCAGGTTGATAGGTTAAATTGGTTGGATTAATGGGTTGATGAGTTGAAAACTCCAACCCTAATTTGCCAACAACTGGGTTGAGTTGGTTGGTAATGAGTTGACCCTAACTTAGTTACACGCCTAGCACCAAAGATCGTTATTACTGATGAAAACACCATAATAGTATGTTACTTAGGTTATAATTATGCTAATCAGGCTATATCATCACATTAATGAATGTTGTTGCCTACAGAAGCACCTGTACATCATATGAATGCAAAAATATGTGTATCAGTGAGTATAAGGCATGCATGGCACACAATCACGTACACAACACGTAAGTCATGTGAAAACACTTGTCTCATGTAATATCACTAATAAAACTTTGAGAATAACAAGATAATCTGAAGTTGGGAAAAATCCCCAAAATGCAATGCATGATATGTTGCTATATTCATATTTGATATTCTTACACATCATTTATTTTTAAAAGGTAATTTTTGTGAATAATCCCCAATTTTTTTGAAATTTACAGTTTATACCTCATAGCTTTTGATTTGCATAAATCAGGATAGATGGATCCTAAATTCTAAAAATTCATTTGAGAAATAGTGTTTGGAGAAAGTTAGAATTGATTTTCATTGAGGGTATGTTTGGGAAATTCATAATGTAAAGGAAATTCAAGGTTCATCCTTTAAAAAATGATTTTTAGGTTTTTTTTTTTAAATGTTTTTTGGGTTTTTTGATAAAGTCCACAAGTGCGCTTCTTAAGTTTGACCCATAGGTGTGCATCTTAAGTGGACCTTATAAAAGGGGTGTCCCATGGGTGTCTTCGAGGCTCATGGGTTGTGGCCAGGCATGCGCACCTAGGGCGCACCTTTGACAATATGCTTTCAACCCTAGATTTTTCCCATAAATTACACTTCCGCTGATGTTTTCAAAATAAATTTATAATAGACTAACATTTTATAAAGCTTATTTACTTTATGCCAATGTCTTTAAATTCTATATGAACGACATGCATCTACAGGTTGATAATTGACCACCCTTATTACATAAAATTAAGCGCATGGCTAAGTGCACCTTCAGTGCACCTGGGTGGATTTAACCCATTTTTTAATTTTTTTTGAAATTTTTTTATACAATTGTTAATCTAGTTATATTTAATATGCGCATCAAGTTTTACTATTTTTGGAGTTTTGTAAATATTTTTTTATTTTTTAAAATCAGTAGCATTTTCGTAACTTGTGAATTATTAAAATACCATTGATTTTAAAAAATCAAGAAAATATCTAAAAATCTTCAAAAATGGTAGAACTTGATATATATGTTAAACACACATATATTAACAGTTGTATAAAAAAATTTTCAAAAAAATAAAACACAGTTTTTTGCACCCAGGTACAGCAAAGCTAAGTGCACCCGGGTGCACTAGATCTTGATTCTATAATTAGTCATCCTTGTGTTTAAACCTATTTTATACAGGAGAGTGATTACTAACCTACTTATTCATGCTAGTTTGCACGTAATATAATACTTCGTTATGAAGTAAATAATTGTTAGTAGAAGTATAAGTTTGGCAAAAAAGTTATGGCAAACATGCCAATAACCCTTTTTTAAATAGTATATTTCATGAAGCATATCACTAAAAAAATTGTAAGCATATCACTACTCAAAAAATTGTGTTCATGCTTGTATACTTTCTATCAAATTGATAGCGTATCATATTCTATCTGTTGCCCTAGCAGCGTCAAGTGACTCAATTAGGTAGGTTATGAAAAGACAAAAATATCTTTTGGTATTAGGTCATTGAGGTCGTGAATTTGGGGATTGTGCTGATTGCAAACTATCTTCCTAGACTTGTTGCCCCAAACTTTCATAATTGATTTCTGCACCAGGAAAAAGCGAAATTGCCAGGGAAGAACATGCCATGTGCGGTAGTGGGCATTGATTCTGTCTAGGGGTGCAACTTGGGTTTATGAAACTCGTGTTCACTTCAACTCTAACTTCGGGTCCAGGTAGGGTTTTAGGTTGAAATTTAGATCGATGAATTTACATTTTATTTAAGTGTAATAAATTTAAAATTTCCTATAAATATATAATAATAGCAAATCATGTAAGTAAATATAATAATATATGGTCAAACTGCAAATTTTTTTTTTAAATCGTAATATAAAGAATATTTCTAGAAGAAAATTTAACATAAAAAAATGTAAAGAAAGAAAATTAGTGGACGTAAAAATAAATGACAGAAATAAAAGATAAGTATAAAATACTTTATTTATAATATAATTATAATATGCTAAACATGTATTCAAATATAAATATAAATAACATAAAATACACAAACATAAAGAAATATTATTCAGATATTACATATACAATATATTTTATAATAAATATAAATAGGAAATTGGGCTCGGGTTCACTTAATCCATAACCCTATCATATATATAAATTGGGTTCCTCGGATTTGGGCTCTTTGGACTAGTGTCGTAAAAAGCAAGTTCCAACATTGTTGGAATTTGAGTTTGGCGGGCTGGGTTTGGGCTCAAATCGGCCGAATTTGTGTGGTTATTGTCGATGGCGACAAAGTGGGCACATTGTTACTGAAATGATGAAGATAAGATCGACGGTGACAATAGATTAGATGGTGCTCTTGGCTAGTGGAGATGGGCTCGTTGTCAGCTATTGAGACGAAAGTAAGAAAAGGTGCAAATAGGAAATAAGTAGGCATGTAGATTGACATGATTGATGATGAGAATGATATGTTTAGATATTGTTTCCTATTGATTATGCTAGGGAGGGGTAAGGAAAAGATGGAGGGAAGCTAAAGAAAAAAGATAAGCAAACCCTTCAAACTTTCTTTTCAAAAGAATGATACGGTAAAAAAATCTATTCTTACCATTTTATTTCAAGAAAAGTTATTTGCTAATGAGTTTGTTTTATTTAAATGTTTCTTTAAATTGATATACATTGAAAAGATACTTAGGGGTTACCATTACCCTGTGCATAGTTTTTACAAAAAGAACGTATACTTGAAATATATTTTACAACTTGATTTTCATGTACAAACCCTGTTATCATGTTGAGTTGGCAAAACTTAATTCATGTCATAAATGCATATGACGCACGTGTGAATGGAACTTATGCATGAAAAGTCAATTAAGGAGGCTTTGCCAAGGTTGGAAGAGGACAGGTTGTCTGCCCTTGATGTAGCCTAGTCGGTGCTCCCGGTGCCTTTCAGTAGAAAGGTTTTCTGGGTGGATGATCACTTGGTAAGTGTCATCACCCCATGGGAATGATGTCATTGAATGATCCATGTGTGTACACTCATTTCATTATCACACATGTATAACGGGAACTTGAGAATTTTATGATTTTAGTTAATGTCATGAGTTCCTTTTTTCTTTCTGGTTACTTTTCAATGTAAGAGAAGATATAGACTACGCTAGTGCTAGGGCAGGACAATATTGATTGACTTTGATTGCCGGTTGAGTGATTACCAATGAGTGTCCGTGAAATGGCAACCATGTCAGGAAGCTCGGTCAGGAAAATTATGTGCTTGTATGGTGCTTTGGAGGTGCACGTGTGACCATGATGAGTGTGATCTTCGTCATTGATTCAATCGATGGTGTTGCTAAAAATTCTCTAATTGCTTGATGGGTGTAATTTGAACATAACAAAATAAATTTTTTATGCAATCTTCAAATAATTGCATTACCTTGGTATCTCTTCAATCTTCCTTGCAAATAGCTCCATTGGCTGATTTATTTCTTTCGTTAGGGTGTAATTGGGATAAAAAAGTAAAGTAGCTTCAATAGTATAGATGTGATGTTAGTTAAGGGCAAATGATATGCTTTCAATTACATAGAAACTAATGAGGTATTAATGAAATTAGTTTTGAAAAATAGTGACATTTCTTTAATTTCAATGAAACTATGTAGGTATGGGTGCCAAAATTCCTTATAAAATTATAAGTCATTTATGCAATACTTGATTGATAAACTTTATAAGATGTCCATCAAGATTTTTTGACTTCATTTTTTTAATTATAGGATATTGATATAATTTTTTATGTATATAAAATGCACTAATGATGTCTTTGTATTTGTAATAACTCATTACGTGTTAATTATGAATTTAAAATAACTCATAGTCATTGCTACTTCATACATTTAGCTACATGATGAATTCATTGAGTTTTGACTGTTTGATATTTTATCCGAAATATGAATGTGACAAATTTCATAGTGAGCTAGTAAGCAACTGAAATTTTAACTTGATGCCGACTAGAAGCTGAACCAAAACCTGAATCTGAAAATTAGTGTTAGTGTTAGAGTTAGGTGAGGATTAGGGTTCAATAAAACCTAGCACAACCTAACCTAAGGTGCATTCCTACCACTTAGGCTAGTTTTCGCACATGAACACGAAGTACGAA
Source organism: Annona cherimola (assembly GCA_030490835.1). NCBI lineage: Eukaryota > Viridiplantae > Streptophyta > Magnoliopsida > Magnoliales > Annonaceae > Annona > Annona cherimola. Next base: position 37,104,205 of record CM059972.1, read on the forward strand.
GGGACTATATCCCATACATCATGTTTTCTCCTTGATCAAACTAAGTATCATCATCATCGCTGCATCTCTTATGGATTTTAAAAATATACTAAAAGTTGATCATACTAAGTATACATACAAACAAACTTAGGATCTTAGACTTGTGCGTCGTGCTTTGTTCCATGGATGCCTCGAAAGGCGTTTCAAGTGGAGGTATTGATATTGCTAATAGATATGCTTGAGGGCAAGCGACAAGTGAAAGGAACATAAAGTCTAGTTTAGCAATTTTATCTATATGTGTGAATTGAAATTATCAAAGAAACATTAATGATAGTTTCATCATTGTTCCCTAGGTAAAATCTTCTTGACATGGAAAAAGAGAGGAATTGATCTTTAGGGAAATTTGAGAAAATATCAATATTTTCTCCTAAATCTCAAGAAATTGAAAAACATTGCCAAAATTATTGGAAAATAGTTTCAAAAAAGATGAAAAAGGGGAATGCCATTTTAGAATTTGTTGTAGCACATGATTTGGTTATTGTGAATACCTTATTTCAAAATAGATGCAAACACTTGATAACTTTTAACAGTGGGACCAATTCTAGCCAAATAGATTTCTTCCTTTTAAGAAAATTTAATAGATCCCTCTTTATTAATTGTAAGGTTATCTTAGGTGAGAATTTAACTTTGTGACATAGATTGCTAGTGATGGATATGTATTCATAAAAAGAGTTAATAAAAACTAAAGACAATATAATTCAAAAAATTAAACGGTGGAATTTAAAGGATAACAACATGGAACTTTTTAGTAAAAGAATGATAGCAGAAGGAAAATGAGACATACAAGAAGGTGAAGTAGAATCAATTGAGATAAAATGACAACTAGCATAAAAGAAGTTGGAAAAAATATTGTATGAATATATAAAAATCGTAGATCCTTACATAAGGAAACTTGTTAGTAGAACGAGGATATTCAAAAAGCTCTAAATAATAAACAAGAAAAGTTTAAAAAATGGTAAACTAACAAAAATGATAAAAACCTATAACAATAAAAAGTTATTAAAAAGATTATTAATGATCCTAAACACAAAATTTATGACAACTTATATGATAGATTAAGAACTAGACAACGAGAAAAAATATATTTAAGTTGGCTAACTTAGGAGAAAATAAAGGAAATTTTTTTTGTATGTTAGAGGCATTAGAAGTAAGGACTAGAGTGTTTTAGTTAATGATGATAAAACTAAAGAAAGATGGAAAACTTATTTCTATAGTCTACTGAATGATACTTCACTAGAACATTTAACATTAGTTACCAATTTACATGTAGAAGAAGATAGGAATATTAGTTATTTTTCAAAAATTCAAACATCTGAAGTAAAGGAAACTCTTAACAAATGAGAACAGAAAAAGCTTGAGGCCCAGATAGTATACCAGTTAGGCATAGAAGTGCGTGGAAGATGTAGGTGTAACATAGTTAACAATTTTTTTAATAAGATTATATAAACAAAGTTAATGCCAAGGGAATGGAAAAAAAACACTATAGTCCCAATTTATAAAAATAAGGGAGATTTTCAAAATGGTGCAAATTATTGTGGAATAAAACTAATGCATCATATTATGAAGATATGAGAATGAGTACTTGAACATAGACTAAGATGAGAAATTAATGTTTTTGAAAATCAGTTTGACTTTATACTAGGAAGATCAATCATTGAAGTTATTTTCTTGCTTACACAACTATTTAAGAAGGATAAGAAGAAGAAAAAACTTACACATGATTTTTATTGATTTAGAAAAAGCATACAGTCAAGCATTAAGAAAGATAATATTGCAAATGATGAAAAATAAAGGAATTAATAACATATATATTGGCGTTATTAAAGATATATATAAGGGGACTGTAACAAATGTAAGAACCATGATTGAAGATACTAATATTTTCCAGTTTAAATAGGTTTACATTAAGGCTTAACTCGAGTTCTTACTTTTTCACTTTAGTAGTATATGAAATTACTAGATATTTATAAGAAGTACCTTGGTACATGTTATTTGCAGATGACATTGTTCTAATAGATGAAAATAAAGGACTAAATTTGAAATTGAATAAGTGGATAGATGCCTTAGAATTTAATGGTTTTAGAATTAATTTTATGAAAACTAAAGATATGAAATGCAACTTTAATAATAGTGAGAACTTGGATGAGGAACCAATTAAGATTTTAGATCAAGTAGTAAAAAGAACTAATCACTTTCGGTTTTTAGGATAAATAGTTCAAGAGAACTGAGACATCAAAATCTGCAAGGCAAGATCGTGGGGTGACATTGAGAGCTCGGGAGCAACGGATGGATCGCAGATTCCAGCATTTGGAATGCCGCTTTGAAAAAATTGCAGATCAACACAACGCTCTAAGTATAGATGCCAATAGGAACTGGAATGACAAGAGGCCATGTACTAGAGATAACCGTGCTAGTGGGCAACCTTTCAACAAACCGGTATTTGCATGCGACGATAGACAACATGTCTATGTGGAAGATTCAAATGAAGAAGAAGTTTATTCTGCAAAATTGATAAGAAAACCTAGATATGGAAAAATCTATTATGGTGATAGAGACACCCACAAGTTCAGGCTGAAGGTAAATAATTTTCCTTACTTCTTTGGGGATCTTGATATTGAAGAATTCTTGGATTGGACTGCAGAAGTAGATAGGTTTTTGGATATATGAATATTTTGGAACAGAAACAAGTGCAACTTGTCGCATGCAGACTTAAGGGTTTAGCTTCTGTATGGTGGGTCAAATGCGTTCTAGAAGGGTTCATGAAGGAAAGACAATAATTCAATCATGGTGGAGGATGAAATATTTTATGCATGATTATTTTCTTCCCCTTGATTATGAAGATATTTTGACACTTTGATACCAAAGTTACTATGAGAATAATTATAAGGAATCCATTGAAACCATTATATTAACACATGATGCAACTGCTCTTACTGATCGATGCAAAGAGGAAAAGGTGGCTAGAAAGCAAATAGCAATAGATGTAGATGAGGGACAGAAAATTGAAATTCCTTATGTTATCGAAGAGTCAAAAGAGGTTCACAATATAATTGTAAAAGAAATGTTGACAGATGAAGAGGAGCAGAAAGTGGTAGAACACCCTGATACAGTCAAGCCATTGCTATCGGAATTCTAGGGATTGAAGCTAGACAATTTATCTGTTGGGTCACCACTTATGAAGAGAGTCAATAATAAAGCATGTATGGTGGATTTGCCAGATATTATGGGAATCTTCAAAACATGAACTGTGGTGGATATTTACTAATTCTATTCTTTGGACAAATTCTTTTATCCAGATATTCTAGCAAACTTGAGGTCAAGTTATTCGTAAGTGAAGGGGAACGATGTATGACGCCAAACAGATGAAATCCTAGAGTGAGAGGGTTATCACTATGCAAAGTGGAGAGGTCTTTGAGCAATAAAAAAGCAAGATAGATTCAGATAATTATAATTTTTGATCCATGTGAAATTATGAGAGAACATTTCAACGGAAAACTATTTTCGAGGCCAACTTCATAACAACTCTTATAGATTCTGTTTTGTTAATTTTCGTTTTTACTATTTTAGTATATTCCGAATTTATTATTTTTAGTAAATTCTGAACTACTATTTTTAGTAAAATGTGCGCAAATGGGTCATTAAGATTTTGCGTCTGCTTTACGTGCGTGGAGTGGTAGCTAGGTTTGCTTATAAATTCGTGGTTTCTCTTACCTTGTGGATAGTTTTTCATGGATAAGAAGTTCTAGGTTTCCTCTTTTCCTTGTGATTGAGTTTCTGTGTGATGACTTGTTTATCAATTTTGAGCGTAGCTTTTTGCTAACCTTGTTTCACCTTTCCATTGCTGTGTCAAAATGGCTCATGATGATGAGGAAGATGATGATGATGAATTGTAAACTTGGAAAATATACCCGATTCACTTATTTCCGTCTCAGTTCCACTTTTTTGTTTAGAACCTATATGCAACTTTTTGAAAGCCATTTCTGACACAATTGCTTTTACTTTTCCTCTCGAAAAAGCATTTGAATTTGGTGTAACTGTGTTTCACTGTGATTTTGCATGAAACCCTTTTGATGGGGCTCATTTTAATGATGGAATCAATATCCAACCGTTCATATTATTTAATATTATTTATTTTATCATGATACTAAAAATATCCCAGTTAGAGTTGTGTTGGCTAGAGTTGCTTGTTGGCCATACCTGCTTGGAAATATGGAATCCGAACTAAAATATGAAGGTCATTTAAATCTATTGAAGGATGCATTAGAACGTAATCATAAGTCATTTAAAATGTGCTCAATTTAGATGGTTTAGACTTTGAATTAGCAGCTTTGGAATTGACAAATAAATCAAACAATTTTATTATTTTCAACTTACACTTTTGTTAGACAGGGCTCATATTCAGATTTGATTTGAGTGAAATTCTGTTTCCTAGTTAAATAGATAGTAATTCTAAATTCAACGGATGAAGTGGGCTTCTTATCTTTGTTAAGGTAGGCTTGGTCAATGTGCTTTCCATCAATATTTTAGTGAAACATGGGTTTCTACTAAGCGGAACTCTTCAAGTAGTACCAGATTTGAATCTCCAATATGTATGCTTGCAACAGGGGTTCATTCACAGTGGCTTGTGGATTCATCTGTTTAACACCAATCTTACTGGCTTTCAGAGCACATTCTGACTCCCTTTCTTTTGACATGTAAAGGGGACAAAAGAAGTCTGAGCTACATATTTGTAGTCCGAAGTTTTCAGTCACTATACTCAAGTTTGGGTCTTTCTAATCACCTGAAATCAGTTCAAAATCGATTTTTCAGTTTAAAAATGTGATTTCAACTGATGAATCAGGTTTCAGAACTTGGTTTCTGGCTGCTGCAAACTTAAAAACCGGATTTTTGGTTTCTTTATTTAAGAAAAAATTGCACGCAAATGATGAAATTTGTTTAATAGAAAGTATTATAGACTTTTTAAATTTATTTTTATTTTTTCACATTTTGAAAGAATGTAAGTTATGTTGTCTTTTCAGTTTAAAAACGTATGAATACAGACGGTAAGTGTAATTTTGGAAAGTGATTCTATTAAAAATAGATATTGATAAAGGATAAGTTCTGTAATGATTTTTTCTGTTGTAAAATGAACAAAAATAGATGGTAAACATTACTTTAGAAAATTGTTTAATAAAGATAAATATTGTTCTACAGAAATTATAATTAGTTAATTATTTTATATTATAATTACTTATAAATTTACTCATTAACTTACATATCTATAAAAATAATAATATATGTTGTGCAGACAGTGAGTATAGAAGGTGGTGTGTTTTGAATATGTTTTATTGAAAGCATTTTTTTTTATGATTTGTCAATTAGTTTTTATATTGTAATCTTTGTTAGAGATGGAAACAGATAGTGAATATATTATTTTTAGCAACTTTTTATATATATAACATTCCTTCAACAATGCTTTTAGGATAGAAATTTGTTTTACTATTATATCTAACATTGATTCATTTCTAAAGTTTCATTGAATAATTTTTAGTTTTCTTATTTCTTATTTTTTATATATTAGTGATTTTTTTTTCAGTGAAATTCACTTTTGATGAAATTGCAAACACTGGTTTATACCAAGGTTATGTGTTAATAGTACTGCTGTACTAGCAGTTTCATGTTGTTTGTTCTTGATTACTTAGCTTTGGTTGATGAAACTAGATAGCATTCAATTACAGTCTAGAACAGTGAAGAATGCCCTAGAATCTTAGAGATGTTTAAATGAAAACACATTTACCATAAGTTAGCAAATACGACTGAAAATGAAGATTTAAGTTTGATGTCGGTGGAGTCTCCAAATGGCTAATTTCATTGTTGTGGGGGGTGACAATCAAATAGATCCAAGGGATTAAAAGGATATTGCCTATTTAATCTTGGTGGCAGTAGGGATGTGGCTCTTTTCCATTTCACTCGATGGAGTATTTCCAATGGGGTGATTACAGTGTTCACAATCGAATAAGAGCACATCGAATAGAAGAGCTAATAATTTGCATGATGGCAGATGCAGATGATCATTTTAAGAATTTCAATATTTTTTTAGACTCATCAGCATCTCTAACATCCTGCATTTTTTCATGCTTTAGCAATGGTTCTGCATAATTTTTGGCCTTTATATAAAACCTAAGTGCAAAGATAATTCCACCGAACTTGATTTTCTCATATGCTATCCTTCTACAGGTTCTATTCACTGGTTTCACATATGGAGGTTTATCCGAACTCTCAGAAAAAGATTATTTTTCATGCTCAATGGGCTCAACAATTGCTGGAGAAATTGGGCTTTTTGGTTACAGACCAACAGTACTGATGGATATGCTTGCCGGAAAGAGGGCTGAAGTTGGTGCTAAGGTTGGGGCCTACATGAGAACCTTTTCAGGTGATTGCTCTCCTACAGATCTCGAAACTGCGTTGCAGGTTTGTCACAATCGCCCCTGCCCTGTTCTGGTGTTCTATATTGTATTTCACTTCTGCTTAAATGATTTATCTTTCACTTATAAATTGAACTACGTGCAGCTTGTGTACCAGCTATTCACAACCAAGGTCACACCAGGAGAAGAGGAAGTGAAAATAGTGATGCAGATGGCAGAAGAAGCAATACGTGCGCAAGAGAGGGATCCATACACTGCATTTGCAAACCGAGTGCGAGAGCTAAATTATGGAAACTCATATTTTTTTAGGGTATGCTACATCTTGTGGTTCTCCTGGGCTTTTTATTCCTACTGGCTGAATGAAGTAATGCTCCATCTTTTCTGGTGCAGCCAATAAGAATTTGTGACCTAGAAAAGGTGGATCCTATAAAAGCATGCGAGTATTTCAATGGTTGTTTCAAGGACCCTTCAACTTTTACTGTTGTCATCGTTGGAAATATTGACCCATCAGTGGCTGTTCCATTAGTCTTGCAGTACTTGGTTCTCTCTCTCTCTCTCCCTCTCCTGTAAATATGGTCTTGGCTTATGATGATGATTTGTTGATATGGTCTTTGGCTCTACACTAGGGAGGGATTCCAAAGCCATCGGAGCCAGTTTTACATTTCAATCGTGATGAACTAAAAGGCTTGCCGTTCACCTTTCCTGCAACAGTTATCAGGTATGCCGTAACTTAGGATACTTAATACTGTCGCTGCTGGTATCCAAAAAAAGAAAAGAAAATAATAATAATAATACTGTCACTGCAGCTGCTGATTTTTGCATGTTCTTTCAGGGAAGTCGTGCGGAGTCCAATGGTGGAAGCACAGTGCTCTGTCCAACTAGCCTTTCCTGTAGAGCTAAAGAATACATCTATGGTTTGTGCTGTCATTTTCTTTTAGTTGTTTATCAAATGGCTTGCCATGTTTTACTACTTGTTTTATGCTTATATACAATCATCGGGATGTAAGATGGAAGAAATTCACTTTGTTGGATTTTTGAGCAAACTTTTGGAAATAAAGATCATGCAAGTTCTTCGGTTCAAGCATGGACAGGTTAGTTTGCTAAAGCTGGCCTTTAATTTTTGGAATGTCATTTTGTAACATTCTGTCATTGGCTGTTGTATGCCATCCACAATTCATCCATCAATCACATGTTTCATGCAGATATACTCTGTTGGTGTATCTGTGTTTCTTGGTGGCAATAAACCTTCAAGGACTGGTGATGTGCGTGGAGACGTTAGTGTGAACTTTTCTTGTGATCCGGATATCTCATGGAAGCTGGTAGGCAGAGGCAGAATGAAATTTAGCATCAGATACCATGCTCAGATGAGAAAAACACTATCTTTTTGTGTCCTTCTTCTTCTTCTGAACAAGCAACAATACCTTCTATTTACTTTGGACTGCATAATGTTTTAGCTGAAAGATGACTCTCTCTATCTCTCTGCGTATGTAATCCTTTATCTACATAATAATGAATCTTTGATGGTTTAGATGTTGAAGATACTACTTTGAAGTTGATACTTGATATTCAACCATTTTATTAAATTGATTTTACACATTTGTGGATAAGAGTCGTGCATATCGATATTAGACAAATGAAATGGTTTCTATAATAATATAAATGATGCTAAATACAATAGATGGAGTTCATTTTACATCAATCATCAAGATATTAAAAATGAAAGGGATTACATAGAAGAGAGGTTTCTTGGATAACTCTCTTTCTGTCTCTTATTTTTCTTCCCCTTCCCGTTTCAATCTCTACAATGAGCCCTAGTGTGAAAGTTAAAACCAAGGTAGCCCAACTTGTTTGCTGGAGATGCCAACTGTTTCATCGATACACACTAATCACAACATCACTCTATTTATTTTGTACCACATAATTAACTGTTTCTCTGTCCCCTGGCATCAACTTCTTTCCTATCTTTTTGTAATAAGGGGTTATATCATCTCCCCACTCTCATTTTTCTTTCTGTTTGGTGTTACATCTCCAGCCGATAATGTAAAAGTTGATGCCAGGGTAGCCGAACTTGTTTATTGGGCCTGTCAACTGGTTCATTAAAGCAAAATATCATTCCATGGATATTTCTCCTGTAGGTTGACCTTGCACTGGATGAGATATCGCGCCTTCAGGAGGATGGTCCAATGGAACTGGATGTTTTATCCATCCTTGAAATCGAACAGAGAGCTCATGAGAATGGACTACAGGTTAGTTTTTGAGAATACACTTCATTTTAATTGTTGACCATCAACCAAATAATCATATAAGTTCTTTTCTGACTAGTATTTAGTCTGATGAACGAGTCCTGTTATGTTTATAAGTTTATCTTACAGACTTGCACTCTTGTCTTTTGGCAAGCCATGTGTTCTTATAACCTTCATCCACATCCTTTGGTGCCTTCCATTACTCTACGGAGACTACTTTGTGGTCTTTCCTGCACATTTGGATATTACAAAGCATGTATTAATTATTTGTTTGCTCTTTTTAGGAAAACTATTATTGGTTGGATCGAATTCTTCGCAGCTACCAATCACGGGTATATTTTGGGGACATCAGTGCTGCTTTCCAGGTAGGCATCTTTGGTCATCGGTCAGCAATGGGTATTTTAATTAATCTTTTATAATATTTTTAATTGGATAAATGGATCTGAGAAAGCTGACTACTACAGATGAATATCTTTTCTTTTATCTTCAGTTATGTTGTTTCATCTTCCGCAAGTACTAGTTCTGTCACTGTGATAACTGATCCAAGAACATTTATGAAGCCCAGAGATTGACTTCATGAATTTCCTACTATGGCAAGATTGCGAGATATATACTGTAGTAACTATACCTGCTGTATATGCTGGGGATAATGTTTATTACGCCATCAATGTCTTGATGTGGATATTTAAATGGATAGTCTAATATTAATGAAGCGTTATATCAGTGAATTATGACTGAAGTATTATCTTGAAAAGAGGAGAAAAAAAAACACTGCTAATAAATATTTATACAAGCTCAAGATCCCAATACAATGCTCGTAGAGTATGAGGTGTTCTGTTTGTCCATGCTGCCACTACCATGGCCTTGGTTAAGACTGTTCTTGCCTTTTTAATTTCTTTTGCAGGTTCAAGATGAGGGTCGTTGCAAAGTAAGAGAATCTTTAAGTCCATCAACAGCAAAGCTGGCACTACAAAGGATACTGCCCTTTCCATCCCGAAAACAATACACTGTAGTCATTCTAATGCCACAGTTTTCTCCTCTAAGATTTCTGAAGTCATTCTTGCCACCTATTCGTAACAAAGTTGGTCGAGATGCAAAGGTTAGATTCATTTACTTGACAAGCTTCTCTGAGTTTAATGTGCAACTTGTAATGGTATCTTGCAGGGTGTGTTTGTATGCAAAATTTTCTCAGTTAACGTGCAAATTTTGGTGGCATCTTTTTCTGGTGTCCATGCACACTGACTTGTACCTGTTATGGAATTATATTACATTCTCTTGTTCCTATCTGGTAGTTTTACCATCAAGACATTTGCCTCTAAGATGGTAATCTTTTGATTTAAGTTTATTTTCTTGATGTGCATTAACCAGTACCAGATTTTCATTTTCCTTTTTTGTATTGTATGTGATGATCCATTAAAGCAAATGAGAAGTAATTCGGGGACATAAATAGTTAATATCATCTTGTCGTATTTCCTAATATTGCTCTAGTTGAGAGAATCACCAACTAGGTGCGTGGAAAGGTTATCAATGTACTATATTGTTGCTGATGCTGGCAAATTCTAATTTAGAAAACATTAGGGAAACACCGGGAGACAAGGGTAATTCTGCTGTATTGCTGATGTTCGTACTATGGATATTATTACTGAAATATCACTAACATCTAAGACAACTAGATCACAGCTTTCAGTACTGAACTGGAACAGTAACTCACTGGTTGCGACAAGGAACTCAAATCCGTTCTAACATCTTTGTCAGACAAGTTGACCATGCAGAATAGAACCCCCCCAGTCTGCTAGATGTCCTTCGATGATTGAACTTAACACTTTTATTACATTATAATCCTTGAAATTAGTTCAGACTCCAGTCTAGTAACAAATCTAGTGGAAATAAAATGCTTGTCCAAAACAACCATCTTGGCAGTTTTTGGCCCCATTCCCATTACAGCGCCACCAGAATCCAAGCAAACCATAAGAGCATATAGCTTCTTATGGGTGTGTTGATGACCTGTTCAATGCCGAAACAATGGAAAGATTGTAATTTGAGAGAGCTATTAATAACCAATTCCATGCAAAAAAAATAAAAAATAAAAATGAAAAGAATGTCATTACAGAGCTATTAATAACTCATTGAATGCCAAAACTATGAAAAGAATGTCTTTTTGATTTCATCGTAACCAGTCAGTTTTTGCCCCATGTTTATGTTTTCATCAAATCAAAATTAGCTTTATTCTTTATTTCCTTATGCTTAACCATGTGTGTAAAAATCATGTTGACTGGATATTCAAGCAATGTTATAAGAACCAGATTGGAGTGGCCAGTCCAACTCGGGACTGTTTTCATGTTGGATCTGATTGGCACTTGTCAGCAGTTCATCTGCACAATCTTTATAAATGTGTTATAATAGTTTGCTGAGCATTAAGTCTTGTATACACTCATAAAAAATGTTGTTTTTTCTAAAGTAAAATGGAAGATCCGATCTGTCTATTAACTTTATAATCATTTAAAATATAAATTCTAAATTAAAGCCATAAAAATTTATATGATACATACATGAAAAATAGTTACTATTAATATGATGTATACGTGAAAATAGTCATCTAATAATATGATGTATACATGAAAAATAGTTATCTAATAAGGAGCATGTTTCTTTGTAACCGGGTTACATAAAAGTGATTTCATGTGACCCCCTCCATTTTTTAAATGTTGATGATTGATATAAAATTTAATTCATTCATTATATTTAACATCATTTGTTTAGCTATGAGACCAAGTTTCATCCAAATCCAGTATGTGTATAAGCCACAGTTACTTAAAAATAGGTATATTCATGTATAACTTAAGAAAAATGCTTAGGTCCATTCTCATATGTATTAAAATGTAGTAATACTTGATAGGATTATTTATCTACTGAGTAGACAGTTTAGATGTTGAAAATATTACTTAAAAATATATATTTAGTATTAAATTATTTTATTACGTTGATTTTGCACATCTATAGATGAGACCCATGTACAGTGATAATAAACAAATATGCGGGTTTTCATGGTAATAGTATTGATGCTAAATGCAATAGATGAGTGGATTTTCAATCAACCATCAAGAAATTAAAAACTGAGGGGGTTACATAGGAGAAATGATCTTGTTAGTTCGGGCTAGGTAATGACTTAGCAACCTCAAAAAACCCATTTTAATAACTTTTTTTTTTCTTTTTTTCTTATACACCTGATAATATAGAAGTATTTAATACTTCAGTGTTTAAAATTTTTTAAAATATATACACATTCAAAAATGGTAAAATTTGGTTTATATATTAAAATACACTTAGATAAAAAAAAGCGTATGAAGAAAAAAGAAAAAAAAAAATTTAGATGGGTTTTTGAGGTAGCCCGGCTTAACATGATCATTTCTTGTTACATAGAAGTGGCACCCATCTAATAATAACCTCAACAGTTTGAAGCAGTTGAGCAAATGGTTGAACCGGTTTGAATGAACCAATCCATCCACTGGTTTGGTGTTGATAACATTGTATTCAGGTGGGTCCAATCGTTACTTTTTAGAACATCTTTAAGACCATGCAATTCGATTTTATTTTTAGGTTAAGTATATGAAATGAATAATACTGCTTGTTTTGATTTCATAAAAACATTAAGATCATGCTCAAACTGAGTGGTTACATTGAAAATTTTGGTGCGACCATCTCATCGAGGAAGGGAAAGAGAGGGGGAGGAAGAAATGGACTTTATTTTAAGCTAAAATAAGGTTGAGTTCAATAACCCTAAATGAAAATTTAAATCAATAATGCATGTTGTCCATAGCCAAAACCTCTCATCTTATGCTTAGGTGCAAATACTTCATCTTAATCCATAATTAAGCTGACAATAAAGAAAGCATTTAAGATTTGATATGGTACATCGAATTCCTATAGGTGTTTCTATAGTCAATCCAAACGCTCCCTTACGTGTGTTATTTGGATATGATGGGTTCATTTTGTAAGAAGTGAAAATAAAAGGTTGGGAAATTTTTTTGAAAATGTGACGTGATGTGATATTATAAGGGTATGAATATGAAAAAAGAGAATAATGACAAAATAGGTAGGGATGTTGGATGGAAAGATGTAAAGAAATAATTGGAATGTAAAGACACTAATAAGGTAGATGTATTCAATTATATCAAAAGGTGTGTAGGAAGAGTAGAAAAGTATTTTTTTTTTTAAAAAAAAATTTACATCTTACCAAATGAACCAAATATTCTAACTAAAATAGTTACATAATTTCAATGGTATTTAAAATTTAATTTAATTGTTTTTATAAATAGTTCAATGGTACTTAAATTTATTTGGTTCTTTTTATACATTATAAACACTATGACCAATAAAGGACTTAAATTTAAAGGCCTTTTTTTAGAAATTTAATATTTGGTCCCACTTTGTAATTGGGTTACATAGAAGTGGACTTGTATGACCCTTTCAAAATTTAAGATTTTGATCCTTAATGGAAAATCCATTCCATTTATTGTATTTAATATCATTTGTTTATTTAAAAGACCAAGTTTCATCCCAATCAAGTATGTTTATGGGCCACATTTGTTCAAATATATATATATATATATTCATGTGTAAATTATGAAAAATGCTTAAATATCAAATTTAAAATAGTATTTTCGACATCTAAACTGTCCAAAATATCAATTTTTAACAAATGTGACCTATAAATATATTTGATGAGGATAAAACTTGCTCCCTTAGACAAACAAATGATGTTAAATACAATGAATGAATTAGATTTTTCATCAAAAATCAAAATCTTATATTTTGAAGGGGTTACATGGGTTCGCTTCTATATAACTACATAGAAGCAGAGCCTTTTAATATTCATAAAATTTTCTAATTAAAATTGTATTTTGGATACTACATAAATGTTGTAATATAAACTTTGTAAGCTCAACCTTTCACTTTATAGAATTATTTCCCTTATGTATGAATGTATGATATATTATATAAGGTTTGAATACTTTGGAACAGGTTTCATAAGTTCAATTTCATGAGACCTTTCCATTTGGAGCCCACCTTGATACTGAAATAGAAATTCAACAAGTCACAATTAACATCATTTGGGAGATTACAGTACGAAAAATTAGTTAAATTTAAGAGTTTTGGGTGGATTGTGCCACTTAAAATATACAATCGTGTGCAAATTATGAAAAGCTCTTAGATCTATTCGTAGATACATTAAAATTTTATAATAATGCACGGCAGACGATTTAGATATTAAATTGACAAATTTGAAACTGGTATATAAATCAAATAATTTCATCACGTTGAAAAACTTTCATTAGATACCCATGCACACCTTTGATCGAGATAAAAGACTTAGTTCCCTAATTAAGCAAATAATGTTCAATGCAATGAGTGGAATGGATGGCATATAATCATCAAGGTGGGCACAAATGGAGAGGTTCCATAGGATTGGACCCATCGTATATTATTGTTTACTCACATATACATTGGGGATATTTCTATGAAACTCCTCGTCTATGGAACTCTCCATTTTTAACGTCCAAATGGTTGATGAAAAATTCACTTCATCTATTATATTTTGTGTCATTTATATTATTGTGGAAACTTTTTCATCTGTCTAGCATCATCATATATGGGCCCCATCTACAAATGTATAAAATAGATGTGATAAAATGACTTAATGGTAAGTATCAAATTTATTTAGTATCTTCAACATTTAAACCATCTAAAATATTATTACTATGTAGATAAATGATTCTATAAAGTATTACTACATTATAATACATATACGAATGAATCTATGCATTTTTTCCTAATTTATACATAGATGTACCTATTTTTAAGCAATTGTAGCCCATGCACATATTGGATCTGGATGAAACTTGATCTTCTAGTGAAACAAATAATGTTAAATACAATGAATAAATTGAATTTTGTATCAATCATTAATATCTCAAAAATAGAGGGGGTTCCATGAAATTACTTATATGAAACCCAATTTCATAGAAGAATTCCCGCATATACATGTATATACAAACACATATACATATGCATCAAGTAAAGTTTTTTGGTCCTATTACTTTTATGGCTGTCTTGTCTTTTCTGTAATGCCAAAGCTTCCTTAATAGTAGGGGAAAAGCACCAGATTTCCAGCATCTCCTGTAACGCAGAAATTTTGCATTTGTAGTGCAAAGAAAATACTTCTAAAGCTTAGCGAAAGAGTTCTAGTCCTGCTTCCTGACCTCTGAAATCTGTGGCCGAAGAGACCGTTGGGTTGTATACTGCCAGGACAGCATTATTAGCAATGATAATGATCATAGTCCGGCAGGTTCAGCCTTGTCACTATGTCATCAGGTGCAACTTAAGTTATTTCCAGAGGAGATACTAGCATTCTGGTGCTTTGTTGGTGTGTGGGCATCAATGCATCATCGTGATTGTTTTCAACAGTCTGATGGAAAAAGTTAGACCCCAGTACATATTATTACATAAATCATTTTAGCAGTTGCTGTAAGTTGGTGACAAAAAAGTTCTCTTGTAGTGCTGCAGAATTTGCCTGACTGGAAGGGATGCGCCTTGTCATGCGCAGAATAACATTGACCTAATTCTTGGATTAGATGCCTCGCGCTGGGTCCTTGGCCTAACAATTTTGGGCCACTCATTTTAGCATGGCTCATGATTTTGGAGAAGTTGCAATGGAAGCTTCTTCCTTTGCTTTGTTTAAGGGTCCTGAATTAGAGAGTAGCCTGGCTGCGGGGTTTGGCCAACAGTGGGCAACTTTCTGTTAAATGGACTAAATTTGGAGAAGCATCAGCAGGGCCAAATCTGGCAAATTCGAACTGCGCAAAATTGCAATAAACTTCGTGTGAGTCTTTAGTAGTTCAAATTGGGTGCAAATCGTTGCATTTTCCGATTTACAGATTCTTGACACCATTTCATGATAATGGATAATTCAGTTGATGGTCCTCTCTCTATGTGCATGTGAAACTCTTCTGCGTTGCTGAAAATAACAACAGCCAATTGCCTGATGCTTGTTTGCATCCCAAGTTTTGTTATTCAGTCTGTTGTGATGATTTCAAACTGTTTAACTGTTAGTCAAAGAGTCTGATATTTTCTGATCTCTAATTTCATTTGCAGATTTTAGTGGGAGCAGCTGGGTTTCTTGTATTAGCAATCACCCTGTGGAGACATTCACGAAACAATTTGAAATCCTAGGTCTCGACTGGACTGGCATATTTTGTACAAGGAAATGATGGTTGGAAGAAGGCGCAAAGAGGGTGCATTAGAAGTAGACTCGGATGCGCAAGAACTCAATTTCCGTTCAAGGTAAATACTGCTCACTGGCCATTTATGGTACCAAAATCAATATTGGGCCCATATAGTACTTTTTTTTCTCTTTATTCATCCTGTTGTAGTTGATATCTTGTCATTATTTTAGTAACAATTCAGCTATGACATTTGAACTTGCCTAAGAACTCATCAGATTGTTCAGAGATAGTTATTGCAATTCTCAACTCCTCTTAGTTCTCAAAATTTTCTATCCCTTTCAATCCTTCTGGTTCCTTTTTTTTTTTTTTTGTTGAGGGACAAATTTAGTAGGTGGAAAAAAAGGTCGAGCATTCACTTGATAGACTGGGATGGCAGACAGTGCCCATCATTCTGGCGCCTTTTGTAGAGCTTTTTTGCTAGTGGATGATTTCATGCTCTATAATTTGGGACTCAATATGATGGCCCCCAACAAGCTTGTGATATTTTTCTGTTGTACCCCCATGGAATCAAAACATTCAGGAAGCGAAACATATGAAATGTCATAAAGGAGTAGTTTGCTTCTAAAATAAGATACACTTATTGCGCTCGGTCTAATGCCTGGATTTTTGGAGGTGGGTCTTGATCTTTCTGCCGTTAGAATTTCCTAAGGAGAATGTTACAGCTACCACTTTTTTTATCGCTCCGGTTTTGTTATTTACAACTTTTCTCACTGTTGATGCCCACAAATTAATTTGGTTTGCTCTGCCTTTCCTTTTGTTTTTTCTGTCACGTCACCTTTACCATTTTATGACGATTTTAGTATATATCAGTCATGAACCGCCTGCAGAGACGGTCATTTTGCTCATCCCTGTAGTTGCGGGTTTTCAGACCTCCCCAAATAGGCTAGAGAGTTCGTCTGGCCATGCTTAAATTTTATAGAATGTGTGGAATGTACCGGCCATTTGCGGGAAGCATATGTATTTTGTTTCTCACAAACATGGGATTTCTACTTCAATTCCCTAAAATTTACCTAGCTGCAACTACTTTACGAGATTTGTAAACATACTCATCGTCTGTTTAAACTATCGCCAAAAGAAGCCTAAAGCTCATTTCAGCAGAGTAATCAAAATTTAGCCGTCCATCAGGTTTATGATATAAATAAATATGCTCGAATGTTGTGCATTGATTATTAATTGGTCGAGGAAAAGTAAGAAGTATTATGAAGAAAGTGGTTCAGGTTAGAGAGAGAGAGAGAGGACATCTTCAAAATGGTCAAAAGTAGTGAGTGAAAAGCATATATAAACCTGAAGAAGATCATATAAGATGGAACGATAGCCCATGCTAGAACGTTGAAGGTTATTAAAAAAATTACGCATTCTAAGCGCAAGAATGTTGGAAATTTCATAATTACAAAAAATTCGAGACGGTTAAGTGAGTTTGAGATGTGATCAGTAAGCGGTCCAGATCGTTTGGATTCAAGCCGCAGTTCAAGGAAAAAAAAAAAAAAAGAAAAACCGTTAATTAAAATTATTGAATTTCAGCTGATGCCGATCGCACCAGAAAGCAAATCTGAGCACAAAGGTGAAACATTCAATCAACGGCGTGGATAAATCGAATCTAGGGGTGTTAATGGTCATGAGCAATCCGTTAACCTGCTCGTCCAACTCATTTGTAAATGGGTTGGGCTGAGATTTTTGAGTAAATGAGTTATAACCTATCAGTCCGTTCAACTATTTAATTAAATAAACGTATTAGGATTGAAATTTTATAACATGTCAACCCGTTTAGTAATTTGTTTTACATATTTAGTCCGTTTAACTCATTTAATTCATTAAAGGCTAATATATATATATATATATATTCCTTGGTTATCTTTCTCTATTAAGTCTTATCCAGGATACTTAATTTTCATTTTTCCATTGTTGTCTTAATTTTACTTTTTCCATAACTGTATTTTTCTATTTTTTCTGCGCAGAAAACATTTGCCTCTACTTACAAGATTATTATTTGCCAAAGTCTAGGTCTCCAGGTCATTTGCTGCAGAACCTATTAATAATTAGCCAACTTTTTTATTAAATTTGTTGGAAATGGGTTAGGATTGAGGTTTTTTAAATGATTAATAAACCAGTTAAGGTTAAAATATTTTAAATAGGTTAGGATTTGAATTAGTCTTCAACATGTCCAACTCTGTTAACAACTCTAATCGCTGCAATGAGGAGCACTGACCAACGGTCAGAGAAGAATGCTAAAATTCGCACCTAAAATTAGCACCCCAGTCATGCTAAAACCATGGGCAGAAACCACAGGTACTATAAATTTTTTATATAAGGATTGCTAACTAAAGTGCTTGCAAGAAACATTTAGTACATAAAAAGCGACAAAGGGAAAACATCCCTCCTCGCGAAGCATACAAAAAGGCATTCATCCCAGGTCAACGGGCAAAGAGTGGTGGGCCACGGGCTGTCCATGCAAACAGCTCCAGGAAACCATCCATTGCCAGCAATTTGGGAAATCAAAATCTCTTATTCTTCTTATTATTTAGTCATTAAGGATTGTTTATTATGTCCTAGGAAAAGTAGACTCATTGACAAAATCGTGAGTGATTAAGGAAATATCATAATTGCATTTTATTATCTTTTGATTTAGGCTCCTTTTGGCAATGGGGAGCAGGAAAAGTTTTTTCACATTTTTTATGCAACTTTTTGATGTGATGCGGCATCTAACTACAATACTTTCTAATTAATTTTCATATTTTTCATACAACAATCCTATCTATTTTAATTTTATTCTATTTATGCCTAATCATTAACCCTATCATATCATATGACTTATTTTTCATAAATCTATATTCATATTTTTCCTCCATATTAAATGGAGCCTTAATGTCCAACTTGGATCTTTGATATTAGTGCTTTATAACGGTACTAATTATGCTATTTGACTAGTGGCAACCCTGCAACATTGAAATTTTTTGTCATATGTCTTTATTAATATCAATAGGCATTCATTTATATTGTACTCCCAACGTCATTGTAGCAAAAAAGGGATAGCCCTCACTTGAAGTCATGTCATTTGAGTTGAGCAATTTCATCATTTTACCTGAAGTCATATCTCTCAACTCTAGTCATCCTATCATTTGAGACACAATTCATGTCATGTGTATGGAGCCATCAAGATCATGGGTTCTAACCAAACTCATGTGTTCGATTAGCTTGACCTTAACCTATGATTGACTTAAATTTTCACCCACACATGCCTTGGGATTGGATCTTAAGGCATGGATCTCCAGGCGCACAGTGGTATTCTTGCCTTTGCTTTGATTCTGAGTAGGCTTCCTTTGATCCTACGCAAAGGTCATTATGCTTACCTTCATATTAAGTAGATTAAGCTATAAAAAGTTGGAAAAACTATATGTAGAATTGTCACTTCACCTAATCGTCATTCATTGATTTTAAACTCTACATAAAATTGTTAGACTTTGTGGACTCATCATTCATCAATTTTACCAAACCGAACCTAGCTTTTATGAATCGAGAAACCAAAATCATGATAGATCCTTTATGATCTAGCCCTTTCCATGCAATAAGGCGATCATGATTGATCAAAGACAAACATGTTGCCTCCCTTAGAGTAATATACTTCCAATACTCGCTTCAAGAATCAGTTATGTCAAAGACATCATGCTCATTGTCTTGAACACATCATGGAATAGATAGTTTTGATGAATATGTTCCTGCTTTTGTTCTTGTTAAGGCAAATGAAGTAATTATTTGAGAGAATTTCAGCATAGTTGTAAAATTACTACATATTTCCTATGTTACTATAGAGACAGTAGGAGTAGGCTAATTGCCATATGGTCACCCGAAGCAGAAACTGTTTAGAGGTATTTTTCAAAAGCAATTTACCCTTCTCAAGATAGTGGATGTGAGACACTTGTGTCAGAACCTTTGTGGAAAAGCAATATGATGGCCGATGATAAGGGATACAAGAAGAATATGATCCTCAGTGATGCTGAATTCTTTAGAAGAAGAAATCAATCCCATGTTATTAAGGCATTATGGATGAATGATGCACCCTTACTGCGGGTATGCCCCTAGGTGGCCTAAAAACAAAGGCAAGATTGGCTACATATTAAGTTGTTCCATGTGAATCTCAAGCATGTCTTACTCCATCTGTATGAATATGAGCATGCAATCAATCAGATGGAGGAAACGGAACAATCTGCACTCAAACATTTTGTTCTAAGTCCAGCACATGATAGCTTTGCATTTTTGTAGATAATTTTGCTTCTAAAAAAGGCATTTAGTTCATGGGAAGAACTCATTAATCTGTTCATTCAAAGTTTTCATGAGCATACCATGATCTTTACTTCATAGATGCTCAAGACTAATCATTTCTTGCGAGAAGAGTTGCAATACGATTACTTCTTGTGGTGTGGGTAAATAGCAAAAGAAAAAGGTGATAGATTATTGTGATATGAAAATTGAGATGAACGGTTAATATAGATAGATTGAATTATGAAAAATGATTTAACAAAACATTAACATAATTTCAAAGTTGGTATCGAAAAAAGTGCATGGACTTCATGCATCATAGTACGTTCCTAGCCTTGAAACATATATATGTATTATTTTTACCATATATTTCATATTTCATTAATTGAAATTATTATATATACACAATTCCATTTGAGGTGAAATTTCATGGGTAAGCCTAAATTAATGTACCCTACTTAGTGAACGGATTAGATTACATAAAACATGATTATAAATGGGCAGAAATATTAAAAATTAAATGAATTGCATTAATTAATTCAAATGCTTGTATCTTAACCAAATTTAATCATTTTGACATGAAACTTGTTATGAATGACTAATTTAATGTGCCTTACAATATAGATGAATTAGATTTAAAGAACATTATTAGAAATTCTTAAACAACATTTTAACTATCCAAGTAAATATACATGGTCATTTGAGGTTTGGAAATGACGGTTTGAACTGAAACTGACTTAGCCCATTCCATGAATTTTTAACACTTAGTAAAATAACGTGGCAGCAGTATTAAAAAAAAAAGAAAAGAAAAAAAAGAATGGAAGTTGCTGGTAGCAAGCTGTCTAGGACGGTGCATTGAGAGATTAGGTGTCAACTTATGATATATGGACGTGAACTGGGGTTAAAATTACAGCTTAAATGATAGCTTAAGCAAAGGTATAAATAGATGAACAGGGGGAAGGCTTGACGTCCAGCAGTAGCAGCATAGAAAAAAAAAAGAGAGAGAAAGGTGAAACAGTGTACGTCCAGCACAGAGAAAGGAAAAAATAATAATAATAATAATAGCCAAGGATGAGGGCAGCTGACGTTCAGCCGGGGAGAAGTGATTTTTTCAATTTCCAGGTATGCAGCTGCCCTTGACGTTGCATAGGTGTGGGAAATCAAAATTTTTTTTTTTTTAAATACCTGATTGTGACGTCTACATAGAATCAGGTTTAGAAATTTAATTTGCACACTAGGTTCAGAAAAATTTTGAGATGCATAATTTTACGGGCAATCGCTATTTATTTATTTTTTCTTCTCTATACTATGCCTGGATTTCACAAATTAATATTAGTAAATAATATGACTGATTAAAATGAAATATAGCGTCCCCTTAACACCCCAAGATCAACCATCATGGACAGCTACCATTGACACCTAAAAACAGAACTGCGTGTTTTTATGATGATTAATAGCTGATTTTTGTAGGTATATATGTATATTTTAATTTTGTTTTACAATTCAAACAGCCCTTGTACGTGAGATTTTTTAAATTACTAGGGCTGATGTATGGTCAATATATAATTGTATGAATAATAATTAAAAGATATATGTATGTGGCTGTTAGGAGACATGGACGTTAATTTTAGAAAAATTGTTTTGATTTATCTTGCTACAGACCATATACGAGTACCTTATATAACATGGCTGCAAAATCTAATATGCTAAACATGGGTATTGAATGAAATATTAGCCTAAATTAATTACAAAATCTTAAAAATATATAATGCAAATATGTGAGCTAGTCCTTTTCACTTATTTAGGAAAAGGAAAAGAAAAGGTTGAGGAGACGAGTTGACATTCTAAGGTAAGCAACTTATGTCTTGAAATGATTTATTTTCAAAATGATTGAATGATTTGCAATTCATTTCATTTTGCTGATTTTTTAATATTATTTAATGGTGGCCATCCTCAATATGTGGTTCGGAAAATATATTTATTAACTTGTTTTGTAGATGATTGTGCAAATCTTCTCAATTTGAAAAAAGAACAGATAGATGAAAGCTATGATTTCTTAAAATCATGCTAGCTTGTGTATGATGCATGCTGCATGAATGTATAGGTCCATTTTAGAGGTGTAAGCGGACCAAAGTCTCCCTCAAATGTAACCGAGTCACTGATATAGGCCTAAAGGCCGGTGGCGCACTTCCTAAAATAGGGAATAGACGTATTGATGCTTGCCTAGTTAGCGTACCATCCACTGAAGGTTTATGGCATAAATGTGAAATATGCATTTGCATATGCAATTATTTATGAATTGCCAAATTTTGGAATATAAATGTTTATTTGAATGAAAATGCTTGCTTACTGAGTTTAGTATTCAAGTTTTGTCTTCCCAACATTAGATATGTATAACAAAGTTCAAGAAAAAAATGTATTGGTTGAGAAAATCTTAAGACTATATTATTTTCATATACTTGGTGTGAATGGATATGTAGTAAGGGTACAATATTACCAAGTTACATAGATTGATGACGTAAATGTATATTTTAATATTTTGTAAATATTATGTGAATTTAATTACAAGTGATTGATTGCTTGTAAAATGAAATGAGATTGGATTGAAGACCTCGCCGCGTGAACAGGGCTATAATTCTGCTTACAATTTACCAACTAAATGATTCTGGAATAAGGTTTAAGGTGCCTCTGGTTCAAGGGACCACAACACAACCCTCATATCTTAAAAATTCACCCATATTTTAAAAAATGGTGCCCACAAAGCCTCATGTGATTCTAACCAAAATTTATGCTTTGATTCAAAGAAAATAACCTACTTACCTCAAATTCAAGTTTATCCAAAAATTTTCAAGTTCTCCTAAGCTCCAAGCTCTCTCCTTGTTCTAAGAAGCTTCCATGATGTAAAAACGACATCACTTTTGAGTGGTTTTTCATGAGGTTATAGAGCTAGGGTCATAAAGAGGAAGAAGGGAAAGAAATGGCATGAAATGGAGAAGGTTTGGACCCCTCCCATGTTACATGGCCTGGGCCGTGTAGTTTTGAAAGCAACACGGTTTGGCCTATGCTGGTCCATAAATAGCTCGATTTTAGTTACCTTGCACCATTTTGCCCATAACTTTCTCTACACAACTTCGATTGAGACGATTCTTTTTGTGTTGGATACTTAACTTCAAATAATATCCTTTCAAAAAATTTCAGATCAAAATTTCACAATCACAAAATTCGGCATACATTTTACTATCCAACTTTATCGACAACTTTCACTGATTCATAAGATAAGTGGTTATAACATGTCAAAACATTCCCAACACTATGCCAACCATTCACACACACACCTCTTATCATCAATATATTACATCTATATCATTTATTTGTTCAAAACATGTTTTATACAAACCTTGACTCACCAATTCCACTTTTTAGTCGTTTTGCTTCTATAGTGGGTCTCATGGCCCAAATCACAAGGATCACCTATAACACCTTCAAAATTACTTCTCCTACATCTAGCATCTTATTCACACTAGAAACCATCATATTCTATATTTTTTCCGAAGTTTTGCTCATCATGTTCATTTTAATTGTCACTATTAGCCCCAAATGACTAAATTCTCAAAGTATAATGACTACATTTCAATTATATCTAGAATCATTCTCATTCAAATCATAGCTCCCATTAATGATCCTTAGTCATGTTCATTATTACAATTTTTTTGGGCTCAACTATACAATTAGGTCCATTTCCATCATTTATCCAAATCTACCATTCAAATCTCATCCATAACTACTTATATACATTCTAAACATTTTAAGCATCTCACTCATGCTTAAACACATTTCAAATCTAGTTAACTCTAAGTTATGCTTCTTTTCAAGTTCAAAATCCACATATAAGAGTTAATTCTCAAACATTTACCATTTAATCAATCAAGGGTTCCCACAGATCCAAAATCATCCAAGAAATATATATAAATCCATCTTGGGTTTACACCAAGTCATTTATCAATATTCGCCCCTGTTGTTCTTACTAACTGGATTCTGCATATTTACTACACAATTTACACAATCCTTCACATATTCAACATATTGATTCATCAGAATCTTATTATCACGTGGATTTTCAAACTATATTATACACATCATCGTCTATTTACATAGTTGCTAATACCTGGAACATTACCATTTTGGAGCCAAGCCATAAAAAAACCAAAGCATGAGCACATCTTGTCAGTTGTATGAGATGGGGGAAAGCAAGCTTAATGATGCAACCAAACCAACTCCATTCAATTTCATATTTCAATACATGGAAAGCTACCCCCAGCCCATTGCAAAAAGTATGACATGACATGGAAGTTTCTATAACATCAAACATATCCTCTCTCCTCTAAAGTCCAGGTGCAGATGAATCAATCTAATAAGCCAAACTAGATGCATGATTGAAGACATGGCAAGCTCAAGATGCACATTGCCATCGTCATTCAGTCCTAACTGTCTATTTGCTAGCAAAAAAAAAGATCAAGATCTTACAAGCTGATGAAAAATTTAATCTTAATTGACCAGCGTAAGGATCGACCCTACCCTTACCATATTTTTAAAAGCTCCTACCTTTGCCTTATTTTAAGTGAAGTCAGTTCGAATTCTATCCTATTTTGTTTTCTCAATGATAGGTCGGTTTCGATTCCAATTCCAAATCATGTCCCCTAAAGAGCTTATATAAACATAAAGCCATGGACTTAATCCCTCTGCTTATATTCTAGCACTATAAATTAGCCCAATCCAAGGCAGTTGACATTATACTATTAAATGACAACATAAATAAGTGATCTATTACATCATTTCTATTTATCCTATCAAGCTGTAATTTTTATAAACACGTAATATAAACCTGCACATATAAATCAAAAAATCAGTATATAAACTAAACAAAATGAATAAAAATACCCTTAAAAGAAAATGGGAAGAGGTGAAATTGGTGTAAGATAATCTTACTTCTTTTTATCAATGGAACAAATGCATACAACTTATTTTTGTATTTTTAATTTTCCTTCAAGCATTTCAAGAATATAGAAATTTGATGTCAATCTCGAAGCCAACAACAACATTAAAGAGTTTAAGTTTATTAGTTATTAGACTTGTTATGATAGCTAAGAGAACTAGATGACATATTCATAAATCATAATTAGTTATCCTTATTTACGAATCAATGTTCAAAGGAAAGCAATATAACCAAGATCTTATGCATCAGCAAATGGTTTTCCAGCCGATAGCTTGTTGTGCAAAATGACAAATGGAACATTAGAAAAGGCAAAATCATAAAATATTGTTGCTTCATATTAATAAAATTTGATTATAAATGAAAATGAAAACTAGAATTTACTACTTGTTGATATTAAACATCACAAAACTCAATCAAAAAATCTAAAATATAACCTAGTAGACAAATCTTTGTCAAAATATAACTCAAGAAGGCTTTTCTAACAATGATGACAAATCTACAAGGTTGAATAGTCGAAATAAACAAGGGATTTCCTTCTTGGTAGGGATTAGGGTTAGAAATTCCTCCATTATCCATAATTTCATACATCCATTAGTGGAAAGAAAGAGAAGATTAGAGAGGCAAAGATGCAACTTCACAACATACCCAAAAGAAATGAAAAATAGAGCTTTTAAAGTTCTATGAGATTGGTGATTTAGGTATGAAAGACACGTAAGTACAAGCTACGAATTTAGGCAAGAATGAGATCAACTCAATTATTTTAGGACTGTGGGGAAGGAGAGGTCGGGTTGCTAGAATTTTTGGGAGGGCAAAATGAAAAAAAAAATAGTGGAAGGGGAGGTAGAGAGTTGCGATCTAAAAGCTTCAATTGTCATAAACATTTGGTTTAGGTGATCTATATTATATAATATATGGATATATGACCGCAGGAACCAACCTACTCCAATTCGAAAGGTTTTTTTTAACCAAAGAACCAAATCAAAATGGGCAGGTATTGTAAAATTGAGTTTACCCTTTAGGGTACCCAGTAAGTTGACCTACAAGTACTCAGATCAAGATACACCCTATATAATATTGAGAGAAAAAAAACCCTCATAAACATTGCAATAGACCCTTTATGTGGACTTCACCTAGTCTTTTCCAGCCTTGCCACAAATACTCTAGCTGGTATGTTTGTCTTTCATCATCACCAAAACTCTCTCTGTAGCTTCCAACTCAGTTTAAGATTTTAACAAAAGGTCAGGACCTTTTTGAAAAACCCTAGCTTCTAGTCATTTCCTGAAATCCGAGTTTCTAATATTCAATGGCCTCTTCTAGTGAATGTAGCAACTTCATCTACATTGCTAAAATAATTATGTAGGCCAAGTGCAATGATGGTAAATAATAATTCTATAAAATTAGAGTTATCAATGCTTATTTTGTGTTCATTTTGAATTCTAGTTTAAGAAAAGCATGTGAATTTGCATGAGTTTTGTATTAGTTTTCACAATTTGTGTTTGTTGCGTCTTGTGTGGTTTTCATGCATTTTAGGTTGCATCTAGTTTAAATTCAAGTCACTTTAGTTGTTTTAATTTCATTCAATTATTTAAGAATGTATTTACTTATTTTTACTTTTTGTTGTAGGAAAAGGATGATAATTCCCATGCAAATCTAAGGCAAAAAGAGGATGAAATGAAGGAAGAAGTTTGACACAAGCAAAGTGAAGAATTTTAAGGCAGAAAGTTGGCACTCTGGCGCCCAGGCCTCAGGCATCGCTACAGTAGAAATTTCTAGAAATAGGCGGTTTCGGACAGCTTCCATGGAATTGGCGCTCCAGTGCCACCTCACTTGTTTGCAGATCTCTCATGTGTTGAGCTCTAAACTAAGGAGGTTATAAATACTTCTCTTAGGGTTTCTTAAGCATAACTTAGAGGGCTCATGGCTATTGTGTTTGGGGAGAAAAACCAAGAGTTTCGAGGAAGGAGAGAAGAGCAAGTGGAAAATAAGCTGATCCCTGCAAATTTATTGAGTTTCACCTCCTCTTCTCATCTCTCTCTTCATTTTTATTATTCTCCTTGCTTGGGATGATTATAAACTTAATTTTAATGGGAATTGAAGTCATATTTATGGGCTAATTCTTCCTATGGTGGGGGATATATAGGATTTTCTATTATATATTATGTTATTTAGTTTCTGTGGTTGAACAAGAATATGATTGTAGTGAGGACCATGTATTTTATTTTATTTTCATTTTCATTATAACCCTTCTATGTTTATGAGGTAATTTGCAAACATATTACTAAGACTTAATGATGTTAATGGGATGCATAACACATATGGACATGACATCTAGGGGACGTGTAGTGCATATATGCATATACTATGATCCTAGTACATTAGGTTGTGTAGGACACTATTCGTGAGCATGTTGGGATATGAGTATGAGTTGTACATTAGTAGATTTCTATAGTTTCGCCGCTTGGTTATAATATGATTTATTGGGTATAGATTTAGAGGTGTATGATTGATGCGTTATTGTTATATTCCACCTAGTGGGGATCAAGGTAGCACCGCCCCTTACAGGGGTGAAGGGGGGCAGTGCCCCCGGCAAAATTTTAATTATTAAGTCATATGAGTGGGAAAGAAAATTATAAATTTTTGTTAGAATCGGCCCATGCTCTGGCTCGGCCTGACTCGATGGGGTTTTAGTTAGGAGGGCCCGCGCTAGGGCTTCATTTTGCACTCAACTATTTTCCATCTTCTTCTCTTTCTATTTTTTGCTTTTTCTTTCTATTTTTTTTCCTTCTTTTCAGTCTGATCTAGCCCTAGATCTTTCTAAAATCTCTACCAACTATTTTGAATATCATCAATTCCTATCAAGAAAACTCAAAACCTTAGAGATTTAAGTCTAGGGTCACTATTTTTTAGAGAAATCATGATCAAGGTAAGTAGATGTTGCCCCTTCTCAATTTAGTGATGAAATCTCGTGTTAAACATGATATAAGGCTGGTGGGAATATGTAGCATCCAACAACTGTATTGTTTAGGGCGTAAGGTTTGTAATAGTTTAGGGTTAGCAGGGGTTATGAGAAATCTGACATTAATGTGCAATTTTTTTATGAAAGAAATGACTCGTTAGTAGTTTTTACATCATTAAAATGTGACGTTACTCGATTTGGCTGAAACGAGAGTATGAATTAGAGGTTCCCTCTTTTGCACCTACCATGTGTTTGCTGAAATGCTTGTGTGATAGTTGGTATATTGAATTTAAAGTAAATCTTATAAATTTTGTTAATGTTGTGTGTGTGGTTTATGACATTTATTCTTGTTGTAAAAGATTTGTTCATGGCCCCTGATTGACATGAGAAGAGGGTTGTTCATGACCCTTGATTAATATGAGTAGAGGATTGTTCGTGTTCTTTTCTTTATACGTGGTTATATGAATACGTTCTTGGGAGTGGGTGTTGGACTCACATGTCTTATATTGATCATGACAAGTGCATCCAAAATTTTACTTATTTCCACTTTGTACTAGCTACTATCTACTTACTGAGCTTATTTAGACTTACATGGTTTGTTATTTTGCCATTAAATCACAGGCTAGGTAGGGAGCCTCAAGGTGGAACAAGTGGAGGACCTAATCTTGGAGATTATTAGATTAACATCTCTAATCACAGTTATTTTGGAATTTATGCACTCTTTTGATATTAGTATATTTAGACAATTACTCAGTTAGATTCAACTTTGATAAACGTATTGTATCTAGTATTGAACTTGATTACAATCTATGTGGATGCATATATATGATCCTTTAGTTTTCTTGTTTTGCAAGGATAAATTTTAATAATTTTCCTTTTATGCTAATGTCCTTATTATATGAAGATACAAGCGTATAAATGTAGAGTTTAATGTCACATTTTGGAATGAAATTGAAATGCTAATGAATAACAGGTCTTATATTTCATACCACCCCTTATATATTATGGGGAGATATTGCCGAATTTTTCTTAGGTTTTATGGTATCCATTGACTAGTTACTGAGAATATCTAGGCAATGGGGTATTACAATTATGCTGTGGCTTGCGTTACTTGATATTATTCTTATATATCTTGCTTAATACATTTAAAAGCTTTGAAACTTGTAGATTGAGTAGATTGATTGAATATTTAGATTCTTGCTTAGAAAAATGTGATTTTAATAAGATCCATATATAAGGCACAGGTTTCCATCTACTGATGGAGGTTGGATGTTAATATGGATAGAAATACACCTATTAATCTTGTATAATTTTGATTAGGTTATGTGGTTATCAAGCTTATTTTACTTGGTTGCATGGGAACGTAGTAATTAACTAAAACTTAGTTAGGTTAGTATGTGTTGGAAGACATATATGAATATAAATGAACTTAGATTAGTAATCTTTGCAAAATTAACTTAAAAAGGAACCAATTTAACATAGCTATAAGTCAATGAATTCATCCTTCCACTTATTTTATTCATTTCAAGGAAAACTCTCCTGCAACCACTCTATTTTAGTTTAGTTTAGTTAAATTTATTTCATCTCTTTAAGCACAAATTCTATTCAATTTGCCAATTCACATAAGACAATTGAAGTTTAAGGTGCTAGTCCGTTTAACACAATCCTCGTGGGAACGATACTCTATTCGCTCGTTATTACTTGTATGGCATGTATACTTGTGTTAAAATAAGTAATTTAATTAGACATATATGTAGCTCATCATTAAAATTTTGAGGTCCTATTCACACCAAATTGAGGGTTTTGGTTGATCTTTATGATTTCTTTTATCTTGGTGTAGAAATGGTGGAAGTGATGAAGAAAGTTGTGAAGCTTGATGTGGAATGGACAAGCAAATATGCTCTCTACCTAATATAAGAATGTGATCAAGCTTCAGAGGATTTCTTGAAATATTTTCTCCTCAATTGGGGAAAAAGAGGAAGGGACGGGGAAGAACCACCATGTGAAGAAGATCAAAGAATGCTGGCAGAAGGTGGAATCAGAGCTCACAAAAATTGACATAGTGACATGACCGATGAGCATTTCTTTCCTTCCACATTGCCAAGGAATCAACGAGATTTTAGTATAAAATGTGAATGGAATATTTCAACAAGTGCAAGAGATTAATACTCTTTCAATTGACATATAAGACAAGATTGGTTGAAATTGTGTGCATCTTTAAAAGGGTGGGCCAATTTATAACACCTTGGCTATGGTTTTCTTATCTAGAAAATGGCCTTCACATTCAATATTGTGAAAAAAATTCAAAATACATTGTTGCACATTTTCTATAACACATCGATGAATGATATTATCAGAGAAAATTTTAAAAAGTTCAAGGTCCTTGCAAATATAATGTTTATCCTTAGCAAAGAATCTATCTTTTTTAAGCTTAATCCAACTTTTTGGAATATATCCTACTACTTTATAATTGGCAATATGTGCAAACAATGGGGTGATGTTTGTGAATTGACTAAGAGATGCTCATCTGGAAAAGAATCATCCATAGGTATGTTTTTTGGAATGACCATTCAATAGAGATGATCAATTACTATATTTATAGAACCTTTCTTATGTCAAATTTCAAGGTCAAATTCTTGTAATGAGAGGATCCACCTCATAAGCCTTAGTTTTACCTATTTTGGGATAACAAATATTTTAAAGCAGCATGATTCGAGTAAACAATGATTTTGGTTCCTAAGTGATAAGAATGAAATTTGTCAAGGGCAAATACTACTTTAAGCAACTATTTTTTCGTGGTTATATAGTTTATTTAGGCATCAGCTAGCATATGACTTGTATACTAGATCACAACACACCATTTATTCACCCTTTATCCTAGAATAGCACCAATAGAATTGTCAAAATCATCACACATGATCTCAAATGGTAAAGACCAATAAGAAGTTTGAAGAATTAGAACCTTAGCCATTGCTTCTTTAAACCACTCAAATGACTTGAAATAAGATTCGTTCAAGTTAAATGGGATAACTTTATCTAGCAAACTTGTCAATGGTCAAGAGATTTTTGAAAAATCTTGAATGAATCGGTCATTGAAACTAGCATGATCTAGAAATAATTGAACTTTTTTTTACTGATGTTAGAGGAGGTAGATTAATAATTAAATTAATTTTGGATTCATCTATTTCTATTCCCCATTCTGAGACTATATGGCCAATATGTATTCCTTCCTTGACCATGTAATGGTTTTTTTTCCTACTTAATACTAGATTTTTTTTATGCATATCGTTAACACCTTTTCTAAGTTTTTCAGACAAGTATCAAATGAATCTCCAAAGATTGGAAAATAAATCATAAATACTTTGAAAAATTTCCCTACCATATCCAAGAATATTGCCATCATGTACCTTTGAAAGGTTGTCGGTGCATTGCAAACTCCAAATGGTATTCTCCAAAATGCAAATGTATCATAAAGGCAAGTAAAGGTGGTCTTTCCTTGATCCTTTGGATAAATGAAAACTTGATTGTAATAGAATATGCATCTAGGAGACGAAAGTACTTTTGGCTAGCTAACTTCTCTAAAATTTGTCTAATGAATGAGAGTAGAAAATGGTCTTTCTTAATCATGACATTCAATTTTTTATAATCAATGTGACTTTTTACCCTATAGTCAACCTAGTGGCCGCAACTTCACCTTTTTTATTGTTTATTATCATGAGTCTAGGTTTTTTGGGTACTATTTAGTTGGACTCACCCACTTACAGTCTGAAATTGGGTAAATGATGTTTGCATCAAGCCATTTAATTACTTTTCAACAATCACTTTCATGATGGGTTTAAATTCCTTTGTATTTCTCTACTAGTTTAACATTTTCTTCCAAATAGTGTGATGTGTGCAAATAAAATGACTAATTCCCTTTAGATCTGACATTGACCAACCTATAGTACCTTTATGAGATCTAAGAACATCAACGAGTTGTTCCTCTTGATTCAAAGTGAGATTGGAAGCTATTATCATTGGGAATATTTGATAAGTACCTATAAATGCATATTTAAGAGAGTCCAATGGTGATTTAAGTTCAAGTTATGGAGATAATTCAATAGAGGAGAGTGATGGATGAGATTATAATGCTAGTAAATGTTCAACATTATTCTCAGGATTCAATGAATGATGATAATTTCTTTGAGCATCCACTTATTCTATGGACTTATGTTCAAAGTTTAAAGTGGAGTCTAACAAATCATCAATAATGTCTACTGCAGAACATTCTTCATCTTAGTTTGGGTATTAGTGGCTTTGAAAATATTAATTTTAACTTTTTAGTTTCCAAATAAAATATCCATCACACCAATTTCACAATTGATATTAGCTTTTGCTATGACAAGGAATGGATGCCCTAAAATGATTAGTATATGATTTAATTCTTATGTTGGAGTCATGTCAAGTATAAAAAATCCACTAGAAAGTAATATCCATTTACTTTTGCTGTAACATTTTTAATAAGTCCTCGTGGGGTCATGACTAACTTATCTACAAATTGTAGAATGACTAAAGTGCGTCTTACTTCTCTAAGATCAATTTTTCATAAATAAAAGTGGGTAGAAGATTTACACTATCCCCATGATCTGAAAATGCTTTGTTAAAGTTTTTCCACCCGTATCACAAGAAATAAGTGGAGCACCGGGATCTTTTAACTTTTGAGGGAGTTGATCCGAGATTGCGGCATTAGCTTCTATTGGGAGCATGATCTTTTGGGAAGGAGGGAGTGAAATGAGATTCTCTCTTTTGGGTATAAAGTTCTTTTAAATATTTTACAGAAGTCGAGACATGTTTAATGGCATCAAGATGAAGGATGTTAATGTGAACTTGTTTGAATAACTCCATCATTTTCTCATTCTACACTAGCTTTTATCTACTAGTAGGCTTAGCTTTTAAAGCACTAGGGAAGGGAACTGTAGGTTAGTATTTAATGGGGTCCTCATCAACTATTTTCTTCTCTTTATCTTCTCTCTCCAACTTAATTTCAAGTAACTCTTCATCAATCTATACAACCTCTTCCTAATACATCAATCTCATAGATGAGCTTTCGTTAGTTGCCTTAGATTTATAGGGGTCTTCCATAATTTTATCGCTTCTCAAAGTTGAAATTGCTTTTATATTCTCAAACTATGGCTTCACTAATATGCCTAGTTGATTTTGAAATCTTGGAGGATAATTTCTTGGATTGCCAATTAGCTAACTAAGTAGATATCCTAGTTCTCTTCTCATGTTTGCCTCAGCTATCCGACTCTTTTTGTTTTCTAACATAGACATAGACTGACTTATATGACTTTCAAGTTTAGAGATTATGGCGCCTTGAGCCTGAGGCGTCTCACCTTACTCTAGAATCATTTAGTTGGTAAATTGTGAACAAGATTATGACCCTGTTCTTGTGGCGGATTTTCAATTTAATCTCATTTCAATTTACAAGCATTCACATAGCGGTAATTGAAATCACATAAAATTTTCAAAACATTGAAATATGTATTTACATCAGTAACCTTTATAACCTGGTACTTGTATAACATTGAACCCTCATAGTGTATTTATGCACACCAAGTTCATAAGAATAATACCACCTCAAGAGTCTCTAAATTGAGACACCTGTCTTGAACTTTACCTATCTAAGGTTGGAAAAAGAAAATGTGTGTACTAAACTCAGCAAGCAAGCATTTTCATTCAAGTATACATTTTTAATCTAAAATTTAGTATTTCATAGTAAATGCATATGCAAATGCATATTCTATATTCATGCTTTGTACCTTCATTGGATGATACGCTATCTAGGCGATCATCAATATGACTACTCCCTATTTTAGAAAGTGCGCTGCCGGCCTTTGGGTCCATATTAGCGACTTGGTCACATTAGAAGGAGACATTGATCCATTTGCATCTCTAGAATGGACCTATAACTTTGTGCACCATGCATCATACAAATACTAGCATGAGTTTTAGGAAATAACCACATTCGTCTTCTATTTTCTGTAATAAACACATTTTCTAAATCATATTATGGAGATGTCCATCCTTAAATAAATTTAAAACCTCACAATAAAAAAATTGCAAAACATTCCAATATAAAAATTGATTTCAAAAGCATCACTTCCTTATCTTGAGGTATTAGCTTGTCTCCTCGACCTTCTCTTTTCCTTTGCCTAAACAAGTGAAATAGATTATTTTATATATTTGTATTATATTTTTATAGTTGGATATCTATTCAGGTTGCCCAAACCACTATATATTGTTAACTCTTATGTGGTTTGATTGCTTGTATTTTATATTCTATTTGCACCGTCTCATTCTATCTCTTAGCACGTTTCATCAAAGGGTTTAAACTTATAAGGGGTTAAGTTTTAATTTGCCAAAGAATTTTTCAAGAACTCAATTCACCCATCTCCTCTTAGGTTTTGCCATAAACTCGGGACCAACAAGTGGTATCGGAGTAGGCCTCTATCTTATTTGAGGTGATCTCTTTTATATATCTATGACAACCCGCTTAATTTCTGTACTTGCCTTTGTCGAGGGCCAATCATGTTTAAGGCCACCTTTATTTGATGGCAATAATTTTATCTATTGAAAGTTGAAGATGAAACAACTGGTTATGACATCTAGTATGGATTGTTGGATAGCCATACAAGGTGGTATTTCATTACCAAAAGGAGACAAGGCATTCACTTGGATAGAAGAAGAGACCATGTCCGCCCAAGTAATGCTAAAGCTGTGAATTTCTTATTTGTGCATTTACCGCAGCAAAATTTGTGATACCCAGACAAAAGTAGGGCTCCTATAGGTGCATTTGACATGTAAATATGACTTATGTATGATTTGATTGATTTATGAATAATTTCAATAACTTGACGATTGATTGCAATGGTGATTAAATTAATTGTCATAGCCTAATGTGGGTCAATATGATTAAAGTGGTCTAATAAGGATTAGAAAATGTCAATGTAAAATGAATAATTATTTCATTTATTATGATTTAATTAATGGAGGTTATGATGATAATTATGAAATTAAGGTGATAAATGTTAAAAAATTCATGACTTAACGCCAATAAGGCGGATTGAGATGAAATTTGAAAGATAAACACATGATTGTATGTCTAATCTTATATATAGATTGGATTATGATAATTATGATAAGATTAGGGTGATAATTATTTATTTTTATCCAAAATCCACAAGATAAACTTAAATGGCCATTACTTGAGATAGAAAGGTCATTTTTAGATGAAATTTGACATGAAAGGTCATTAAACATGTCATTAATCCACTGGCTAACGTTATGGAAGGATTTGATTAAGATAATTATCATAGGAAAATACTTAAACACGAAAGGATGAAAGGAGTTGACTTTTGTCCCCTAAAATGACATGTGCATTAATAAAAAAGCAAGTGGATTAATGACATGTTTAATGGCTTATATGAGGTGTTAAGAGAGGGTAAATTGGAGTGGATTTTGTGAATTATCAAAAATACCAAAAATCCATGAATTATCCATGGTTTAAATGCATGGTTTAATGGCTAAGGGGAGTAGCCATGGGAGGCCATATATGTTGCATGCCCAAGTGACGCCCAAGGGGGGATATGGCTTGATTTTTGATTTTTCAAAAATGCAAAATATGCATCTAATTAACCTAGGAAGCTAGGATAAGTAATGGGCACCGATTTGGGTTGAATTTTGTGGCAAACAAATACCATAAGACCCATGACATGTTGACGTCCAATAGTGGACAGCTACCTAGCCAAAGTTGAGCTCAAATTTGATGATTTTTTATATATGATAACTATGCATTTTACTTGGGTATGATTAAGCCAACACATCAAGGGATAAGATGCCCATAAATTACCCTATATACGATGTGTCAAAGTGGGCCCCACAAAATGCAAAAATGATAAAAAGGGGAAGGTCACATTGGACGTCATTTTGGGAGGAAAAAAAATCAAGGAAGAAAATTTCCAAAAGGGGCAGCAGTAGGGACGTCCAAGGAGGGAGGAGAAAGAAAGAAAAAGAGAAGGAAAAAGAGGAGGAAAAGAAGGACAAAAAGAGGGAATCCAACATGCCACAACATAGATATATACATGTCATATCACACATATATGTACATATCATAAACCATATCATAAGTATATAATCATGTGTGTCACACATAAAACCATCGTCAAAGTTTCATCAACCATAATTATACAACTTTCATAAAAGTTCATGAAAATCAATCAAATTATCTTCTACCGGTACCCCTCCTTATGTAACGCCTACGACTAGGCGAACCTTAGTGGGTTCATCCGTAATCATGCTCGTATCTGACCATGCTGGGATATCTTCCTCCCCATCGTCAGAACTATCATTCTTATCATCTTCTTCATCAATTCCTCATCATTATTTTCAGCCCCCTCCTCCTGTATCTCAGGAGCAAGATACTCCATCGGGTCCTCATTGTCATTATCACTATCATTATCATTTTCATTCCCAATGTTATGTGGATAATGACCTCATTAAGACCTCGAGCGTCAGGTGTTTCTAAAATTTCCTGGGCTCGGTGTTCCTCTATCATAATAGCTACCTCTTTTTTCCTCTGGTTGATTCTTTCCCAGCTCACCCCGTGCCTAAACTTCACCAGCCCACATTCAAACCTATACCACGGACCATCATCAGGGGGTATGGTTGCTGGAATCTAATCCCAAAATTTCTGGAGATCTTGAGGGTACATCAAATCAGATGGAACAGGTAGATTTATTTTGTGAGAAGCTGCGGTATTCTCTGTCTTGGGAATACGACTTGTAGATTCCTCTGCATTTGGCCTCTAAGGATAAGGGTCAACAACGTAATCTCCTTGACTCTGAGTCTGAGGTTACCTAGGAGGAAAACCAGGAGGTACTGATGGAAAATACATAGAATTCCACCATCTATTAACATTTTCATCTATCATTCTTTTCCGCGCTTCCTCCTCCTTCCTAAGCTCTTCTTCACTCATAGCCTTTTTCCCTCGGTCAGCCATCTACAATTCAAACATAGCAAGTTAGTTGTAATCAAACATCATAATCCAACTATCATAGACAAATCATCATAGAATAGATTGTCTAATCACATACTTATCATTCAATCACGTAGCTTATCATCTAAGCACATAGATATCCTTCAATCACATAGCTTATGATCTAATCTCATCTCATAGCTATCATCTAGTCTCATAGATATAACTTATCATCATAAGCTATAAATTTTCGCACTTAGAAAATTTTTCTTGCCTTTTACCAATCGATGCTCTGATACCAACCTCTGTAGCGCCCCAGCCCAAGTGTCACAACCTTACTCCAAGATCTATCAATTGGTAAGCGTGATCAGGATTGTTGCCCTGTCACTTGGCGAGCTCTTTGGATATTTATCCCTTTTATCTTAACTCCTTAGGAGTTTAATCATTTTCAAACATTTTCTTGGAAATATACATATACGTTCTCATAATTTTCCATACTTAACCATTTCATGATAAATCATTTTTAACAATTAACCATAAATTTTTTTTGCTATTTATAGTCATATCATCACCATTGTCATAAACATAACATAAGCCTTGTACATCATTCAATTCATCAACAATGTCATTAACATACAACCATACAAAGTCATAGAGTCAATCATAGGAACTTGTAGAAATTCATTTTTCCTTGAATCTCCACCTGTGCTCCTTGCATGGTTCTCCTTTTCACCTATCTTTAGGATTTTGAAAACAAAACTGTGAGTCAAAACTCAATAAGCAAGCTATAAGGTTTTCAAGCAATTCATTTTCAAGAAAAATTCTTATAAATGCATTTCCCTCCATTCAGTTGAAGACACTTACTAAGTGATCAACTACCTATGGAGTAGAAACCTTTTCATAAATCATTAATGGAAAGTCACATTATATCCTCTCGAGGATATATCTTAAAACATGCTTCTCATACCCATTCAAAGTATATTATAAACAATGTGATGCATCATTTAAAATCATGATATTTCTTTAGATAGAAGTTAGCTAGGTAACCATCCATTTTCATCCTCTCTCCCATTCCAGGGAGGCGCTGTCGGGCCTCGGCCTCTCTTAGCGATTTGGCCGCACCAAAAGGGGACATTCGGTCCGCTTACACCTTTGAGTTGGACCTCATGCTTTTGCGCATATACTTTCTTTCATAAACATGAACTTTGACATGCTAGCATGATTTTTCATTCATAAATCACAAATTCATCATTTAACATAAGTACTTGAAAAACAGTAAGCAATTCATTTATTTCAATAGAAATAACATTTCAATACTCATTTAGACAAGAAATGACCATCCGTAAACAACTTAGAAACAATTGAAATCATTCATTTGCTAACTCATTTAATCAGTTAGAACATCATTGATAAGCATTATATCACATTTGATAAAAACAAAGCATTTTAGAAAACTGGTTGCTTAGCTTTCTGCCTCGTTAACTTCTTTGCCTTTGCCTATACATAAACATAGCATTGCATTCATAACAAGCCATTTGCTTGCATTCACTTAGTTTTCCAATCCCATAATCCATTCATACATAATCAACTTGGATTTTCAAGTCGATCATACATACATGACAGGCACTTATGCATCATATCATTCATTTCATATTGTGTTTTAATCCTTGATAAGGTAAATTTTTAAAACTATAGGACTACTACGAGTATATAATTGATATAATTTTTCTTCTGTATAATAGCCCACAAACGGCATATATAGATCTTATCTACAAACATGTAAAATTAATGTAATAAAACAATTCAGTACTAAATATCAATTTTTAAGTAGTATTTTTAACATCTGATCTTTTTAAAGTATTACTACAATGTGGACAAATAATTTTGTAAAGTATTACTATATTTTAATACATAAGTAAATAAATTTAAGTATTTTTACTTACTTCACACATGAATTACTTATTCTTAGCAAATATAGCCTCTATTTGTATTGGATTTAAAAAAAAAAAAACTTAGTTTCTACCTAAATAAATTATGTTAAATATAATGAATGGATTAAACTTTGCATCAATTATTAATGCCTAAAAAAAATCATAAAATTACTTTTGTGAAATCCAATTTCATAAAAGCATTCTTGTTAGAAGTTTGCAAATAAAAAGCAACTGGGATTTTAGATCACTTTTTCGAAGAACTATCTAAAAATGAGCCAGGCCTAGTACAGTCTGTCGCCCCCAAAGAACGTTTGCATGGCATGGGCTGGAAAGGTTGATTGAGGAAGCGGATGAATAAATGGGATTACTTCCTTTAGTTAAAAAGAGCAGGTGTTGACTTGATTGCTCCTTAACTGACAAACAATATTAACTTGCTGCAAGCTATCCAAATTCACGTTTTATCATTGATCCTCACCGTTGGTTTTATGCATATTAATAAATGGGTGGTTTGGACAGCTAAGCTTGGAAGTAGGATACCCACAAAAAAAGCTACTGCTGCCACGTTATGGTGTTTTTTAAAATATATTCATTACATTTTGCCGTAATTTCAAATATATCTATAATATTTTCAAAATTCTAAATATATCTGCTACATTTACATTTAATCTAAAAAATATTCATTTTATAAGTTAACGTCATTAGTTTATATGTAAAAGTACTAATGTGCCCATTAAATTTATGACAGAATTGAAAACATATGTCCTAATTCACTGGTGCCTTAATTAAACTAGAAGACGGAGATGAAACCAAGGGCGCAAGCACTTCACCTCAGGGTCTGCCTACTTCTGATATGAATGAGGGATCTGA
Organism: Annona cherimola; assembly: GCA_030490835.1. Lineage (NCBI taxonomy): Eukaryota > Viridiplantae > Streptophyta > Magnoliopsida > Magnoliales > Annonaceae > Annona > Annona cherimola. The sequence continues at coordinate 37,144,191 of CM059972.1, forward strand.
GGTCAAAGAAGCATTAAGAGCTCAGATGGAAATGCAGAGGAAACTTCAGGAACGACTTGAGGCTAAGAAGCACGTGGAGATCTGCACCGAAGCTGAAACAAAGTTCCTTGTATCCCTATTGGAGAAAGCGTTCAAGATGGATACCGAGCTATTAGCAGAGCCAAACCTGCCCAACACAGCAAGACTTTATGGCACCCCAACCTCAGTTCACAAACATTGGTTGCCAGCAGAGGACATAGGAGTTCATATTCAAACGAGAGAGATTTCCTAATGGCCCGCCAACCATAGCTGATTGTTCTATTGAAAGCTGCTTGACTTCCAATGAAAGCCCAAATGGATTGTCGCGAGATATCTTCCAGGGGGTGAAGCGACTTATGGATGTTGGGGAAGCTCCGGCGTTTGCTGGAAGAAGATCTTGGAAGGAAAGGTTTCGGGCTAGTAGCTGAGAAAATGAGAGCAAGCAAGAGCCTGCAGAAACAAGGCTTTCTTGCCCAACAGGAAAGCGTCAGAGAATACGGCTCGGTTATTTAAAATATAAAAAAGCAAAGAGCTGTAAAACAAGTACAACTGATTCTCAATACTAGTCAGATGCTGACTCACAAGGTCAAGCCAATGAAACGGCTACGCAGCAATCCAGACCTATCGCCACTAGTTCTGGTTCCGCGGGGAACGAGGTTCCGCGTAACCTCCAATTTAAAATTTCGTGTTTATCAGGGATTGCAAAGGTTCCGCAGAACACTTTGCATAGCCAGGTTCTGCGGAAACCGTTCACCTCAAACCTATAAATAGAGACAAAACTTGGATATATATATAAAAAAAAATGACAACGAGGAGAGAACTTCAGGAAGAGAGGAGACAACTCCAAGGCAACCGGGGCAAGCTCTCTCACACGGAAGGAGAAGAGAACGTAAGTTCTCAAGGTTTTTTTATGGGAGGTAAAAAAAAAAGAGTTTCTTTCTTGTTAAATATATATATATATATATACACATATATACATATATATTATTTTCAAAAACTACTTTTCCCAACGTGGGTACTCCCCGATTGGCGGGTTGAATTGACACGCGGGTTAAGTATTTTCTCCTTTAAAAAAAAAAAAATATATATGTGTATTTTCTATATATAAAAATATATATATTATTTTCAAAAAATTACTTTTCCCAACGTGGATACTCCTCGACTGGCGGGTCGAATTGACACACGGGATAAGTATTTTTCTCCTTAAAAATAAAATAATATATATGTGTGTGTATTTTCTATATATAAAAATATATATATTATTTTCAAAAGATTACTTTTCCCAACGTGGATACTCCCCGACTAGCGGGTCGAATTGACACACGGGATAAGTATTTTTCTCCTTAAAAATAAAATAAAAATATATATATATATGTGTGTTTTATATATATAAAATATATATATATTATTTTCAAAAAAAAAATTATTTTTCCCAACGTGGATACTCCCCGACTGGCGGGTTGAATTGACACACGGGATGAGTATTTTTCCTCCTTATATAAAGTTATGAATTTTCATGATAAAAATATATAATCATACATATATATACGCATATATATACATAAAACTATGAATTATTATGATAAAAATATATGATAATACATATAATATATATAAGGGCCGGGGTCCCGGGATCTCACGAGTGGCCGCATAATATATATCAATATATATATACATAAAGCTACGTATTATAAAATATATATATAACAATATATATAAAAGGGCCCGGCGGCCCGTATATATATGTACACATATATATAAAGCTACGAATTTTCATGATAAAAAAATGTATATATAACAATATATATATATATAAAAAGGGCCCGGGGTCCTGGGATCCCACTTGGCGCGCCACGCACACACACGCGCGCGCCATAGGGACACATATATATAAAGTTAAGTATTTTTACAATGTATATATAAATATAAGTATATATATATATAAAGGCCTCGGGAACCCGGCATTTCACGAGCACGCCATATATATATATATATAGTTACGTATATTTTTTTTTTTTTTTAAAAAAAATATATACATATATATAATGACATATATATACATACATATATATATATATATGAAGGCCCCGGGAACCCGACATCTCACGGGCGTGCCACACAGATATATATATATATATATATATATATATATATATATATATATAAAGCCTCGAAAAATATATATATTATACATATATATTAAAAGAGGAGTGATTCTATTAGCCCGGGCTAAGTAAATGGCCCATAGCCCACCTCAAAAAACCTATTTACAATAATTTTTTTTTACTTTTTTTTTCATGTACTTGTTTATCTAAGTGTATTTAACATATAGACCAAGTTTTATCATTTTTGGAAATGTGCATATATTTTTTTTAGATTTTTGAAAATAAGGGTATTTTAAATGCATATATACACATAGATGTTTGAAAATCTCAAAAAAATAGATAAACATATTCAAAAATAGTAAAACTTGGTCTATATGTTAAATACACTTAGATAAACAAGTACATAAAAAAAAAGTAAATTTTTTTTTATTGTAAATAGGTTTTTTGAGGTGGGCTAAGTGGGTCATTTACTTAGCCCGGGCTAATAGAATCACTCCTCATATTAAAAGCCCTTCAAAAATAAATATTTTATTTTCTAAAATGCATACATATATTAAAAGACGCTCCAAAAATTAATATATTTGATTTCTAGATGTCCCGCGAGCATCCAAAAATTAAGATTCTGATTTCTAAAATTATATAGATGTCCCGCGGGCATCCAAAAATTAAGATTTTGATTTCTAAAATTATATAGATGTCCCGCGGGCATCCAAAAATTAAGATTTTGATTTCTAAAATTACATAGATGTCCCGCGGGCATCCAAAAATTAAGATTCTGATTTCTAAAATTATATAGATGTCCCGCGGGCGTCCAAAAATTAATATTTTTAATTTCTAAAATTACATAGATGTCTCGCAGGCATCCAAAAATTAAGATTTTGATTTCTAAAATTACATAGATGTCCCGCGGGCATCCAAAAATTAAGATTTTGATTTCTAAAATTATATAGATGTCCCGCGGGCGTCCAAAAATTAACATCTTTGATTTCTAGATGTCCCGCGGGCATCCAAAAATTAAGATTTTGATTTTTAAAATTACATAGATGTCCCATGGGCATCCAAAAATTAAGATTTTGATTTCTAAAATTATATAGATATCCCGCGGGCATCCAAAAATAAATATTTTATTTTCTAAAATTATATATATGTCCCGCGGGCATCCAAAAATTAAGATTTTGATTTCTAAAATTATATAGATGTCCCGCAGGCATCAAAAAATTAAGATTTTGATTTCTAAAATTACATAGGTGTCCCGTGGGCATCCAAAAATTAAGATTCTGAATTCTAAAATTCCGCGGGTGTCCAAAAATTAATATTTTTAATTTCTAAAATTACATAGATGTCCCGCGGGCATCCAAAAATTAAGATTTTGATTTCTAAAATTACATAGATATCCCGCGGGCATCCAAAAATTAATATTTTATTTTCTAAAATTATATGGATGTCCCGCGGGCATCCAAAAATTAATATTTTATTTTCCAAAATTATATAGATGTCCCGCGGGCATTAAAAAAATGAATATATTTGTTTTCTAAAATTATATAGATGTCCCGCGGGCATCCAAAAATCAATATTGTATTTTCTAAAAATTATATAGATGTCCCGCGGGCATCCAAAAATCAATATTTTATTTTCTAAAAATTATATAGATGTCCCGCGGGCTTCCAAAAATCAATATTTTGTTTTCTAAAATTATATAGATGTCCCGCGGGCATCCAAAAATCAATATTGTGTTTTCTAAAAATTATATAGATGTCCCGCGGGCATCCAAAAATTAATATTTTGTTTTCTAGATGTCCCGCGGGTATCCAAAAATTAAGATTTTGATTTCTAAAATTACATAGATGTCCCGCGGGCGTCCAAAAATTAATATTTTTAATTTCTAAAATTACATAGACGTCCCGCAGGCATCCAAAAATTAAGATTTTGATTTCTAAAATTACATAGATGTCTCGCGGGCATCCAAAAATTAAAATTTTGACTTCTAAAATTATATAGATGTCCCGCGGGCATCCAAAAATTAAGATCTTGATTTCTAAAATTACATAGATGTCCCGTGGGCATCCAAAAATTAAGATTTTGATTTATAAAATTATATAGATATCCCGTGGGCATCCAAAAATAAATATTTTATTTTCTAAAATTATATAGATGTCCCGCGGGCATCCAAAAATTAAGATTTTGATTTCTAAAATTATATAGATGTCCCGCCGGCATCCAAAAATTAAGATTTTGATTTCTAAAATTACATAGTTGTCCCGCGGGCATCCAAAAATTAAGATTCTGATTTCTAAAATTATATAGATGTCCCGCGGGCGTCCAAAAATTAATATTTTTAATTTCTAAAATTATATAGATGTCCCGCGGGCATCCAAAAATTAAGATTTTGATTTCTAAAATTACATAGATATCCCGCGGGCATCCAAAAATTAACATTTTGTTTTTTAAAATTATATGGATGTCCCGCGGGCATCCAAAAATTAATATTTTGTTTTCCAAAATTATATAGATGTCCCGCGGGCATCCAAAAAATGAATATTTTTGTTTTCTAAAATTATCTAGATGTCCCCCGGGCATCCAAAAATCAATATTGTGTTTTCTAAAAATTATATAGATTTCCCGCCGGCATCCAAAAATCAATATTTTATTTTCTAAAAATTATATAGATGTCCTGCGGGCTTCCAAAAATCAATATTTTGTTTTCGAAAATTATATAGATGTCCCGCGGGCATCCGAAAATCAATATTGTGTTTTCTAAAAATTATATAGATGTCCCGCGGGCATCCAAAAATCAATATTTTGTTTTCAAGATGTCCCGCGGGCATACAAAAATCAATATTTTGTTTTCTAAAATTATATAGACGTCCCGCGGGTATCTAAAAATCAATATTTTGTTTTCTAAAAAGTATATAGATATCCCGCGGGCATCCAAAAATAAATATTTTGTTTTCTAAAGTTATATAGATGTCCCACGGGCATCCAAAAATTAATATTTTATTTTCTAAAATTATATAGATGTCCGCATGCATCCAAAAATAAATATTTTGTTTTCAAAAAAATATATATGTGTCCCGCAGGCCTCCAAAAATGAATATTCTATTTTCTAAAAATATATATGTCCTGCGGGCCTTCAAAAAAAATATATATATATTTTGTCCCACAGGCCCCTAAAAATATATATTTTATTTATCTTAAAGACTTTAAAAATATATACATATGTATATTTTTTTTAAAAAAATTATATAAACTTCTCCCCGAGTAAATACTCTCCAGGCAGTGGGCTAAGTTGATACACGGGGCTAAATACCTTTCCATTATATACATACATACATATATATATAAATGAATGACCTCTTTGCTCAACCCGAGCCTTAATAGGCCCCAAAATTCTTCAACCCGAGCCTTAATAGGCCTAAAACTTCCAGTAAGCCCAAGACGGCTCAAAAACCCCCTACAAACCCACTTGGGTCCAAAATTCTTCAACAAGCCTAGAATGGGCCCAAAACTCTTCAATAGGCCTAGTTGGGTCCAAAATCCCCCGATAAGCCCAGTTGAGCCCAAATTGATTGAGTCAAGCCCAGTTAGGCCTAAACTCTTTTCAACATGCCCAGTTGGGCTTGAACCCCTTTTAGATGGTCCAAGTTAACCCACACATATTTTCAAAATTCGGTTAAATCCATTTTTTGGGTAAAACAACTCAAATTTCAATCCAGAGACTGAATGCGGGAGACGCTGGTTTCTTATACAAGTTCAGAAGCTGAAAGCGGGACATGCTGGTCTGCTGTGTAAAAATCCAGAAGCTAAGAGCGCACTTAGTTTACTGTGTAGGGTAACTAGTGTAGCCGACGGGCCCCTCACTAGTTCCCAAACTGAGTCATCGCTGGTCGACGGGCTAAGCGTAAACTCACATTTAAGTCATGGCGCGTGGCGTCATGTACCTCACATTTAAGCCATGGCGCGTGGGGTCGTGTACCTCACATTTAAGTCATGGCGCGTGGCGTCGTGTACCTCACATTTAAGTCACGACGCGTGGCGTCATGTAATTCACATTTAAGTCGTGGCGCGTGGCGTCATATACCTCACATTCGAGTCACGGCGCGGGGCGAAGTGTACTCATTTATCTTTATATTTTTGTTAGACATGATTTTCGTGCATTTGTAAAGACGTAGAAAGATTTTCTACACATTTCATCATTATTTCAATAAAAACAAGCATTTATTTTATGGACTATTGTATTCAGCTCTTTTAATCAAGGGTTTTCTCGTTGGAGATGTAAAATCAAAATGTGGAACACAATGCAAAATATTTCTGTGATGTACTTTTCGGACTCGGTTAAAGAATTAGATGCTTTAAAATTTTGCTGGGAAATTAATTAAGCATTTATTTTCAAAGCCGCAGGAAAACAATTTTACTTTTAACTAAAATGATTTTTCACGAGGCCGGAACAAATGGTGAACCCGACGTGAAACATTCTCCCTTCATCTTTAAGAGCTGAAAATTATGGTCTTTATATGCTTATTTAATTTCTCCCTGTTAACACTCTGAAGTGCTCCTTTGCAGATTTCATGGCGCATTCGATGACTTTCGGATTCCTGCCCAATGGTGGTTTTGTCATTTCTATGCCAAACCACATGGATGCGGCTATCCCGCATCACTTGATTCGCGACCAGAGAAACCGGAGCACCGTGTCTATCGACACGTCGACTACTCTCCTGCAGCGATAAAGCGAAGAAGAGATCGATCTGCACTACTCAAGGAGCCTCTTATTGTTCAAAGCCCGAGGACCACTCCTATTCAACAAACAAAGTCTCTGCAAGCGCCAATCCGAATGGGCCCGCCTGCTCTACAGTCGGACTATGCCAAAAAGTCCGCCCATCGGCTTGCTGCACCAGCCCAACTAGCAGCACAACAACCTGCAGGACAACCTGTTTTGCAGTCCCACTCCATGAAAAGGTCTGCGAGACAATCTACTGCAACTCGGCTAGCGCCAACTGGCCGATCAGAAGCCAATGTTCCCCGAAAAGGGAGCAAAACTGTACCAAATCCTGTTCGATGCACCATCACTCGCCAATTCGGTCGGGCTGCCTCAAGGATTGTTGACCTAGCCCCCCGACCTAACCAAGGTGACACCCAGGAGCGGAAGAAGTCAAGAAGACAGACCAAGGTTTCTCAGCTTGATGCTCCATTTGCCGATGGAGGGGATGACCAATTCAAGCCGTGAGGACCTATTATTGTCCGATCCGATTTAGGCACCTTGCGATTTGTCATCCCGGACCCGACGCATTCGCCCCATCAGCCAACCGATGCTCCATCTAGCTCACAAGCTGGAGTCAAATCTCCAGGTCACTATGATACTGCCAACATAGTGACGGTTCCTCATCATGTATCAAGGAAACAAAGGAAGAAAACGCAGCAGAAAAAGCAGTACGGGAAAACAACTTCCCTTTTTAACTTGAAGGCATCGCCGTCATTGCCACCAGGGCCAAGGTATAGGCTATTTTCACACCCCCAACAAAGGGGTAGGCCGCAGAAGAAGCCACTACAGAGCGCTCGCAAATTAAGAGTGTCCCAAAAGCCAAGACTCTTTAGCGAATGGCAGTATCCCCAGAGGCGCCATACAATGTATCCACGTTCGGTGCTCAGGCTAATCCCTAATTTTATACACAAAAATCAATTCGCATCATTGATCAGACTGAGGGAGGATATGACTTATGCGCCTGTTATGGCCCCGTTCCGAGGAGAGCATCGGATGCCGCACCCCAAGAGAGAAGCTAAAAGGAGGAGACATCTCCTCCAAACGACGGAAGTCAACATGGTGGACCTCGCCCAGCCAAGCACTTCAAAAGCGTCGGAGATGTTGACCCGGTCAAGGGCAGCCACAATGCCCATTACGCCGCCATTCTGTACCCTCTCTCATCCTGAAGGGACTAGGGCCGCTCTCCCAAGAGGCCAATTTGAAGCATCTTACATGGTGGGCGAAGAAGAAGAGGTTCTTACACCCAAGTCTCAGCTCATTCATGATCTCCAGGAGGAAATCAAGCATATGAAACGAGCTATGGAAACTCCAGGCAATAAAACAACAAGTTCCCATCAGCCGCTATCACCAAGGAACCGTTAATCAGTCCATCAGCCCGAGAAACCAACCAGGCAGCGGACCGAGGGAGATGAAAATGCAGAATTGGAACAAGGCTTTCCGCAATTCAACAATCTGCGTATCAATACTCCCCGAACTCAAGATGTGCGGGTAAACACACCCATGGGGTCTCCACCCAGGTTTGTTGCACAGAAGGAGATGGTACATCAGCTTGTGGCTGAATGCCTTCGTCGCCAGGCACCTCAACTCACTGGGGTCCCTACGACGACAATCAGCAGACCTTATCCCCCAGAGGTTGAAGCAGAGTTACTACCTAGGGATTTGAAGCCACCAAAGATCCAATTTGACGGAACCGGGAGTGCATTAAAGCACCTGGCATCATTTCACTATGCCATGGGTAACTGGGCGCACCATTCAAATTTTTGTCTTCGAATGTTCCCCAATACTCTTTCTGGTGATGCTTTCCAGTGGTACATATCTCTCCCAACCGGCTCAGTGCAAACATGGGAAGAGAAGAAGGAAATGTTCACCTCCCGATTCGTTGATACTGCACGAGAAGCTATCTTGTCCCAAAAGAAGGATGAGCCGGTTGAAGACTACATCACCAGATGGCAGAGGGCCGCTAACCGATGTCAAGCACCCCTATCTCAAGCAATGAAGGTCAATCTTTGTCGGAATGGCATTAAGACGGAAATCTCATTGCTGATGAATGAACAACTAAGTACATTCCAGGCCCTAGCTACAGAAGCTTGTCGAAAAGAGTATTTGTTATCTCAGCAAAAAGCCTGGAAGAAGGAGTCATCCACAACCACTACGTTTAAGAAGAAGAAAACCGGAGAGACCTCTGGAAACACTACGGAGGTTAAGAAGCAGTCGGATAAAGCAAAGCCGCCTGTAAAAGAGCAGCCTGCAAAACCCTTCCGAAGAGAGGAAATCCAATACGCTTTCGGGGAAGATGACGTAGAGACACTATTCCAGCATCTCATGTCAACCGGGTTGTTCGAGTTGCCCGCCCCAAAAAGGCCAGAAGAAGTTGGACGTACTTCTCACCAGCGATATTGCAGTTACCACCGATATGTCGGTCACCCCACTAAGAAGTGTTGGGATCTCCAAGCAATATTGCAAGATTACATCGACAAGGGGATTATAAAACTCAATCCTCCAGCGCAAGCTTCATCAAATGTTGTGACAATTGAGATAGCAGAAAAATGTGATTGGGAAGTGGTTCGAAAACCACCAAGCCTAAGACGGACAAAAAGATGTCTCAAAAATTTATACAGAAAAGACAAAAGAATAAGGGATAAGGCCATTATCCCTTTCTTCTCAAGGCATTTGAGGCAATCCTCACGGGTGCAACCATTCCTGATCATGGACTTTTTACAGCCCGAGTTGCTACTCCAGTTCTATCAACGACTTGCTGGTAGATTACCTCGACCAGTAAAAGAAAGATACATTCTCGAGGAATTACAGAATATAACTCCATGTGAGTTCCCTGAGGATGGTCTGTTTTGGGACCTAGATAGCAACAAAGGAGAAACTGAAACTTGCTATCATATACATACGTCCGTGTCCAAACCTGCAAAGCGACGAAGAACTGCCTCAGTGTTTATCCCTAACTATACCAAGTTTGAAGTTGGGATGTCACCAGTAAACCACATCATCACATATTTGCGAGAATCTCGACTTCTGCCAGCATCCTAGGAAACCAGAGTGGAATACTTTCGGTACTCACTGGGGGAATCAGTGATATCCTGGTACCAAGATAATTGTATCGAAGAAATTACCGAGTGGGTCATCTTGATAGACGCATTCTTAATCCATTTTCTGTCAAGGCAAATAGAGCAATTCCCTAGTAATTACTTGAGGAAAATACAATACAGTCAAGATCCACTGCTTATTATGTAAATTATCTCAGAGACAGTACATGGAGCGATCCCCTAGCCATATGGTTGCCTGAACTTGAAATGGTCACGAAGTATCTTTCAGATGCAGTATGCCCTCCGACTGACAACGGGTACAAGACCTTTGGTGCCAAAACTTTCATAAAGGCAATCCAATGGGTCAGCAATGAAGGCTTCAAACAAGAGGCAATTTTTAGCGATGCTGAAGGTTTTGGGAGGACAAATCAACTCCAAGTCTTGCACGTACTGCAATTAAACGATGCGCCCATCCTCCGAGTGTTCCCTTTCTTAACTAGGGAGTTAAGCTATGATTGGCCGCATATTCAGTTATTCCACGAGAATCATAAGTATGCATTGCCGCACTTGTTTGATTATTCACTGGCGGTCTGTCAAATGGGGCAAACAGAAGAGTTTGCACTTGGGCACTTTGTTTTGAGCTTGGCCCATGACAGTTGTGCCCTTCTCTGGATCTCATCGCTTCCCAAAGAAGCATTTGGTTCTTAGGAAGAGTTCGTTGATATGTTTATCCTGAGATTTCATGAATATGAGATAGAGTTCCCCCCAGAGATGATAGAAGTCATGCACCCCCTATAAGGAGAATCTCAGTACGACTACATTTTGAGATAGATAAACTGCAGAATAATCAACCAAAAATTCGATAAAGAAGGAATCATGGTTCATCAGTGCATCAAGTCAATGAGTGGATATTTTCCTGAAATTCCAAAAATACAGCCATTTTTCTCAGATGTACTACGAACATTGGCTACAAACATTCAGGACTCTGCCTCTTGCAATTTGGTGCAAGTTGAAGAAGATGTTCTTGCAATTCTTCGATCTGGTCGAATCATACCAGAAAATAAGGGAAAAGCCCCAGCATAAGAAAATCGTACTTAGCCAGAACAGCACATACCAGCCAATCATGGGAAATCCTCAATAAGCTATGATGTCCTTGAACACTTGAAGCGACTCCCTGCTCGACTCAGTATTTACGATGCCTTGCAGTTGTCGCAAGAAGCCAGGGATGCACTGGTTAATGCTCTGACAGATGAAAATGTCTGTCTTGCTTAACTGGTCGACGCTACTGAATGTGATGAGGTCATTTCGTTCACTGATGAGGATATGTTGCTTGGAGACATTAATCACAACCGACCTTTATATGTCCCGGGCAACCTGGCCGGTGAACTGGTTAACAGAATCATGGTTGATGCCGGGTCCGCGATTAATATCCTGCCCCTTCGAACACTCAGAAGAATCGAAATTTCTCCGTCAGCATTAAAAGACACTAGTGTGGTGATTCACGGGTTTAATCAAGGAACTCAAAAGGCCATGGGCCTAATTGAGTTGGAACTAAGCATAGAAGATTTCTGCACGGAAATCCCATGCTTTGTGATTAATGCTCCGACCTCATATAACTTGCTATTAGGGAGGCCTTGGCTCCACAGCAATAAGATCATCGCATCAACCGTACATCAATGCTTCAAGTACTGCAAGGATGGAGTCGAAAAAAGAATTTTTGCTGACCATAAACCATTCACGACGGCAGAATCATTTTACTCTGATGCTAAGTATTATGACTTGGCATCTGCTGTCAACACATCAATGAAAGCAGTTGAAGCAACCACATTTGTAGGTCAGCTGGAGGTATCTCAGGCTCCCCTCATCCCAGTAAGCACAGATATATTCTCGAAGGGTGAGAAGATGGAAGGTCAAGGTCGTGGTCGAGGGAGCGGTCGTGGACGAGGAATGACAAAACCAAGGGCTCAATTTCAAACCAAATTTGAAAATATGAGCCTCGATCCAGTACATCCACTACCACGACAACGACAGGGGCAACCATACCACCTCCTACCAGCTATAGCAACACTGCTGCAGGCTCACGGTTCTACTTAGACCTCGAAGTTCTGAAAAAGGTTGCTAAACCGCCTCGAGCCAATTCCCCTAGGTTTGAGGTTGATCTGGAAGCTCTTCGGAGATTCCGAAATCAGGCCAATGAGGAAGCCAAGTCACTTTGCTGTGAGAGTGACGGAATGGCCACTGAGGCCGCTCACCAAAATCAAAAACCTAAGGAAATGCTCGATGAGGTTTTAGCAATGCTCGTGGGGTTTAATGTATCTACTCCAAGTGTGCAGGAACCTCAAGATGAAAAATTTTCCAAAAAATATTTCATAAAGCAATATGGCAAGGTTTACGGTAGCCCTAACAAATCCTCTTGTTTACCCACGGCTAAACTCAAGAAATGGGATTTCCATCACTATAGCAGAGAAAGCAAGAAAATTATGGATTTAATGAGATTCTATCCCAATGAACCACATCTATCAGGTCTCGGAAGTGACATCCCTATCCCGTTATCTGAAAGGCCACCTGGTTATCAAAAGGGTAACAAAAGATTTGGCCTCGGGTACAAAGAAAAAGAAGACATCGACTTCGCTGCCACCTATTGCATCTCTGCAAGTGAGAACTCCAGCAACGATGAAGAGGCATTAATGGAACCAGAGGACGCTCCACCTGCGATTGAGGATGGAGGACAGCCTACTATTGACGTACTTGAGGAATTCAATCTCGGGACTAAGGAGAACCCGAGACCCATTTTTATTGCCAAAAACCTGGCCAAAAAAGAAAAGGTGGCATTGAGGCAGCTTTTAAGTGAATTCAAAGATGTTTTTGCTTGGGGGTATTCCGAAATGCCAGGACTCAACCCCGCGGTTGCAATGCACCATCTGCATATTTCGCGGGATAAAAAGCCAGTCAAGCAAGCTCCGAGAAGGTTTCGACCAGAGCTTGAAGAACAAATCATCAAGGAAGTTGAAAAACTCATTGATGCTCAATTCATTCGGGAAATCAAATTTCTGAAATGGATTTCTAGCATTGTTCCTGTCAAAAAGAAAAATGGGCAGATCCGCATTTGCGTAGATTTTCGAGATTTAAACGAAGCATGCCCTAAAGATGAATTTTCTCTTCCTTTCACTGATTTGCTAATCGACAGCATAGCTCTGTACGACACATTCTCCTTTATGGATGGATATTCAGGATATAATCAAATCAAGATGGCTCCAGCAGATGAAGCCGCAACAGCATTTCGAACACCGATGGGTGTCTTTTGCTACAAAGTCATGCCTTTTGGTCTTAAGAATGCTAGCGCAACTTATCAAAGGGCTATGCAAAATATATTTCATGATATGTTACACAAACATGTTGAATGTTATGTCGATGACCTGGTTGTAAGATCTGAAGGTCACAATAGGCATAAAGAAGATTTGAGGTCAGTATTTCTGCATCTAAGAAAGTATGATCTCAAGATGAATCCTCTCAAATGTGCATTCGGAGTATCATCCTGAAAATTCCTCGGATTCATAATCCGCCAAAGGGGAATCGAGGTCGATCCACTCAAGACAGAAGCAATTCAAAATATGCCGCCTCCACAGAATCTCAGAGAACTTAGGAGTCTGCAAGGTTAATTGTCGTATATCCGGCGTTTCATCTCCAACTTGTCCGGCCGGTGCCAGCCCTTCCACAAATTGATGAAAAAAGATACGACTTTCCAGTGGGACGCGAAATGCCAACAGGCTTTTCAAGCCATTAAAGAATTGCTGCAAAATCCTCCTGTTTTGACGACCCCAGTAAAAGGAAAGCCGCTCATTCTTTATATAGCTGCTAGTTCACAATCACTGGGGGCATTGCTTGCACAAGAAAATGCCCAAGGCAAAGAACAAGCCGCATATTATCTCAGTCGTCGATTATTGCAAGCTGAATGCAATTATTCCTCAATCGAGAAGATTTGTCTAGCATTGGTTTTTGTGGCACAAAAACTAAGACATTACTTCCTCGCGCATCAGATCATACTTATATCGAAAGTTGACCCTCTTAAATTCTTGATCATTAGACCGATGCTTTCAGGACGCCTAGCAAAATGGTCACTGTTGTTATCTGAATTTGATATCAAATATGTGCCACGAAAGGCAGTGAAAGGACAAGTATTAACAGATTTCCTAGCAGCTCATCCGCTTGAAGAAGAATTTCTTATCTTAGAAAACCTACCTGATGAGAAGGTTTTCTATGCAAATGATGATCCGATGTGGCAAATGTATTTCGATGGCGCTTCAAAGCCATCCGGAGCTGGCGTTGGAATTGTCGTAGTCTCCCCTCATAAAGACTTATTCCCGCACTCATATTTTCTTGGAAAAAGCACAACAAACAATGAAGCTGAATATGAGGCTTTGATCATTGGTATGGAACTCCTTTTGCAATCAGATATTTTATTTGTGCGAATATTTGGGGACTCTGAATTGGTTATTAAACAGTTAAATAATCAATATGAAGTACACCAGCCTCATTTGCGAAAATATTATGATAAAGCTCAAACTTTATTGGTAAAGTTCGAAATTGTTTCTGTTGAGCACGTTCCTCGGTCAGAAAATGTAGTTGCTGATGCACTATCAAAGTTAGCCAGTATCCTCGCTTTCAATGAGCTTGATGACATGACAATTCGAGTACAAAGACTAGAAGATGACGAAAAGCTCCAAATAAATCAAATTGGACGGTGTGTATCCAAGGTAACTACAAACAATGATGACTGGCGCATTCCTATCATCAATTACCTCAAATATGGTATTGAACCAGATGATCCAAATGCGAGGAAGTCACTGAGAAAGGCTATTTTGCGATATACCGTGTTTCAAGATAACTTGTATCGGATTGCTTTTGATGGGCTTTGGCTTCGCTGCATCAACGGGAATGATATTTGTCAGGTTCTTCAAGAGACACACTCCAGCGAGTGTGGCGCCCACCAATCTGGACATCACCTTTATCATAGGATCAAAACATTAGGCTATTATTGGCCCACAATGGTCCAAGACTCCATCAATTTTGCAAAATCCTGTAAAGCCTGCCAAATGCATGGAGATATTTATCATATTCCTGCTTCAGTAATGTGTCCAGCACCTATTTCGTGGCCTTTCTCTTGGTGGGGTTTTGATATTGTCGGTCCGATAAACCCGTCATCATCTAAAGGACACTTATATATTTTAGCCGCTACGGATTATTTCTCCAAATGGGCAGAAGCTAAAGCTTACAAGAGAGTCCGAGCGCAAGAGGTGGTTGAATTTATCAAGCACAAAATCATCTACCGTTACGGTGTTCCCTATCAAATCACCTCAGATAATGGCACGCCATTCAAAAACGATAAAGTAAATCAGTATGCCGAAAGTTTGGAATCAAACAAGTGTTCTCATCGCCCTATTACCCACAAGGGAATGGTCAAGCAGAGGCATTTAACAAAAATATCATTCGAATCCTCAAAAGGACCACTGTGAAAAATAAGCGTGATTGGCACGAAAGGTTACCCGAAGCACTGTGGGCCTACAGAACCACACATCGAACTGCAACAGGAGCAACGCCATATTCATTATTTTTTGGCTCAGAAGCAGTTTTACCAGTGGAAATTCAGTTAGCATCTTTAAGGGTTGCTATCCATTATGGGTTAACTACTGAACAACAAGCCAAACTTCGCTTCAACGAGCTCGAGGCACTAGATGAGAAACGAGTTCAAGCACGGCAACGAATCGAACTCTATCAAGCTCGGATGGTCGAAGCATACAATAAGGTCGTGAGGCATCGCTCATTCAAAAGAGGAGATTTGGTGCTAAAGCTACGCACAGAGCTTATGGCCGGGGGAAAATTTACTGGTAAATTCGAGCCTAAATGGGAAGGGCCTTACATCATTGAGAAAGTCTATGGCAATGGCACATATGAAGTTATTAATTACGAAAATCAAGTGAAAGCAACTGTAAATGGGAATTACTTAAAAAGATATTATCCATAAAAGTTACAAAAGGAGTCATACATCAAAATTTTGCAAGAGAATCTCTATAGTCTCCCTTGTAGAAGGAAAGGACTCCTTTAAAACTCGGATAGAGTTCACTACATCAGCAGGAGGAAGCGTATACGCCCGCAACTCTTTGACTTTAGCCTCCATAGAAGAAATATCCCAACTCTCTGAATCAATTCTTACTTTGTAGAGGTCAACTTCAGCCTGAAGATCGTTGGAGGTAGAAATCAACGAATTTAGTCTACTTCTATCCACAAAGATAGAAGTGACAATACGACGAACCTCGGCCTGTTTGGCCGTTATGGAAGATCGAATCTCCTCGGCAATTATCTTTTTACTTTCCATCTCCTTTGCGACCTGAAAGTTACGTTCCTTAAGTTGAGCAAGGCTATCTCAACATTTAGCGAGGTCGACTTCTGCGGATGCTAGATCTTCTGCAGAAACCAAGGGTCGTGCAGCAGCCTCAAGCTCACGCCAATGGGCACACAACTTCTCGAGTGAGAGTATGACATCACCAAAACCGGAAACACAAAGTTGGAGCCTATCCAGAACTATGGAAAAGTCTTCACAAATATCGAACGCTTCGGTGATATCAACAGGAAAATTCATGTCCCCCAAAGAAGAAATGATGCATCCCTTGAATTGTGCTATTGCGCGCCTCAAATGTTTGAGATCCCGTTGCTCTAACTGCTCCGCCCCGATCACCTTGAAAGTTGAAAAGAAATGTTGCAAAGGATCCAAGAAGCGATCTTTGACATCAGGGAGCAGACGAGCCCCACTTGAGCTCGCGCTAGTGCTAGGACTGGTTGAACTAAAGTGAGGACCACCTGAGAGACCAGGTCCTAAGGCTGAAAAGTATGAGTCAAGATGTTAGAACAGCAAGTTAACTAGGCGAAAAGCCGAAATACAAATACCTGGTGACATAGGAGAAACAGGTAACGGTTCTATCGGTGTCGAATTCTCCCCGCCATGAGCATCGTCATCAGATACTTCGACAACTAAGGCAGCTGTCAAAAAAAAAGGGAAAAAAAGGGGTTTACCTTCAAAATTCATACCCGCGCCTTCTGAGAGATTACGAGGAGCCTCCGAGTGGATTTCCCCTCCCGAACCAGACCCTGAATGAGAAGTTGCCTTCACAGGAGTATCTTGGGCTATAGAAGGAGGAGATTGACATGCCTCGGGAGTCCGAACTCCCAGAAAATCCCTCATGAAGATGTTATCAGAAAATATAGGCCCACTATCACAAGACCGCATCGGTTGGTCAATCTGACCCATGTTTAGATCTACATGGAAGCCCAAGAGATCACTCAGAACACGGTCACTGGAGTTCGGTAGCACAGGGGAGTTGTTCTGCGCCTCGGCGCGCATTCCTTTACTCACTTCGTGGTCATTAGAAGGGTTTATGGCGACATTCGGCTCTGCTACAACGACCCCTTCCTCAGATGGTTCGGGTGGCTTGGAAAGGGGATATGACCTTTTATCAGACTCTCCTAGTATATCAACTTTGGAAGGTCTCACAGCTTCTTCTTGCTCTGAGGAATTTTTTCCTTGTGAAGGATCTGAAAGTCCAGTAATTGGAGATGAATCCCTCATTTTTTGAATTTTTCGCTTCTTGCCACAAGTGTCACGCATTATTAATGATTCTGTAGCCACTGAGTTGGTAGGACGATTGGGAAACCAAAAGCGACTGATTGGCTTTGGTGGATATACAACCTCGGGAAGCTTGACATTGTATTCTAAACAAAAAAAAGGAGGGATAGGTAAGGATAAAAGCATAAAAAAGAAAAGGGGGGGGGAAAGAAAAGAGAGAAGAAACATACTCCAAGTCTCCATAGGTTTCGCGTCCTTTTTAGAAGCTGCCTTTTCAGCAGCTAACTCCCATAAAGTCTTCTTGGCTGGCTCGGTGTCACGACGAATATACTCTTTTCCTTCCGCAACCCAGTCAGTGCAGTGAAAGCTACAACCGACGATCCCAGGGTAGGCCTTGAAGGAATCGATGTGTTGGACACAAACAGCCTCAGTCTCCTCCACGTTTGGTTCCTTGAAGCGTATAATCCCAAAGGGCATCACCAAGCCCAGTTCACCCCAACTGGTGGTCAAGTCAAGTGGTTTAAAGGCCCAAAAGCGAGATTTAGGCGCAACTTGCTTGACAACTTTCACCGCACAGATGCCATACCAATGAGCATACCGCAAGCCAGTGAAGAGGTCCGACCCCAACTTCCCTTTGATATCTCGGGATGCGGGGAAGATATGCAGGAACATCTTGATCAAAGCCGAACTGACGAGCAAACCTGTGAGGATAATACGACTCAACTTCAAAACGAGGACCATCCTTGTAAGCCAAGAGACCTGGTTGAAGCGACAACGCAAAGTCTTTTTCATCAAGGGTTAGTCCATCGGAGGAAGATTTTGTTGACCACTTGGAGGGGGCAACCATACGAAAGAACCTCTCTTCAAAATAACCAGCTTGGATGAGGAGCCCGGTCATGTCTTCAAAATTATAGCTGGCTAAGTTACGCTTGGCAAATTTCTTCAATATCAAACCCTGAGAAGGAAACTGGGTAACTTCCTCGACTCCATAAATCTCTGGGAAATAAAAACCAAGCCAGCCAAGGAGAAAATGAGCTGGGAAATAAGAAATGGCACGCCCAGGGCCTTTCTCATTATATACAATCTGATTTAAACCTTTATAAATATCACATAATACTCGTGGTGCCAGAGCGAAGCGCTTGCCTTGAGCCATCTCGCAAGCCACATAAAGACATGACCATTTTACGAGACCATAGGTCGAAGAGGAAGGACAAATGACCACGGAAATCCAAAGCCACAAAAAGAGGATAAGCTCGACCTCAGGCTGTACTTGTTGTAGGCGCTCAAGGGGAAATCACAGGCCGCCTTGCCCACTGGCATGAAACTCAATAATGTTAGAAGGCCAGTTGTCCTGTTGGTCAGAAATCCTTGAGAATAATGCCACCCAGTCTCTTGCTGTAAACTTTTCCTTCTTGGTCGTTGATATAATTTGTCAAGAAGATCTATGACCTTTGAAGCAATCAGGTTCTTATTGAAGGAAGAGTTTGGAGGGGTACACTCGTCAAAGGGTAATCCACACACAGGGAGGCCACATATCCCCTTCAGATCCCACAAAGTAACGCTCATCTCTCCAAATGAAAATATGAAGGAGTTAGTCGCCGGTGACCAGAAGCTTACAAAGGCATTGATAATGTTGTTGTCTTTCCAAAAACCTTCTCCGGTGGCTAAGATCGCATCTTTCACACCAGCGGCTGTAAGTACTACTTCATGACGAGAGACCAAATGTTGTCCCCATTGATTAAAGCCCGGGATGTTACCTAAGCAGCCATGGTAGACATTAGCACCCTCCTTGCATATAAAAGAATAGTCTTCTAATTCCTTTTGCAACCAGCGAGGAGTCTCCACGATAAAATTATGGGGATTGCCTAATGCCCTGATCGGAAGCAGAAAGCAACCAGAAAAAGTCTTGCGGGGATCGGTTGCAGCAACACCTTTCCCAAAAATGTAACCTTCTTGGCAGTTCAAATGCTCAGTGAAAATCTTCTCAGGGATCATAAAGATCCGAGTAGAGCGACCGTTAATATCTTCCATAAGGTGGCAACGCATGGGGCTGAAGTGAGAAGGCCCATGTGAACATTCCAAGCATTCACGGCTTGCTAAGGCAGGATACCACCCAAAATAAGAAGAACAGCCTCCACAAGGGCGACCGAAGAAAAGATCGTACTTCTTGACGCTCTGCACAGTTTTCTTCTTCGGAACACGCTGTTTCTTCTTAGATGACATCATTTCTTCAGGAGAGCTTTTCTTAGAAAATTCATTTTTCTTTGAAGAAGATTTTTGCCTTTTAAACCCCTTATGGGCATACGCAACAACTTTACGCTTCTTCACGAGAGAAGGTGATGTTGGGGACGCCGCAATTGAAGCTACTTCGGAAAAAGGAGTCGCGCTACCCTTTGGCTCCTCAAGGAAAAAATGCTTCTTTTTCACCGCTGATTTCTCTCTTGGCAAAAGAATAGGAAATTCTGAAGAAGCCATTGCCTGCATATATATATATATATCAAATTTCAAAAAAAAAAAAGAAAAGAGAGAGAAGAGAACTACCACACGTTACGGCTTTGCTACAAAAGTTGCTGATGCTTTAGCACCAGCAATTAAAATGCTCCTCTTAAGAACCAAGCAGTGGCTGTCAAATCTGAAATAAGAAGCCAGTAGAACCCGTAGGCGGGCCATTTCAAAAAGTAATAAAAAAAATATAATAATAATAATAATAATAATAATAATAATAATAATAAAAGGAGAGAATATATGTATATGTACATATACGGCTCAGCATAAAAGCAGAGCATTGAATAAAATCCGCTAAGCTATATAACGGTACCTCAAACTCACAAAAAGAGAGAGAATAAGCACAAAGCGCTATGTCTAATTGCACAAAAAAAAATCTCGTTAACGATAAAAGCGCATCGTATTACTCCAACAAGAAAAGAAAATGAGTCAAGAGAGGTCTGTCATACAATATGTCAGGAATCATGCCTTTACAAGTAGCCCACAAACGGCATAATTCCTGAGGGGGCATTTGATAAGGTAAATTTTTAAAACTATAGGACTACTACGAGTATATAATTGATATAATTTTTCTTCTGTATAATAGCCCACAAACGGCATATATAGATCTTATCTACAAACATGTAAAATTAATGTAATAAAACAATTCAGTACTAAATATCAATTTTTAAGTAGTATTTTTAACATCTGATCTTTTTAAAGTATTACTACAATGTGGATAAATAATTTTGTAAAGTATTACTATATTTTAATACATAAGAAAATAAATTTAAGTATTTTTACTTACTTCACACATGAATTACTTATTCTTAGCAAATATAGCCTCTATTTGTATTGGATTTTAAAAAAAACAACTTAGTTTCTACCTAAATAAATTATGTTAAATATAATGAATGGGTTAAACTTTGCATCAATTATTAATGACTCAAAAATAAAAATAAAAATAAAATCATAAAATTACTTTTGTGAAATCCAATTTCATAAAAGCATTCTTGTTAGAAGTTTGCAAATAAAAAGCAACTGGGATTTTAGATTACTTTTTCGAAGAACTATCTAAAAATGAGCCAGGCCTAGTACAGTCCGTCGCCCCCAAAGAACGTTTGCATGACATGGGCTGGAAAGGTTGATTGAGGAAGCGGATGAATAAATGGGATTACTTCCTTTAGTTAAAAAGAGCAGGTGTTGACTTGATTGCTCCTTAACTGACAAACAATATTAACTTGCTGCAAGCTATCCAAATTCACGTTTTATCATTGATCCTCACCGTTGGTTTTATGCATATTAATAAATGGGTGGTTTGGACAGCTAAGCTTTGCAGTAGGATACCCACAAAAAAAGCTACTGCTGCCACGTTATGGTGCCTTTTTAAAATATATTCATTACATTTTGCCGTAATTTCAAATATATCTATAATATTTTCAAAATTCTAAATATATCTGCTACATTTACATTTAATCTAAAAAATATTCATTTTATAAGTTAACGTCATTAGTTTATATGTAAAAGTACTAATGTGCCCATTAAATTTATGACAGAATTGAAAACATTGAATGTCCTAATTCACTAGTGCCTTAATTAAACTAGAAGACGGAGATGAAACCAAGGGCGCAAGCACTTCACCTCAGGGTCTGCCTACTTCTGATATGAATGAGGGATCTGAGGTCAAAGAAGCATTAAGAGCTCAGATGGAAATGCAGAGGAAACTTCAGGAACAACTTGAGGCTAAGAAGCACGTGGAGATCTGCACCGAAGCTGAAACAAAGTTCCTTGTATCCCTATTGGAGAAAGCGTTCAAGATGGATACCGAGCTATTAGCAGAGCCAAACCTGCCCAACACAGCAAGACTTTATGGCACCCCAACCTCAGTTCACAAACATTGGTTGCCAGCAGAGGACATAGGAGTTCATATTCAAACGAGAGAGATTTCCTAATGGCCCGCCAACCATAGCTGATTGTTCTATTGAAAGCTGCTTGACTTCCAATGAAAGCCCAAATGGATTGTCGCCAGAGATCTTCCAGGGGGTGAAGCGACTTATGGATGTTGGGGAAGCTCCGGCGTTTGCTGGAAGAAGATCTTGGAAGGAAAGGTTTCGGGCTAGTAGCTGAGAAAATGAGAGCAAGCAAGAGCCTGCAGAAACAAGGCTTTCTTGGCCAACAGGAAAGCGTCAGAGAATACGGCTCGGTTATTTAAAATATAAAAAAAGAAAAAGAAAAGCAAAGAGCTGTAAAACAAGTGCAGCTGATTCTCAATACTGGTCAGATGCTGACACACAAGGTCAAGCCAATGAAACGGCTACGCAGCAATCCAGACCTATCGCCACTAGTTCTGGTTCCGCGGGGAACGAGGTTTAAAATTTCGTGTTTATCCGGGATTGCAAAGGTTCTGCAGAACACTTTGCATAGCTAGGTTCCGCGGAAACCATTCGCCTCAAACCTATAAATAGAGACAAAACGCCCATAAAAAAAAATGACAACGAGGAGAGAACTTCAGGAAGAGAGGAGACAACTCCAAGGCAACCGGGGCAAGCTCTCTCACACGGAAGGAGAAGAGAACGTCAGTTCTCAAGGTTTTTTTTTATGGGAGGTAAAAAAAAAAAGAGTTTCTTTCTTGTTAAATATATATATATACACATATATACATATATATTATTTTCAAAAACTACTTTTCCCAACGTGGATACTCCCCGATTGGCGGGTTGAATTGACACGCGGGTTAAGTATTTTTCTCCTTTAAAAAAAATAAAATAAAAATAAATGTGTATTTTCTATATATAAAAATATATATATTATTTTCAAAAGATTACTTTTCCCAACGTGGATACTCCCCGACTGGTGGGTCGAATTGACACACGGGATAAGTATTTTTCTCCTTAAAAATAAAATAAAAATATATATATATATGTATATTTTCTATATATAAAAATATATATATTATTTTCAAAAGATTACTTTTCCCAACGTGGATACTCCCCGACTTGCGGGTCGAATTGACACACGGGATAAGTATTTTTCTCCTTAAAAATAAAATAAAAATATATATATATGTGTGTTTTCTATATATAAAATATATATATATTATTTTCAAAAAAAAAATTACTTTTCCCAACGTGGATACTCCCCGACTGGCGGGTTGAATTGACACACGGGATGAGTATTTTTCCTCCTTATATAAAGTTATGAATTTTCATGATAAAAATATATAATCATACATATATATACGCATATATATACATAAAACTATGAATTATTATGATAAAAATATATAATAATACATATAATATATATAAGGGCCGGGGTCCCGGGATCTCACGAGTGGCCGCATAATATATATACATATACACATATATATATATAACTATGAATCATTATAACATATATAAGGGCCGGGGTCCCGGGATCTCACGGGTGGCTGTATAATATATATCAATATATATATACATAAAGCTACGTATTATAAAATATATATAACAATATATATAAAACGGCCCGGGGTCTCGGGATTTCACGGGCCGCTGTATATATATGTACACATATATATAAAGCTACGAATTTTCATGATAAAAAAATGTATATATAACAATATATATATATAAAAGGGCCCGGGGTCCCAGGATCCCACTAGGCGCGCCACGCACACACACGCGCGCGCCATACGGACACACACACACACACAGATATATATATATAAAGTTAAGTATTTTTACAATGTATATATAAATATAAGTATATATATATAAAGGCCTCGGAAACCCGGCATTTCACGGGCACGCCATATATATATATATGAAGGCCCCGGGAACCCGGCATCTCACGGGCGTGCCATATATATATATATATATATATATATATATATAAAGCCTCGAAAAATATATATATGTCCCGTGGGCATCAAAAAATTAAGATTTTGATTTCTAAAATTATATAGATGTCCTGCGGGCATCCAAAAATTAAGATTTTGATTTCTAAAATTACATAGATGTCCCGCGGGCATCCAAAAATTAAGATTCTTATTTCTAAAATTATATAGATGTCCCGCGGGCATCCAAAAATTAATATTTTTAATTTCTAAAATTACATAGATGTCCCGCAGGCATCCAAAAATTAAGATTTTGATTTCTAAAATTACATAGATGTCCCGCGGGCATCCAAAATTTAAGATTTTGATTTCTAAAATTATATAGATGTCCCGCGGGCGTCCAAAAATTAACATCTTTGATTTCTCGATGTCCCGCGGGATTCCAAAAATTAAGATTTTGATTTCTAAAATTATATAGATATCCCGCAGGCATCCAAAAATAAATATTTTGTTTTCTAAAATTATATAGATGTCCCGCGGGCATCCAAAAATTAAGATTTTGATTTCTAAAATTATATAGATGTCCCGCAGGCATCCAAAAATTAAGATTTTGATTTCTAAAATTACATAGATGTCCCGCGGGCATCCAAAAATTAAGATTCTGATTTCTAAAATTATATAGATGTCCCGCGGGCGTCCAAAAATTAATATTTTTAATTTCTAAAATTACATAGATGTCCCGCGGGCATCCAAAAATTAAGATTTTGATTTCTAGAATTACATAGATATCCCGCGGGCATCCAAAAATTAACATTTTGTTTTCTAAAATTATATGGATGTCCCGCGGGCATCCAAAAATTAATATTTTGTTTTCCAAAATTATATAGATGTCCCGCGGGCATCCAAAAAATGAATATTTTTGTTTTCTAAAATTATATAGATGTCCCGCGGGCATCCAAAAATCAATATTGTGTTTTCTAAAAATTATATAGATGTCCCGCGGGCATCCAAAAATCAATATTTTATTTTTTAAAAATTATATAGATGTCCTGCGGGCTTCCAAAAATCAATATTTTATTTTCTAAAATTATATAGATGTCCCCCGGGCATCCAATAATCAATATTGTGTTTTCTAAAAATTATATAGATGTCCCGCGGGCATCCAAAAATTAATATTTTATTTTCTAAAATTATATAGATGTCCCGCGGGCATCCAAAAATCAATATTTTGTTTTCTAGATGTCCCGCGGGCATACAAAAATCAATATTTTATTTTCTAAAGTTATATAGACGTCCCGCGGGTATCTAAAAATCAATATTTTATTTTCTAAAAATTATATAGATATCCCGCGGGCATCCAAAAATAAATATTTTGTTTTCTAAAATTATATAGATGTCCCGCGGGCATCCAAAAATTAATATTTTGTTTTCTAAAATTATATAGATGTCCGCAGACATCCAAAAATAAATATTTTCTTTTCAAAAAAATATATATAGATGTCCGCAGACATCCAAAAATAAATATTTCGTTTTCAAAAAAATATATATGTGTCCTGCGGGCCCCAAAATTCTTCAACCCGAGCCTTAATAGGCTTAAAACTTCCAGTAAGCCCAAGACGGCACAAAAACCCCCTACAAACCCACTTGGGTCCAAAATTCTTCAACAAGCCACTTGGGCTCAAAACTCATCAACAAGCCCAGAATGGGCCCAAAACTCTTCAATAGGCCCAGTTGGGTCCAAAATCCCCCGATAAGCCCAGTTGAGCCCAAATTGATTGAATCAAGCCCGGTTAGGCCCAAACACTTTTCAACATGCCTAGTCGGGCTCGAACCCCTTTTAGATGGTCCAAGTCGACCCACACATATTTTCAAACGGTTAAATCCATTTTTTGGGTAAAACCACTAAAATTTCAATCTAGAGACTGAATGCGGGAGACACTGGTTTCTTATACAAGTTCAAAAGCTGAAAGCGGGACACGCTGGTCTGCCGTGTAAAAATCCAGAAGCTAAGAGCGCACTTAGTTTACTATGTAGGGTAACTAGTGTAGCCGACGGGCCCCTCACTAGTTCCCAAACCGAGTCATCGTTGGTCGACGTGCTAAGATTAAACTCACATTTAAGTCATGGCGCGTGGCGTCATGTACCTCACATTTAAGTCAGGTGAGTGGCGTGTACCTCACATTTAAGCCATGGCGCGTGGCGTCGTGTACCTCACATTTAAGTCATGGCGCGTGGCGTCGTGTACCTCACATTTAAGTCATGGCGCGTGGCGTCATGTAATTCACATTTAAGTCGTGGCGCGTGGCGTCATATACCTCACATTTGAGTCACGGCGCGGGGCGAAGTGTACTCATTTATCTTTATATTTTTGTTAGACACGATTTTCGTGCATTTGTAAAGACGTAGAAAGATTTTCTACACATTTCATCATTATTTCAATAAAAACAAGCATTTATTTTATGGACTATTGTATTCAGCTGTTTTAATCAAGGGTTTTCTCGTTGGAGATGTAAAATCAAAATGTGGAACACAATGCAAAATATTTCTGTGATGTACTTTTCGGACTCGGTTAAAGAATTAGATGCTTTAAAATTTTGCTGGGAAATTAATTAAGCATTTATTTTCAAAGCCGCAGGAAAACAATTTTACTTTTAACTAAAATGATTTTTCACGAGGCCGGAACAATCCCATATTTAGGACAAACACATAGCATGTTGGAAATATGTAGAAAATAAGCTAAATCTATATTTTGATGATTAGCAAATAAATTTGAGTAAGTCTTGGCTACTAACATGTTTGTGGAAGTGTTTAAGGGACATACATTTGAAGAAAATAGATCATGGAAGGATAAGTCGATTCCCAAGTCGACTCAGGCATCGACTTAAGGCCAAGTTGATCCCCAAGTCGACTCCAACATCAACTTCAATGCGCCAAATCCTTCCAGAGTTGAAAATGGAGAGCCGAACTGCCGAAGTCGCAAACGAAGTCGACTTCGCATGCTTGGGTCGAAGTCGCAGACCAAGTCGACTCTAGTATCGACTTCAACATGACAAAACCTTCCAGAGTTGAAGTCCATACCCCGAAGTGCCGAAGTCGCACCCCAAGTCGACTCCACTTGCGACTTGAGGTGAAATCGCATACAAAGTCGACTCCAGCATCGACTTCGATCAGGCAGAGGGGATATTTCAGAAGACAAGCTGAGATTAACTATTTTCAAGACAAACTTGTATGAAGATGAAGATCAAGGCAACCTAGATGCTCAAACTGAAATATTTGAAGACTAATCGAAGTCCAAGCAAGATGCATAAACTCGACCAAGAAGTTATTCAAGATTATATGATTCAAGACTTATGGGTTCAAAGGCTTGCAAAACATGGAGCTAATGAAAGCAAGCTAAAATGAAGAAAATGATTCAAAAGGAAATGAAAAATGCAAGAGAACAACAAAAGGCATGAAGGAACCCAAGCAAACTAAAGCATTCCAAGTTTTCAAGTTCGTCAAGCTAACTGACGAGGTGAAGTCGCACACCGAAGTCGACTCCACCTGCGACTTGGGTCAAGTCGATGCCCAAGTCGACCCAATCTGGAACTTGAAGTTGCTACGGAAGGCGAAGTCGCACCCGAAGTCGACTCCATCTGCGACTTGGGCGAAGTCGCACCCGAAGTCGACTCCACCTGCGACTTGGGTCGCAACGGTCGGAAAATATTCGAACGTTGGCGCATTAAATGCGCGCCACCTACCTTCAAACGTTCGGATTCCCTCCACAATTATAAAAGGCATTCATCGTGGACGAGGGAAGAAGCTGAAAATTATTAAGTGTGCATAACTCCCATCTTCAACAACATTAAAGAGATCAAGCCAATCCAAAGAAGAAGAACTTTGCTTCAAACTGCTAGAGCTCAACTTCTGAATCTTCAAAGCCAATTCTACGAGTTCTTCTCTGCGCCAAACTGCTTCTACACAACTGTAACGTGTAGATTCCTTTGTTATTTCATTTGAGTGTATTAAACTTGATTTAGTTTGAGGAACTAAGATCAAGTGTAAGTAAAGTAGTGTGTGATTGGAGTGGAACTCATCACCTACTTGTGCTGAGATTTGTTGAAGCCCCCTAGAGCTGGAATCTAGAAGAGAGCAGTGGCTCTAATTGTATTTGAGGAATACAATAGTGGAACCCAAGTCACAAGGAGTGTGAGCTTGGAAGAGTGGAGTAGGGAGGTTGCCCGAACCACTATAAAAATCTTAAGTGCTTGATTTATGTTTCTGCTCTCTATATTATATTGTTTTCCATTTCATTTCTTCAATCAAGGGGATTAAACTTTCAAGGGGTTAAGTTTTTAATTTATCAAAGAATTTTATAAGAACCCAATTCACCCCTCCCCTCTTGGGTTTTGCCATTAACTCGGGACCAACAAGTGGTATCAGAGCAGGTCTTTGAGCTTACCAAAGAGATCTTATTGGCATGGCATCCCAATCTACTTTCGTTCCCGCATTTGCCGAAGGCCAATCATTTACTAGGCCACCATTGTTTGATGGGAACAATTTCGGCTATTGGAAGCTTCATATGAAGCAACTCATTATGGCTACCGACATGGATTCTTGGATTGCAATCCAAGATGGTGTAACCTTGCCTATCGATGAAAGAGCTTCCAAATGGACCGAAGAGGAAGTAAGAACCGTTAAGAGCAATGCTAAGGCCATGAATTCTTTATTTTGCACTCTTACGGTTTCCGAATATGATAGAGTATCTTCTTGTCTAACCGCTAAAGAAATATGGGATACTCTAACATCTATTTATGAAGGAACCTCTCAAGTCTAAGGGACTAGGAGAAATATTTTGATAAGAGAATTGGAAAGCTTTAAAATGTTAGAAACAGAAAATATTTCTGAGATGTTTGCTAGATTTTCTGAAATTACTAACGCTTTGAAAGGTCTTGGAAAGGCTATCTCTGAATCTGAACAGGTTATGAAGATACTAAGAGCTCTATCGGAATCTTGGACTCCAAAGATTACGGCAATTGAAGAAGCCAAAGACCTAAATACACTAAAGTTAGAAGATCTTATTAGCTCATTAATGTCACATGAGCTAATCAAGAGAAGAAATGAAGATCAACACAAAGGCAAGAAAATCATTGCGTTAAAAGCGGCACACAACTCAGAAGAGTCTACCTCCTCGTCTCATAACGATGATGAAGATATTGCACTTCTCACTCGCAAATTTCGAAAATTTGTGAGAAAAGAAAAGAACCTCAAAGACTTCAAAGAAAGACCATGAAGAGAGAAGAAGAAGGAGGTTACAAAATGCTATAGATGCGGGGGTATGGGACATATGCAAGCTCAATGTCCTACACCGAAAGAAAGACCAAAGGATTATCAAGAAAGGAAGGAAGGACATGAAGGCAGAAAATTTCAAAGATCAAGAGGAAGAGGAATGTACGTGAATGAAGAAACTTCATCTACAAGAAGCTTCTCAACCGACGAATTTGAGGCGGTAAATTGTGCTAGAATATGCTGCATGGCACGGATCGAACAAGAAGAAAACTTGTTGTGTTTGAACACAACGGAAGTTTTGGAAGAACAAACCATCTCAACAAAGTGCACAAGCAATGAAGAGGTAACTTCCAAACCTTATCATTCTCAATCTAGTTATTCTTCTTTTCAAGAATGCCTCAAATGTGCTGAATTAGAAGAACTGCAAATTGCATATGATTCATTATATGAAGAAATCAAAAAGCTAGGAAACAAGTTGTCATTGAAGAGACAACAATGTAACTCCGTTATTATTGTAAATGGAAAACTAGCTGAAAGATCATCAAAATTGAAAAATGAAAATGAATTGCTTTTGAAAGAAGTAGAGAAACTGAAAAAGGAGAACGAATCATTAAATGAATCATTAGCTAAGTTCTCTAATCCAGGAGAAAATGTAAAAATGTTTCTGAACATGACCTCCCAAACAAATAAAAGAGGTCTTGGATACTATACATTTGAGCAAAAAGAAAGTGACAAATCAAATGTGTCAATACTTGGGAAATATCAAACCAAAACTGCACCAATATACAAGCCAAAAAGGAAAAATATTATGTGGACTAGAAGGCCAACGTTTGAACCATTATATACTTGGAGGCCTACTCCTAGATTACCAATGACTTGCAATTTCTGCAACAAAATGGGTCATAAAGCCTATAAATGTAACTTTAAGAAACTGTATGACCATGGTGCAAAGTTAGTATGGGTTCCAAGAAACACAAGATTTGGGCTTTCTAAGTTAGAGCAACAAAGATTGAATCTTATTACTAACCCAAATGGACCCATAAAATGGGTACCAAAGAGATAAGATTTACTTGTTTATTTTTCAGATATGTTTCAAGGCAAAGGCAAACAACGTATGGTTCATGTACAGCGGTTGTTCAAGGCATATGACCGGAGAAAGAAGTTTATTTCATAAACTTAAGCCTTGCAACGATGGAACGGTTGCCTTTGATAATAATGAGAAAGGTAAAATTAAAGGTAAAGGAAACATATATAGTATTTCAAATGCATGCATGGAAGATGTTTTGTTTGTTGAAGGACTTAAGCACAATCTAATGAGTATTAGTCAATTATGTGACAAAGGATACAAGGTTGTGTTTGAATCATCTATATGTAATGTATTTGATGGAGAACATATCATGTTTAGTGGAAAAAGACATGGAAATGTATATTTGGTTTCACTTGATGAACTAGATGGTCAATGTCTAATGGCCATTGATAATGATCCATGGGTATGACATAAAAGGCTTGGACATATAAACATGGGAAATATAAATACCCTATGGAAGAAGAGTTTGGTAGAAGGCTTGCCAAAGTTGAAATATGACAAAGACAAAATTTGCAAGGCATGTCAATTATCGAAACAACCCAAAATGCCTTTCTCTACCAAAAAGGAAATTTCCACCACTAGGCCACTTGAATTGCTACACATGGATCTATATGGGCCATCCGATATTTTAACCATTGGTGAAAAGAAATATGCGTTTGTAATTGTTGATGATTTTTCAAGATTCACATGGATAATTTTCTTAGCTAGCAAAGATGAAGCCTTCTCTATGTTTGCAACTTTTGTAAATCTGGTGCAAAATGAAAAACAAAGTACTATTATGTCTATAAGAAGTGATCATGGTGGTGAATTTGAAAACAAAAGATTCATAAAATTATGTAATGAAAAAGGGATTCATCACACATTTTCTACACCAAGAACTCCACAACAAAATGGAGTAGTTGAAAGGAAAAACAGAACTATACAAGAGATGGCTAGAACAATGCTAAATGAGAGCAAATTATCTAAGAAATTTTGGGTTGAAGCTGTAAGTACAGCTTGTCATGTTTTGAATCGAGTTACCATTAGAGCAATCTTGAAAAAGACCCCATATGAGCTATGGAAAGGAAGGAAATCAAATATCTCTTATTTTCATGCCTTTGGATGCACATGCTATGTTTTGAACAATGGAAAAACCAACTTGGGAAAATTAGATGCTAAAAGTGATGAGGCAATATTCCTTGGTTACTCATCAAATAGCAAAGCATATAGAGTATTCAATAAACGAAACCAAGTTGTAGAAGAGTCCATACATGTTGTTTTTGATGAAACTAACCCATGCTTCAAAAGAAAAGATGATTTAAGTGATGCAGATGATATAGCAAGTAGTTTTGAAAAACTGCATGTGGAAAAGCAAGAAGATTCCATGGAGGAAAGGGTAAGTGAAGGTAATAATTCCTACAAACCTCCAACTGATTTGAAATTCAAACATGCCCATCCAATTGAACAAGTTATAGGAAATGTATATGAAGGTGTAAAAACTAGAAGGTCAAAACAAAATGTTTGTGGACAATATGCTTTTGTATCCAAAATTGAACCTTCTAATATTGATCAAGCTCTTGACGATGAAAACTGGATTATAGCAATGCAAGAAGAGCTAAATCAATTTGAAAGAAATCAAGTTTGGCACCTTGTTCCTAGACCAAACGATTGTATTGTTATTGGCACCAAGTGGGTCTTTAGGAACAAATTAGATGAAAGTGGACTTGTAGTGAGAAACAAAGCTAGACTTGTGGCAAAGGGATACTCACAAGAAGAAGGAATAGATTTTGAAGAATCCTATGCCCCGGTTGCTAGATTGGAAGCAATTCACATCTTACTAGCTTTTGCATCTCACATGAACTTTAAATTGTTTCAAATGGATGTTAAGAGTGCATTTTTGAATGGATATATAAATGAAGAGGTGTATGTGGAACAACCACCTGGATTTGAAGAAAAAGATCAATCTAAATTCGTGTACAAGCTAACCAAAGCATTATATGGATTAAAACAAGCTCCAAGGGCTTGGTATGATAGATTAAGCAAATTTCTGATTGATCATGATTTTCAAAAAGGAAAGGTAGACACCACTTTGTTTATCAAGTATAAAGAAAAGGATATATTGATTATTCAAATTTATGTTGATGATATCATTTTCGGTGCTACTAATGAGACTCTTTGTCAAGAATTTTCTGAGCTTATGCAGAAAGAATTTGAGATGAGCATGATGGGAGAGCTGAATTTCTTCCTTGGACTGCAAATCAAGCAACTAAATGAAGGAATCTTCATTAATCAGTCCAAGTATATCAAAGAAATGCTGAAGAAGTTTGGCATGGAGAATAGCAAAGGAGCAAACACACCTATGAGCTCAACAATCAAAATCGACAAAGATGAGAAAGGAAAAATAGTTTATCTGAAATTGTATAGAAGCATGATAGGTTCTCGAATGTATTTAATTGCTTCTAGGCCTGATATATTTTTTAGTGTGTGCATGTGCTCTAGATTTCAATCATGTCCAAAAGAATCATACTTGGTAGCTGTGAAAAGAATTTTCAGATACTTAGTTGACACTACCAATTTAGGACTTTGGTATCCAAAGGGCTCTAATTTTAATCTAATCGGCTACTCGGATGCGGATTTTGCCGGTTACAAAGTAGATAGAAAAAGCACTAGTAGAACATGTCAATTTCTTGGGAACATGTTGGTTTCATGGTTTTCAAGAAAACAAACTAGTGTTGCTCTATCTACGGCGGAAGCCGAATACATTGCCGCTGGGAGCTATTGTGCCCAATTACTTTGGATGAAACAGCAACTTAGGGACTATGGCATGGATTTTAAAGATATACCCATTAGATGTGATAATACTAGTGACATATGTCTAACCAAAAATCCAGTATTGCATTCTAGGACCAAACATATAGACCTTAGACACCATTTTATTAGAGAACATGTAGAAAATCATGACATATGTTTGGTATATGTAAGAACAGAAGATCAAGTTGCTGATATATTCACAAAGCCTCTAGCAAAAGATACATTTCATAAGATTAGAAATGACATGGGAATGATTGAATTAAACTAGCACAAACTGAGGGGGAGCACCTGTTTAGGGAGAGCAAACCCACCTGTCTCTTTCCTTACCCTCTAACTTTTTGATATATTGACAAAAAGGGGGAGAAGAGTAGGATTTGATTTCAAATGATTTAAGTCTAAATAGGATGATTTAAGTCTAAATAGGCTAAGAGTACAAGTTCTTATGATTGTGTTTAAGTTGAATGTTTGTTAAATGTTTTCAACTTGAA
Organism: Annona cherimola; assembly: GCA_030490835.1. NCBI lineage: Eukaryota > Viridiplantae > Streptophyta > Magnoliopsida > Magnoliales > Annonaceae > Annona > Annona cherimola. The sequence goes on from CM059972.1 coordinate 37,177,657, forward strand.
GGTTTGCATAAGCATAAGTATGATAACATTTCAAAAATTCAAACTTAGCATGTTTTTACACAATTGAAAGGTATACACTCAAATCGGTTTTGTCAATCGTCAAAAAGGGGGAGATTGTTGGAAATATGTGGAAAATAAGCTAAATCTATGTTTTGATGATTAACAAGTCAACTTGAGTAAGTCTTGGCTACTAACATGTTTGTGGAAGTGTTTAAGGGACATACATTTGAAGAAAATAGATCATGAAAGGATAAGTTGATTCCCAAGTCGACTCAGGCATCGACTTAAGGCCAAGTCGATCCCCAAGTCGACTCCAACATCAACTTCAATGCGCCAAATCCTTCTAGAGTTGAAAATGGAGAGCTGAACTGCCGAAGTCGCAAACGAAGTCGACTTCGCATGCGACTTGGGTCGAAGTCGCAGACCAAGTCGACTCCAGTATCGACTTCAACATGACAAAACCTTCCAGAGTTGAAGTCCAGACCCCGAAGTGGCGAAGTCGCACCCCAAGTCAACTCCACTTGCGACTTGAGGTGAAGTCGCATACAAAGTCGACTCCGGCATCAACTTCGATCGGGCAGAGGGGATATTTCAGAAGACAAGCTGAGATTAACTATTTTCAAGACAAACTTGTATGAAGATGAAGATCAAGGCAACCTAGATGCTCAAACTGAAACATTTGAAGACTAATCGAAGTCCAAGCAAGATGCATAAACTCGACCAAGAAGTTATTCAAGATTATATAATTCAAGACTATATGGGTTCAAAGGCTTGCAAAACATGGAGCTAATGAAAGCAAGCTAAAATGAAAAAATGATTCAAAAGGAAATGAAAAATGCAAGAGAACAACAAAAGGCATGAAGGAACCCAAGCAAACTAAAGCATTCCAAGTTTTCAAGTTCGTCAAGTTAACTGACGAGGTGAAGTCGCACACCGAAGTCGACTCCACCTGCGACTTGGGTCAAGTCGATGCCCAAGTCGACCCAATCTGGAACTTGAAGTTGCTACGGAAGGCGAAGTCGCACCCGAAGTCGACTCCATCTGCGACTTGGGCGAAGTCGCACCCGAAGTCGACTCCACCTGCGACTTGGGTCGCAACGGTCGGAAAATATTCGAACGTTGGCGCATTAAATGCGCGCCACCTACCTTCAAACGTTCGGATTCCCTCCACAATTATAAAAGGCATTCATCGTGGACGAGGGAAGAAGCTGAAAATCATTAAGTGTGCATAACTCCCATCTTCAACAACATTAAAGAGATCAAGCCAATCCAAAGAAGAAGAACTTTGCTTCAAACTGCTAGAGCTCAACTTCTGAATCTTCAAAGCCAATTCTACGAGTTCTTCTCTGCGCCAAACTGCTTCTACACAACTGTAACGTGTAGATTCCTTTGTTATTTCATTTGAGTGTATTAAACTTGATTTAGTTTGAGGAACTAAGATCAAGTGTAAGTAAAGTAGTGTGTGATTGGAGTGGAACTCATCACCTACTTGTGCTGAGATTTGTTGAAGCCCCCTAGAGCTGGAATCTAGAAGAGAGCAGTGGCTCTAATTGTATTTGAGGAATACAATAGTGGAACCCAAGTCACAAGGAGTGTGAGCTTGGAAGAGTGGAGTAGGGAGGTTGCCCGAACCACTATAAAAATCTTAAGTGCTTGATTTATGTTTCTGCTCTCTATATTATATTGCTTTCCATTTCATTTCTTCAATCAAGGGGATTAAACTTTCAAGGGGTTAAGTTTTTAATTTACCAAAGAATTTTATAAGAACCCAATTCACCCCTCCCCTCTTGGGTTTTTCCATTAACTCGGGATCAACATAGCATACATTCATATCTCAACATATGAGGATTTATATCTCCCATTAACCATTTTTCATGCATGTTCCATTTTTCCTACGTCAATGCTTATTCTAAGCATATAAGTGACATTTCAAGCTTCATAAATACATCTCAAATATTGAGATAATTAATCCTCATTCATACAGCAATATTCTCATGCATTTTATCACATATTCATGCATATTTTGTATTTTAGCAAGTTCACATAAGCCACATATAATCCATTCACACATACGCTCCATATATGTTTAACATACAACACATGTATTATGTGTTTCTTAAATTTTCTTAACACAGTAACTTACACCCATTTTCATCATTATTAAACCCCTTAATTAACATATACTTTAGGGTTTAATTTCGGATTTTTAATCCATTTATCACTGATTCCCAAAACAGCCATGTTAAGACTCATTTTTCATCATTTCAACGCCTCTTTCATGACTTAAATCATAACAGATTTTTAAATCATAATTTTCAGCAAATAAACATGCTTTTATTAACCCAAATTTAGGATATTATCACATATTTAAAATTCATAATTCGTTGGCTTCCATAACAGCAACATATTCATACATATATGACATCCATTTAGCTCATTTTGACGTGTCAATACATATGTTCATAAAATCAGATTTAGGGCTAATCATTTCAAACCTTTTGTACACTCAAATTAACTTAAACATAGGGTATTTTACCCTCTATAAAATTAATAAATCATTTCATTACAATCAGCAACAAAAATCATATGGAAAGCACCCGTTTTGGCCCCCATTTGGACGTCCCACATACATACCCTAAAAACTCAGATTTAGGGCAAACTCATCCAGCCCACTTAGGCCGTTCAAAGGGTCCTTAATTTAGGATACTTTACCCTAAAAGTCATCCAAAAACAACTTGAGTGCTTCCTTGTATTGTTTTTAACCCAAAAATGGAAAATCGGGTCATTTCTTGAAACTTAGGGTTTCATATTTGCTAGAATCATCAACCAATGATTAAATCAACATATGTAATTTAAAAGAACATGAATTACATCCAAATCATCATGAATAAATCATACAACAACTTAGTTTACGGTTTTGAGATTTTCCAAGTTAGCTTTCATCTCAAAATTCAACCTAAACTTCCATTTTTCAGTCTCTTGAACTCTTGATTTAATTTAAATCTTTCAAAAATCATTCAATCCCCATATTAAGGCATCATAACTCGGCCTTTAAGATTTCTTTATGAACCATATTCATGGCTCATGAATTGAGAGAGAAAAACTTGATTTAGGTGATTCAAAACTTAGATTTCACTTACTTGAATCAACCCTAATTTGAATCCAACTTGAGTTGCTTGGTTCTTCTTTTTTTTCTCCTCCTTTTTCTTCCTCTTTTTCTTCTCCTTTTCTCCTTTCCCCTTGCTGATTTGGACTTGCAAAGGAGCTGCTCTTACTTAGCAAGTTTTGGGAAATTTCTCCCCCCTTTCTCACTTATACACGTTCCAAGGATAAGCTCAAAATTTTGATTTTTTTAACTAGCTAGTGGGACCCATTTGCCACATGTCATGAGGGTAATTTATTTCTCCCTTATCCTTGATGAAATGGAATTTTTATAACCAAGTAAAATTTGCATTTTTTATTTTACAAAAATCCACAAAATCCATGCATTTAAGCTTCCCTCTTTAGCTTGCTTTTTGACATTTTTTGCCACAAATTCCACACATTTATATGCCCATTTAGTTTCCCTAGGGTCTTAGCTACTTATATATGCATTTTAGGATTTTTAAAAATCCAATTTCCATGCCATATCTACCCTTGGACGTCCATTTGAATGCCACATGCCTTAAGCTCCATTTGAGCTAGTGTTTAGGCATTTAACCATGAAATTTAATCCTTGACTTTTCCATGGATTTGACCTTTAAATAATGCTTTAAAATTCAGCTCAATCCATTCAAAAATTGACACCTTGCATAACATTTAAATATGTCATTATCTCAAATGCTTTTTATTAAATGCTATGGTAGTCTAGGGTACACAAAGTCAATGCTAGGTACCTTTTTCTAATTAACCACTTTCCCATGGTAATTAGCTTAATCAAATCCACTCATTCCATAGATTTCATTATTTTATTCCATCGTTTCAAATTTGACGAGCTGTGTATATGTCAATTAAATTGCTCACCTCTAATGCAAGTATACGTGCTGAATCAAGTAATAAAGAGTGAATAGAGTATCATTTCCACAAGAAATTTGTTTAACTGAGATTATTTATCAGTTTAATTGCTTTTGGTGAGTAGAAAATTCTAGGTTTCGAACAAAAAATGCAAACTATCAATCACAATAAGAAATCAAAATAGAGTTCACGGAATAACTGGAATACTGAAAATGAGATTATCAATTGGGGATGGAAGATGGATAGTTCGGAATCCTTGAATCTAAAATATATCGCATTAGTTCTTTTTCATTAGATTGTGTATGGATTTACTAGTCCAAGTTCAATAATCTTTATATATGTCTTTCAACGCATATAAAGCTAATTACACCCTATTCATTTTCTATGTTCCCATGCCATTAAATAAAGTGGAATTGATAAGTTCATAACTTGTTCATTGACTATATAGGGTTTAACGGTATATTCCTATCCATTAAATAACTCCTCTTAATAAAGAGGAAACCTATGCCCTACACATAGATCTAGCAGAGATCTTTCCTTTTCCAAGGATTAATCAAGCAATTAAATCATCTTACAAGGTAGCTAATCTTGTGAAAAGCATTAAACCACATATGCAAGGATAAATCACACACACAATCATATAGAAAATCAAATATTCATTCCCGAATCTTAAAGAACCAATACAATATAGTTAGATATCAATTCATCCTAACTATCCATCTAAAGGAAGTTTAGTTTATAGACATGATATTGTAAGTATCCAGAAAAGCAGAGAAAGAAAAATAGAAAGATGAAGAGAAAACTAGTTTTTCGGCGGTTTCCACCAACGGGGTTGAATCTTCTCTTCAATCCGTGCTTTGATTCAGTTCTTTTCCTTCTCTCCGGTGTCTATTCCGTCTCCGGCTCTCTCTCTCTGCGCGCGCGAACCCCTAGGTTTCTATTTATAATCTTGATTTGCGTAGCACACGTACAGAAATCCACGCGTACGGATGTGTAGTGGCGCCTAGGCGCCAACTCTCTATGTGATGGGTAACTTAGAAACCTTTTTGGATGCCCTAGGAATTCATGCCATGGCGCCTAGGCGCCAACTCTCTGGATGCTTCATGACTTGGAAACTCTTTTGGAACACCTGTATGATCATGTCATGGCGCCTAGGCACCAACTCTCTAGAAGTTATTTGTTGCTTGTGACCTCAAAACCCTTCTAGATTTGTCTGCATGTTGGTGAAGTGGTGCCTAGGCGCCAACTCTCTGGAAGCTATTTGTTGCTCGAGGTGCTGGATAGTCTGGCTAAGGCATGTAGGGTGGCGCTTGGGCGCCAGCCCACATGCCTCTTGACTTAGTTTTGATCTGCATCCGTTTCGCCCGCATGCTTGTAATTTGCTTGTCCTTCCTGTAAAAATTAAATGAACTAAATAAATGGACTAAAATTGCCTAATTTATACAAAAAATGCATAAAAACTATATAATGCTCCTAAAATGCAAAGCGAGTGAAAATTAAGCTAAATGGATGCAAACTAAGCCTAATCTCTTGGACTAACGCACAAATATAGTCTGAAATTGGCCATGATAACTTGCATTTTTACGATTTATCAAAATTTCATTTCAAACCGACGTTTCTACGTCAAGTTATGAACCTTTGAAAATATCCTTAGAGTGTTGGATTAAAAACAAATAATTATCACCTTAATCTCATCACTTGTGCCTTAATCCAATCCACTTATAAGGTTGAGCCCAAAATCATGAGCTTGCATTTAAAATTTCATCTCATTTCGCCTTATAGGCGTAAAGTTATGAATTTTCTATGATTTTCAACATAACTCCATAATTTTCATTTTAATCTCCATTAATTAAATCATGGAAATTAAAATAAATATTCATGCCATATTAGCGCCTGCTAATCCTCCTTAATCCTCATTAGTCATCTTGACTCATATCGGGTTTCGGCGATTAATCTTAATCACCATTCTTAATTGCAAACCCTAATTGCGAAATTCATAAATTCATGAAAATCATTCATAATTTAATCAATTCACACATAAATCATAATTATACCTTAAATGCAATTATATGAGTCCTACTTGGGTCTGGGTATTACAGTTATTGTTTTCAAAATTTTTAAGAAACACATAATATATGTGTTGTAAGATGGGTGCATATAGAAGGGTATGTATGAATAAATCTAAATGATTTAAATGATTTGTTAAAATGCAAAAATGCATGAATATGTGATGAAATGAATGATTAAGGTACTGTTTTGATAATTAATTATAATGTCAAAATTTGAGATTAATATATGAGGCCTAAGATGTGAAATATGTGTCTAAAATGAGCACTAATATATTAAATGTGAAAAATATGTGAAAAAATGATGAATGGGAGGTAATGAACCTCCATGTGATGAATTAACGAATGATTGTTATATGTATGAAAATTTACCTTACATACGGGTATTGAAAATGGTATGGAATGTGTGAAACCCCAACCTATGTAGGACTCAATTGTATGCATTGAACATATACATGTGATTTATATGTGATTTAATTGAATTTTGGATGATTTTGTGATTTTGGTAAATTATTGCAATTAGGGCCAAAGATTAGAAATAATGATTCAAGTAATCATTATAAGCCGATATGGGACAATGAGATTAAAGTAATTTGATGGTAATTGAAACATATCAATATATCATGAATGATTATCTTAAATTATATGGTTTGATTTATGAGAAATTTAATGATAATTATCAAGTTAAGTGGAAAAATACTAGAAAATTCATAACTTAACGTCTGTAAGGCGGATTCAAGTGAAATTTGAAAGGCAAGTAGATAATAATGGGATTAACCATATGAATTATGAAAAATTATGATGAAATTAATATGACAATTAATTATTTATATTCAAAATTCAACCGTTAACTTCAAGTGGCTATAACTTGAGCTAGAAAAGTCGGATTGAGATGAAATTTGAAACGGTTGAATAAAATCATGAGATTAACATTTTGGAAGGATTAGATTAGAAAATTATGTTGGGAAAATGCCTGAATAGAAAAAGGTGTACACAGTTGACTTTTGCACCACAAAAGTACCATGCATTTAAGGCAAATAGTGCACGGATTAAATGCAATTTTAATGGCACAAATATGTGTCGAATGCAGCTCAAATATAGGGTATTTTATGAATTATTATAAAAGGAAAAATCCCTGAAATTATCCCTGCATTTACGTTGGAATTCATGGGGCTAAAGGAGAGCTCAAAGGAGCATAGGTAAGGTGGCATGCATACAACGACCAAACCAGCTTCCATTTGGATTTTTGTATTTTTTTTATTATTTGATATATGAACCTAAGTAGCTAGCATGCAAGGGTACATAAATGAGCATTAATTCATGTGAAAAAAATCCATGGAAAATCGTTGATAACGGCAGCACATTGATGAATTAAATAGTGGACAGCTAGGGTGTCATGCATATGGACGTCCAAGTGGCTTGCTGCTGGATTTTTTCTTGAATTTTTTTTATGCTAAATCAGTAGCTGAACTAGCAAGGGACGGGCACAATGGACAACTAGGTGAGTTGATCTTGAGCAGATTTTAACATATTGAAAATATGGTTAAAAATATTAATATTTGGCCACCATTTGGACAACACATAAGTGGGATAAATGAGCATTTAAATGATCTCAAATCATTCTCAAAGTGGGGTCCACAATCTGGAAAATCCAACCCTTATATATATGGATGGACGACCATAAGAGAAGAGTGTTAGGAAAATTTTTTCTAAGGAGCAAACACCCCCACAACTCAGCAGCCTTGCACGTCGTTAAAAACCTCAGCAAGGAGGGAAGAAAAGGGAGAAGAAAGAAGGAGAAAGAAAGGAAGAAAGAAGGGAAAACCAAGATTGATTAGTTGGGATCAAAGTTGACAATAATCAAGTAGGTATACATGATGTGTTAGACTCTTTGAGTCTAAGCTTTTTACTTCAAGTTTATGGATATGAATATGATTCAAAAAGAATCCTTAAATGTTGATTTAGCATGTCATTTGATTGAATATTGAATGAGTATTGAGGGATACATATGAATTTCAATGATTTAAGGAGTTGAAATGGAGATTAGAATGGAATATGGGTTCAAAACCTAACTTGAAAAATCCTAAATGCATATATTAAATTTCTATTTTGGATTAGTATCATGTTTAGTCTATGAATCATGTTTTAGTGAAATATATATGTTAATTTAAGCCTAAGATATGAATTTTAGAAAGAATGGAATTTAAGGTTACGTATATGACCCGATTTCCATATTTTTGTGACATGTATGTTGTATAAGTATGACTAAGTGAATTATGGATGATCTAGAGGTTAAATTACTCTAAATTTAGGGTAATTTGAATGTCCAAAATGAATGAATTAACTTTGCCTTAAATCTGGAATTTTAGGGCATGTATAGGAACATTCAAAATGGGATGAAACAGGTACCCAACATGTACATGGAAGTTGCTGTTTTGAAAGGAATTAAATTATGGATGTTAAATATCTGTTAATACCCTAGATTTGGGTTAGGAAAAGTTGGATTAATTTCTGAAAATTTAGAATTATAAAACTATTTTGGGTTAAGTACCGAAAGATACATTGAAAGTGTGAAAAACGGGTTTCAAAGTTGCTGTTTTGGAATCCTATGATTAGTGGATTAAAATTCAATAAAAATACCCTAAATAAAGTGTTAAGTAATTATTTTAATCATTTTGAATTACGGACTAAGTTGCTGATTTGAAAATTTTTATGAAATGCATCATATATGTGTTGTGAAATGGATATATGTGGAAGGATGGACATGAATAAGTGATAAATGACTTATGTAAATTGATTATGTGCAAAAATATACTATTGTTTAGTTACATAAGGTTAATCTCAAATTTTGGGATTAATTAATGATTCTTAAGGCAACAACGTGTGCTTAAAATGAGCACCGATGTATAAAATTTTAGAAAATAAGTGAAAAATGATGTATGGAAGGTAATGAACCTTTAAATGATGATTATTGAATGATTATTAAGTGATTGAATGATTACCCTACTTATGGGATTAAATAGGATGTGTAATAGCTGATGTAATGCACAAGTATGTGCTATATATGCATAACAACATGAGAAGTCAAATGGATTATGTATGTTGATGAAAATGGGTTGGAAAACTAAGTTGGATGCAAGCAAAAGAAATATATGAATGTTATATCATTTTCATGTAGGCAAGGGCAAAGAAACGCCAGACTCGAAAAGCTAACGTGAGACAAGTAAGCAAGCAAATTTCTTAATGATTTTGTTTTCTAAATTGTTTTAAATAGATGCAACTTTTGCTCTAACTGCTTTGATGAGATTATTGAAATTATTTTAAAAGTATTTAAGGATGACCATTCCTTAGTGAAATATGTATTGAAATGATTCTTTTGTTTACAATATGATATTGCGAAATTTCTTTGATAAATGTTATGAAAAATAATGTGATTCTAAGTTTCTGAATGAAAAATCATGCTAGCATGTTAAAGATGATTTTTATGAAAGTTTCATATGCACAAAGTACTAGGTCCATCTGAAAGGTATAAGCGGACCGATTGTCCCCCTTTGGTGTGGCCAAGTTGCTAAGATAGGCCAAAGGCCGACGGCACCCTCCCTGAGATAGGAGAAGACAAGGACGGATGGTCGCCTAGCTAGCTTCTATCCTATGATGGATATGTTTCACGATTTTTTATATTACATTTTGCATGTCGTACCTGTGATAAATACAAGGACTATGTTTTCAAGATATACCTTTTCAAAAGGTATAAATGGTTTTCCAAGTATTTTAAATGAAAAATATTGCTTGCAAAATGAATTGCCTATAAAATATACAACTTGCTTATTGAGTTTTGACTCACATTTTTGTTTTCTAAACCCATAGACAGGTGAAAGAAGAGACCTAGCAAAGGAGCAGGAGCCGACCATTGAAGAAATGAAAAATATTATAAGTTCATGATTGTGAAAAATTTACGTTGAATGGTTGTATATTAATTTGATGTTTTTGTGTTGACATCTATGGATGATACATGCTGTGACATCTGATTTATGTGAAAATTTGAAATATATCATGAATATCATAATTAGTTATAAAATTATGTGGTGGAAATGACCTAAATATGCATGAGGTGAAAAATGGAAGGAAATAAACTCCTATGGAAACATATTTAATTGGATAAATATCTGTTAAAATCTGCCGTGTGACAGGGCAACAATCCTGATCACGTTTACAAATGAATAACGATCCCAAGATAAGGCTCAGGATGTGATGCTCGGGTTTGGGGCGCCACAGAATGAATAGATGGTATGATGCACAAGTGTATGCTATGTATACCCGACTTGAAATTCAAGTGGATCATGTATGATAATGATATGAGGGTTGGAAAAATAAAAATTGTACGCAACCAAATGAGAATTATATGAATGCAATATTATTATTACGTGTATAGGCAAAGACAAAGAAATGGTTGATTCGGAAAGCTAACAAGAAGCAGGTAAGCAAGCAATTTTCTAAAGAATTTTTGCTTACTCAAAATTATGATAAAATGTTTGCTAATGATATTCTAAATGTTTTGAATTACTTAGCAAATGATTGTGTAAATTATTTCTAAAGCTTGTTTGAGGATGGTCATTCCTTATCTCAACATATTATTGAAATGTTGTTTAACTATGCCAAATGATTTATTAAATGTGTTGAGCCAAATTATGGTTCATATAATGTTTATGAAAAATCATGCTAGCATGCTAAAGATCATGTTTATGATAAGTTCATGTGTACAAGTCATTAAGTCCACCTCAAAGGTATAAGCGGACTGATTATCCCCCTTTGGTGTGACCAAGTCGCTAAGATAGGCCCAAGGCCGGCGGCTCCCTCCCTGAGATTGGGAGAAGATGGGGATGGTCGCCTAGCTAGCTTCCATCCTATGATGTTCATGATTTATGATAATACATTGCATTATTCATGATGTACCATAATGGGTATAAGAGTCATGTTTTCATGATATACCCACAAGTGGGTATGATTATGCTTTCCAAAGATGTGTTTAAATGAAAAATTTTGCCTGCAAAATGAATTGCCTAAAAACTATGTAGCTTGCTCATTGAGTTTCGACTTACGTTTTGTTTTCCAAACCCTAAGACAGGTGAAAGGATGGAGATGACTGAGGAGCACAGGTTAAAAGATGAAGAAAGATAATTTTAGGATTGCCTCTATCTGACTTTAATTATGATGAATGTATGAGACTTACACTATGGTTTACAATATATGATGGGAGAATTTTATAAATGTATATTTTGCTATGTTATGAATGAATATGGATTCTATGGTATGACATGAATATACTAATACCTAATGATGGCCTAAGCAGGCAGAATGATTAAAAAATGAAGTATGCATAATGATATTAACTCCTAGGGAGTAAAGATTAAATGGATAAATATCCAATAGATCCCTCCGTGTGGCAGGACAACAATCCTGATCATGTTTACCAATCAATAATTGTCTCCGAGTAAGGCTCAGGATGTGACACTAGGTTTGGAGCGTTACAGAATTTGATAGAGTTTCTTCATGCACAATAGCTAAGGCGATATGTGTGGCGCCCCAAACCGAGCATCACATTATGAGCCTTACTTCGGGACGTTTATTGATTGGTAAATGTGAGCAGTATTGTTGCCCTATTACATGGCGATTTTTTAACATGCACATACATTTTTCATTCACTCCTTAGGAGTTTATCTCATGGTGCTTAATCATTCATGCACTAAATTGCTCACTTTGGCCATCATCAAGCCCTGATATACACATTCAACACTAAATTTCAACACATCATTCCAATCATATACCATGAAACATCATAATATACATACCAAAATTCCATCATTCATTTTTTTCAATATATATACATAACCCATTTCACATCACATCCAAGCTGTAAAATTCCATAGAAATGCAACCAAATTTGTAAAAATCCGTCCCATAAATCATCACCCTTCATATAGGCTCATATAACGGAATACAAGAGACATGCTCTTCATTTAAACCTGTACTTCTCCTCTGCATCCATCATGTACTTGTCTTAGGGTTTGAAAAACGAAACATGAGTATTAACTCAGTAAGCAAGCTGCACGATTTCCAGGCAATAATTTTCAGGCAAAGTTTTCTTTTGTATAAACATTTTTGAATAGTCAACATCATACCCAACATTGGTATATCATGAATAATGCAATGCATTATTATCAACATAATATGAACATTAATGATGTACGCTAGCTAGGCGACCATCCCATCATCCTGCTCCCATTTCAAGAAATGCGCCGCCAACCTTTAGCCTATTTTAGCGACTTGGTTACACTAGAGGGGGACAATCAGTCTGCTTACACCTCTAAAGTGGACCTAGTATCTTGTGCACCATGAACATAGACATAGACATGCTAGCATAATTTTTATGAATAGTTATTTGAACCGTAAATTTCACAACACACTTTAATAAACCAATGTTCAAGTCATTTTGCAAGAGTTTATAGGAATGACCATCCTTAAATAATTTCAAAATCATTTAAATATCCATTTGCAAGATATATTTCAAGGCATTTAAATATCAATTTGCAACATATTGTCAACATTTTGAGAAAACAAGTTTTTTAGAAGTTTTCTTGCTTACCTGAATTCACTTCAGTCCATTTCTTCGACTTTTTCCTTGCCTTTGCCTAGATACATGAGAATGACATTTCATTCATATACATAAAATTTCATATGCTTGCACATCTTATAGTTTTTCAATCCACTTAAATTTACATCAATTTAGTTAACCCACTTTCTTTCAAGTTGAGTGTCAATTTTACCAATTCATACTTTTTTGTGACTTGTGCTTCCATAACGACTATTCTTTTCATTTTAATAACTTTATTTAGGGTAAGTTTTCACATTCATTAATTTAATTCAACATATGGAAGTTCCACACCTCTCATTTATCATTTAACACCTATTCTTTATATTTTCACATTGGTGCTCATTCAAGTTACTTACTTGTGAGTTAGGGCTACTAATTTTATTCTCAAAATTTTGAGATTTAATAATTTTCTCAAAACAGCATTCTCTTTTCTCATTTGCTACATTTTCCTTTCATTTTTGCATTTTAGCTAATCATACTTGGTCATTTTTCATTCTTGCAAACCACCCTTCATGTGCACTTTCTTAATCACACATACATTATGTGTTAATCAAGTTTACTTGAAACAGAATTTTTCCTTCCATTTTTGCCTAATTTAAACACTTATTTTGCACATAATTTTGGGTATAATCATGGAAGTAAACCCATAAATCAACTTACTTAAAATAGAAACTTTCTCTTCATACTTTCCACCTTGGACGTTCACATCATTGGTGCCATATAAATAGATTCTTATATTTTTATTTTCAACCCTTTGGATGTCCCTTCATGCTCCATATTTAGGGTGTTTTACCCTCATAATCACCCATATAAGTTATTGTTTAAGTCATGTACCAATTCTACCCTAAATAAGTAGAATTTGCATCAAGTTGTCAGCCCTAAGTTTCACCCTTCTAAGGTTCATCAAACATGCTTGGTTTAACAAATATTAAATATGGAAACATCTCACATAATCCATTCATGAGATATGCTCAAAACAGCAACACTAAATGGAAATTTATAAAAATTCCAGCATGGTGCACTTGTTGTAAACAACCATAACTTCATAAATCATCACTTAATGTTCATAATGACTCAAATTTATGATTCATTGATTGAGCTAGAAAACTTGAAAATTATCAGGCCAACTTAGTTTAATACCTACTTGAGATTGTTAGGTCTTGCTTCCACCTTGCCTAGCTTGTTCCTCCTATTTCTTCTCTTCTTTTTCCTCTTCTTTTTCTTCCTTTTTTTTTCCTTTGCTTGGGACGTCCAGTTGCTGGACCCTTAAGTTTTTTTCTTCAAAGTTGTCCACTTAAAGGAACGTGCAAACAACCCCTTTCTCTTCTTTTTATATTGATGCCTTTAACCCTCTTAATTTCCACCTCATTTTTTAGGTTAATAATGTTCATATTTATCCCCATTGAGCTGTCATATTTATCCCATATAATTTCCATTTTTACATAAATTTTAACACAAAAATTTCTGCCCAATAGATCCTTGATCACGTCCCATGCTGTCCCCCATTATTTGTCATTTTGTGAGCACAAAGGCTGCTCAATTTTCTACCCAAATTCCTTACATTGAATGTCCTTGCCATACAGCCTCCTTTTGTGCATTTTCTTGATTTTTAAAAATCACAAAATTTGCTCCAAAAATCCCATCCTATGACACCTCAAACAAGGCATTAAATACATTGACTTTCTATTAATTGAAAACCCACTTTTTTGAAGCAAAAGTCAAATGGTTTTGTCCTAAGTGATTAAGAATTTTCTCATGATACTTAGCTTAATCAAATCCAATCATATGATAAGCCATCTTATTTTAGCCATCCATAAAAAATTTCATCTCAAAATAACTTTTCTAGTGCAAGTTATGAGCATTTGAAAATGCCTCTTGAATTTTAATAAAATTAAATAATTATCACCCTAATTTAATGATGATTAACAAAATCTATTCCATTCATGGGGTAGAGCATGTCAACATGTGCTTACATGTTAAATTTCACATCAATCTGCCTTATGGGCGTCAAGTTATGAATTTTCTAACAATAACCTAATTTATCCATCATTATCATCAACTTAACCATAATAAATGAAAAAATTAACCATGCCACATCATCATTTCCTATACCTCATTTGGTCTCTTTATACCATTAAACCACATTGAACTAAGGTAATCAATTTAATCACCTTACTTAATCAATTGCTTTAATCTCAATCATTCAATTGCATCATACAATTAATAATAATTAAATGCCTAAATTATATGTTTGGGTCTCAAATATTCTTGGTATCACAACGTGAGATAAATTGGTATCTATTTATGAGAGTTCCTTCCAAGTAAAGGGGACTAAAAGGAACATTCTTGTTAGTAATTTTGAGAGCTTTCAAATGATGGATGGTGAATGTACTTCAGAAATGTGTGCTAGATTTTCTAAAATCACTAATGCTCTTAAAAGCCTAGAAAAGCCAATTTTTGAAAGCGAGTAGGTTATGAAGATATTTAGAGCATTGTCAAACTCATGGAATCAAAAGGTCACAACTATTGAGGAGGCAAAAGACTTAAACAAGCACAAAGTAGATGATTTGATTAGCTCACTCATGTCTCATGAGCTTATAAAAAAAAAGAATCTCGCAGAAGTAGAAAGTCTATTGCATTCCAAAGTATGAAAGAGAGCTCAATTGAATCCACATCAAGCTCATACTTTAACATGAAGATAAACAAAAATTCTAGCTCACACAAGAAAACGAAGGATAAAGGAAAAGAATTTTCAAAATATTATAAATGTGGTAGTGTTGGACACATACAGATTGAATTCACCACATCGAATGACTTGATGTAATGCCCCATTGCCTAGATATTCTCAATAGCTAGTCAATGGGTACCATACAACCTAAGAAAAATTCGGCAGCATCTTCCCATAATATATAAGGGGTGGTATGAAATACAAAACCTGTTATTCATAAGCATTTCAATTTCATTCCAAAATGTAACACTCAACTCTACTTCCATACCCTTGTATCTTCATATTACAAAAATATTCACATAGTAGGAAAATCATTGAAATTTACCCTTACATAACAAGCAAACCAAAGGATCATATATATGCATTTACACAAATTGTAATCAAGTTCAAAATACTAAATACAATATGTTTATCAAAGTTGAATTTGACTGAGTAATTATCTACATATACTAATATCAAAAGAGAGCATAAATTCCAAAATAACCGTGATCAAAGACAATAATCTAATGGTCTCTAGGATTAGGTCCTCTACTTGTCCCACCTTAAGGCTCCTCACCTGGCCTATGATCTGAAAGAAAAATAACAAACCATGTGAGTCTAAATAGACTCAGTAAGTAGATAGCAGTTAGAACAAAGTGGAAATAAGAAAATTCTGGATGCACATGTCATGATTAATATAAGACATATGGGTCCAACACCCACTCCCAAGAAAGTATGCATATAACCATGTATAAAGAAAAAGACATGAACAATTCTCTACTCATGTCGATTAAGGGCCATGAATAACCCTCTCCTCATGTCAATCAGGGGCCATGAACAACCCTTTTACATCCACTCATCTTAAATAATACATCATACATAACAAACAAGAATAAATGTCACAAACCACATACACAACATCAACAAAATTTATATGGTTTACTTTAAATTCAATATACCAACTATTACACAAGAATTTTACCAAACATATGATAGATGCAAAAGGGGAACCTCTAGTTCATTCTCTCGTTTCAACAAAAGTGAGTAACTTTACATTTTAATGATGTAAAAACTACTAACAAGTCATTTATTTCATAAAAATCGCACATTAACGACAGATTCCCCATAAACCTTGTTAACCCTAAACTGTTATGAACCTTACGCCCCAAACCACGAAGTTGTTGGACACTGCAGTTGTTGGACACTGCAATTCTCCACCAACCTTATATCATGTTTAACATGAGATTTTATCACTAAATCAAGAAGGGGCGACATCTGCTTACCTCCATCGTGACTTCACTCAAATACAGCAACCCTAGACTTGAATCTTTGGGATTTCAAGCTTCTTTGAGGTGAATCAGGGATCTTCAAGGTAGTTTGATGTGATTTTTAGGGAGGCTTAGGGCTAGATTGAGGTCAGGAAGAAAGGAGGAAGAGGAGGTCAAGAATGTAGGAAATGAGAGAAAGAAGAACGAATGCGACGGGTAGCGCTTTTGCTGCCCTTAAGAGGGCTCTTGTCAAAATCGGTCGAGCCCAAGCATGGGCCGAGCCCAATCGCTATTTGTGACAAGCTTTCCTGCTAATACAACTTAGTAAATTAAAAATTTCTTTGGGGACGTTGCCCCCTTCACCCCCACGACCTGACCGGGTAGATCGAATCCCGTACCTACTCTACGAGGTGGAAGATAGTCATAGTGCCCAAAAATGGTGCGTCAACCATACACCTCTAAATTTATACCTAATAAATCATACCATAATCAAGCGGTACAATTATAGAAACCTGCTAATGTACAACTCATACTCATGTCCCAACATGCTTGTAAATGGTGTCCTATACAACTCAATGTGCTAGGATCATAGTACATGCGTATATGCACTATACGTTCCCCTTGATGCCATGTCTATATATGTCATGCATCCCACTAACATCATTAATTCCAGAAGCATGTTTATAATTTACCTCATAAACAAGGAAGGGTTATAATGAAAATAAAATAAAATACCTTGTCCTCACACTTGGAAATTCAAAATAAGACAATTTTCTCAAAGGAAAATGCTAGAAGAATGCTTACAGATGAATACACTACCTCAAGCTTTAGCACTTTAATAAGTGAAGAAGAAGATGCAACAAATTAGGCAAGAGTTTGCTTCCATGGTTATAGAAGATGAAAATGAAGCTTGCCATAAAGCCAAAGAAGAAAATAATGATACAAGAAAGTTCAAACGTCCAACATTAGATGTATTTATGGATATTGAGGTAAGCTCATATGATCCCAATTGTATTTCATTTTCTAATATTTGTTTTAGATGTGATGTGTTGAATGACTTACAATAAACTTATGACTCAGTATTTGATGAATTTAAAAGCCTTATATCAAATGTGCTCAAAAGAAAAAGCAATTCAATACAACCACTATTGCAAATGTAAAGTTAGCAGAAAAGAATGCGTCTTTACAAAATGATATAAATGACTTGAAGAAGGAGATAGAGACATTAAAAAAGGAGAACCAAAATTTGAAAGATTCATTTGCTAAGTTCTCCAACTTGGGAGAAAATGTGCAAAAATTTTTGAGAATGACCACTGAAGTTGATAAGAGAGGTCTTGGATATGTAAAGCACATAATGCAAAATTAGATAAATCAAATGCTCCTATTTGAATTAAGGTTTCTGGTACATCAAAAGTGAAGGGACAAGTTTCCCATGTCAAGAAGCTTGTTGGTAGGCTATGGACAAAAGTACATACTTGGCAACTGTGGCGCCCCAGCCCGAGCGTCACATCCTTATCTCAACATCTATCGATTGGTAAATGTGCATCAGGATTGTTGCCCTGATCACACGGCGAATTTTAATTAGATATTTATCGACTTAATCCTAACTCCTTAGGAGTTTATATCATTCCACTTGTTTCAACTTTCCATCAAATGCCTTTCTAGGCCATTATATCATTTGAGAATTACACATGTCATCTCATAACCTTCATACTTATTCATATCATGATATTTCATGCCTTAGCATTTATCCATAAAAAAATTTCACCAATCCATAGGCATAAAACATAAAATAATCCTTCTACAACATTGAATAACAATTTAATTATTAACATTCATAAGTTCATATACAGGTACTCATGGAAATTTGTTCATCCTTGAATCTCCACCTGTGCTCCTTGCCTCCTTCATTTCACCTGTCTATGGGTTTGGAAAACAAAATGTGAGTTGAAATTCAACTCAATAAGCAAATTGTATATTTTTTAGGCAAATACATTTTTGAAGGCAATATTCTTTAAAAATATTTCCCTCCATTCAGTAGAGACACTTAGTAAGTGATTAACTACCTGCGGAGCAGAAACTTTTTCATAAATCATTCATGAAAATCATTCATGAAAACCATTCATGTAAACCATTCGTAAATTCCAGTTTTTGGGCATTTCATAAACATTGGATGTGCAAATTCATCATTTTCATTCATGACATTATCCTTCATGTGACGGTACGCTAGCACGGGGAACCCTCTTTCATGACATGATCCTTTCCATCCTTGGCGCCGGACCTACCGACTTGGTAACGTCAAGGGGGACTCCTTCTCCACTTACTACCTCGACTAACCTACTTGACTTCCATTCCATGCATGACCTTTAGTCACCCCGACATTATATACACCTTACACATGGAACTTCTCATTCTCATGTAGAGAATTCTTTGCACCATCCATTTTTAAACATCATTTCAATGAAACATTGTATAAATCCATGTTTCATCACTTTTCATAAATACTTGCGAAATAGTAAGAAAATCACTTGTCATAATTGAAATAACATTTCAATTCACATTGAAATAAAAATAATTCAATATGCATATAGACAAGGAATGACCATCCTTAAATACCTTAGAAAGTATTTAAAACAAAACTCATTTAGAAAGCTGCTTGCTTACCTTGCTTGCTTAGCTTTCCATTTCGCTTATCCCTTTGCCTTTGCCTATACATATAAGAATGACATAGCCTTCATAACATTTTCATTTGCTTTCTTAGTTTTCCCATAATGCATTAACCTACATAACCCACTTGAATTCCAAGTCGGGTATACATATATCGCACTCACTTGTGCATCATACCATCCATTCCTTATCATGTCCCCAATCCATAGGTAGGGTATTTATTCATAAACATAACAACCATCCATAACTCATCATATGGAGGTCCATTACCTTGCATTTATCATTTCTCATTTATTTTTCACCTTTCCTACGTCTATGCTCATTCTAAGCATATGAATGACGTCTTAAGCTTCATAATTAAATCTCAACTTTTGAGATAATTCAATAATAATTCATACAGAAATATCCTTATGAATTTCGTCACATATTCATGCATATTTGCATTTTAGCAACTTCACAAAAATTATACATCATCCATTCATGCTTAGCCTTCCACATACACCCATCTTACAACACATATCTTGGGTGTTTCTTAAAATTTCTCAAGTCAGCAACTTGTATCACAATTCAAAATGGTTAAAACCCTTGATTAAAATATAAATTAGGATTTATTTATGGAATTTTAATCTACTAATCATAGGTTTCCAAAATAGCAACTTTGGAACCCGTTTTTCACACGTTTAACGTGTCTTTTGATACTCAACCCTAAACAGTTTTATAATTCCGAATTTCTAGAAATTAATCTAAATTTTCCTAACCCAAGTCTAGGATATTAACACATATTTAGCATTCATAAATAAACACCTCTCAAAACAGCAACTTATTTCACCATTTCGGTTACCGTTTTCGCCTCATTTGGACACCGTTTCATAAAATTCATAAAATCAGATTTGGGGCTTATCTTCCCAAATCCTTTTGGGAATCAATAGTACCTTAACCCTAGTACATTTTACCCTACATAACTTTCATAAATCATTTAATCTCATTTCCAGACCGTTTTAACATAAAAATGGAAAAATAGGGGCATATATGCAGCCCTAGGTTCCATACCTTATAAAATCAGCAGCTTATTCCTAAATCATCATTTGATTTACATTAAATCATGATTTATATCCCATTATAAGTCAAATTCCATCACAAAATCCTGGAATTTAACATTTATCTTGATTTATTCCTTAAGCTTTACATAATGCTGAATTCAGGCACATTGAATTCTCAAAATCTTGAATTAATATCAAATCAAGTATTTTTTATCTGAAATTTCTATAATACCTTAATAACTATATTAATTAACGAAAATAAATATTTTCATCATGAAATATTTAGTATTTATATTTATTTTTTTATTTTTACTCCGCTGGACAGCAGCACCCCTTTTTAGACAGCCTTAATCACGTGAATTATAACCCATATTAATATCACCAAAAAATAAATTTTGATTTTGGTAAATTTATCTTCATGATATTTTATAAATCATATAAAAATTTCATATAAAAAATCCTTCTAAAAAAATTATTAAAAATCATTTACTACACTGATCCTGTCACCCGTTCTACCCTGTTTAGTTTGCTCTTCTCGGATTTTTAATTTGAAACCTGCTTAATATTTCAATCTAAACTTTTGGTCATCCCTTAATAATCATATAATGAGCTTGTAAACAAATTATTATGGTGAAAATTTTTCGTTTACGACTTCGTTCATAGTTTTGTTTATAATATCATATAACTTCCAGATTTGAAGTATAAAATCAAAATTAACATATACTTACTTGATTAATTGGTAACCCCTCCTTTTCTCCTTTCTTTTTCCTTCTATTTTCTTCCTCCTTGCTAGGATAGGTCTAGACGTGAGTTGCTGTTCTTGAGGGAGAAAATTGTTGGAAATATGTGGAAAACAAGCTAAATCTATGTTTTGATGATTAAAAAATCAATTTAAGAAAGTCTTGGCTACTAACATGTTTGTGGAAGTGTTTAAGGCATATACATTTGAAGAAAATAGAGCATGTAAGGCCAAGTCGTTCCCCAAGTCGACTCCAACATCGACTTCAAGAAGTCAAATCCGTCCAGAGTTGAAATTAGAAGAAGAACAGGTGAAGTCACAGGCCAAGTCGACTCCACTTGCGACTTGGGAAGCCAAGTCGCAAACGAAGTCGACTCCAGCATCGACTTCAGACGGCAAAATCACTCCAGAGTTGAATTTGGGACAGAAGAATACCGAAGTCGCAGTCGAAGTCGACTCGGTTTGCAACTTGGGTGAAGTCGCAGACGAAGTCGACCCCAAGTTCGACTTGAGGTTTTCAAAGTTCCAAAATGCAGATTCAAGATCATTTTCAAGATCAACTGGAGTTTTCTCAAGACCAAATCAAGGGATATGAAGATTAATATCAAAAGAGAGCAAGGTGCATGAATCAAAGGCATATCAACCATACAAGTCTTCAAGCTCTCTAAGATTCACAAGATCTACAACATTTGAAGACCAATCCAAGTTCAAGCAAGATGCATAAACTCAACCAAGAAGATTGTTCAAGATTACATAATTCAAATCTCATGAATTCAAGGCTTGCAAAACTTGGAGCAAATGAAAGCAAGTTCAAGAGAAGACATAATGATCCAAGAAGGAAATGAAAAATACAAGATAACAACAAAAGGCATGAAGGAACCAAGCAAACTAAAGCATTCCAAGTTTTCAAGTTCATCAAGCTTCTTGCCGAGGTGAAGTCGCACACCGAAGTCGACTCCACCTGCGACTTGGGTCAAGTCGATGCCCAAGTCGACCCAACCTGGAACTTGAAGTTACTACGGAAGGCAAAGTCGCACCCAAAGTCGACTCCATTTGCGACTTGGGTGAAGTCGCACACGAAGTCGACTCCACCTGTGACTTGGATTGCAACGGTCGGAAATTATTCGAACGTTGGCGCATTAAATGCGCGCCACCTACCTTCAAACATTCAGATTCCCTCCACAATTATAAAAGGAAGTCATTATGGACGAGGGAAGTAGTTGAGAATCATTAAGTGTGCTTAACTCCCATCTACAAGAGCTTTAAAGAGATCAAGCCATTCAAAGAAGAAGAACTTCGCTTCAAACTGCAAGAGCCCAACTTCTGAATCTTCAAAGCCAATACTACGAGTTCTTCTCTGCGCCAAATTGCTACTACACATCTGTAAAGTGTAGATTCTTTTGTTATTTCATTTGTTTGTATTGAACTTGATTTAGTTTGAAGAACTAAGATCAAGTAAAGGCAAAGTAGTGTGTGATTGGAGTGGAACTCATCACCTACTTGTGCTGAGATTTGTTGAAGCCCCCTAGAGCTGGAATCTAGAAGAGAGCAGTGGCTCTAATTGTATTTGAGGAATACAATAGTGGAACCCAAGTAACAAGGAGTGTGAGCTTGGAAGAGTGGAGTAGGGAGGTTGCCCGAACCACTATAAAAATCCTGTGTGCTTGATTTATATTTCTGATCTCTACATTATATTGCTTTCCATTTCATTTCTTCATTAAGGGGACTAGATTAATCCGGGGTAAAGTTTCTGTTTAAGTTGAAAATTTTTAAATACCCAATTCACCCCTCCCCTCTTGGGTTTTGCCATTAACTCGGGGCCATCAAGTGGTATCAGAGCAGGTCTTTGAGTTAAACCAAAGAGATCTAGTGATATGACATCCCAATCGACTTCCGTTCCCGCATTTGCCGAAGGCCAATCATTTACTAGGCCACCATTGTTTGATGGGAACAATTTCGGCTATTGGAAGCTTCATATGAAGCAACTCATTATGGCTACCGATATGGACTCTTGGATTGCAATCCAAGACGGTGTAATCTTGCCAACTGATGAAAAAGCTTCTAAATAGACCGAAGAGGAAGTAAGAACTGTAAAGAGCAATGCTAAAGCTATGAACTCACTATTTTGTACTCTTACAGCTTCTGAATATGATAGAGTATCCTCTTGCCTAACCGCTAAAGAAATATGGGGTACTTTAACATCTATTTATGAAGGAACCTCTCAAGTCCAAGGGACTAGGAGAAATATTTTGATAGGAGAATTGGAAAGCTTTAGAATGCTAGATATAGAAAATATTTCTGAAATGTTTGCTAGATTCTCTAAAATTACTAATGCTTTGAAAGGTCTTGGAAAAGCAATTTCTGAATCGGAGCAGGTCATGAAGATTCTAAGGGCGCTACCCGAATCATGGACTCCGAGAATTACTGCAATAGAAGAAGCAAAGGACTTGAACACATTGAAGCTAGAAGACCTTATTAGCTCACTAATGTCACATGAGCTAATCAAGAAAAGAAATGAAGATCACCACAAAGGAAAAAGAGCAATTGCACTAAAAGTCACCCATAACTCGGATGAATCCACCTCATCATCTCACAATGACGATGAAGACATTGCTCTACTCACACGCAGATTTCGAAAGTTTGTGAGAAATGAAAAGAACTTCAAAGACTTCAAAGAGAGATCACAAAAAGAGAAGAAGAATGAGGCAACAAAGAGCTATAGATGCGGCGGGATGGGACATATGCAAGCACAATGTCCTACGCCAGAAGAGAAATCAAAAGATCAACAAGAAAGGAGAGAAAGACATGAAAACAGGAAATACCAAAGACCAAGGGGAAGAGGCATGTACGTCAATGAAGAAACTTCAACAACAAGCAGCTCCTCAACCGACGACTTTGAGGCGGCAAATTGTGCTAGAATATGCTGCATGGCACGGATCGAACAAGAAGAAAACTTGTTGTGTTTAAACACAACTGAAGTTTTGGAAGAACAAACCATCTCAACAAAATGCACAAGCAATGAAGAGATATGCTTCAAGGCAAAGGCAAACAATGTATGGTTCATGGACAGCGGTTGTTCAAGGCATATGACCGGAGAAAGAAGTTTATTTCATAAACTTAAGCCTTGCAACGATGGAACGGTTGCCTTTGGTAATAACGAGAAAGGTAAAATCAAAGGTAAAGGAAACATTTATAGTATTTCTAATGCATGCATGGAAGATATTTTGTTTGTTGAAGGACTCAAGCACAATCTAATGAGTATTACTCAATTATGTGATAAAGGATACAAGGTTGTATTTGAATCATCTATATGCAATGTATTTGATGGAGAACATATCATGTTTAGTGGAAAAAGACATGGAAATGTATATTTGGTTTCACTCGATGAACTAGATGGTCAATGTCTAATGGCCATTGATAATGATCCATGAGTTTGGCACAAAAGGCTTGGACATATAAACATGGGAAATATAAAAACCCTATGGAAGAAGAGTTTGGTAGAAGGCTTGCCAAAGTTGAAATATGACAAAGACAAAATTTGCAAGGCATGTCAATTATCAAAACAACCTAAAATGCCTTTCTCTACTAAAAAGAAAATCTCCACCACTAGGCCACTTGAATTGCTACACATGGATCTATATGGGCCATCCGACATTCTAACCATTGGTGGAAAGAAATATGTGTTTGTAATTGTTGATGATTTTTCAAGATTCACATGGATAATTCTCTTAGCTAGCAAAGATGAAGCCTTCTCTATGTTTGCAACTTTTGTAAATTTGGTGCAAAATGAAAAACAAAGTACTATTATGACTATAAGAAGTGATCATGGTAGTGAATTTGAAAATAAACGATTCATAGAATTATGTAATGAAAAAGGGGTTCATCATACATTTTCTGCACCAAGAACTCCACAACAAAATGGAGTAGTTGAAAGGAAAAACAGAACTATACAAGAGATGGCTAGAACAATGCTAAATGAGAGCAAACTATCCAATAAATTTTGGGGTGAAGCTGTAAGTACAACTTGTCATGTTTTAAATCGAGTTACCATTAGAGCAATCTTGAAAAGGACCCCATATGAGCTATGGAAAGGAAGAAAACCAAATATCTCTTATTTTCATGCTTTTGGATGCACATGCTATGTTTTGAACAATGAAAAAACCAACTTGGGAAAATTAGATGCTAAAAGTGATGAGGCAATATTCCTTGGTTACTCATCAAATAGCAAAGCATATAGAGTATTCAATAAACGAAACCAAGTTGTAGAAGAGTCCATACATGTTGTTTTTGATGAAACTAACTCATGCCTCAAAAGAAAAGATGATTTAAGTGATGCAGATGATATAGCAAGTAGTTTTGAAAGACTACATGTGGAAAAGCAAGAAGATTCCATGGAGGAAAGGGTAAGTAAAGGTAATAATTACAAACCTCCAACTGATTTGAAATTTAAACATACCCATCCAATTGAACAAGTTATAGGGAATGTTTATGAAGGTGTAAAAACTAGAAGATCAAAACAAAATATCTGTGGACAATACGCCTTTGTATCCAAAATTGAACCTTCTAATATTGATCAAGCTCTTGATGATGAAAATTGGATTATAGCAATGCAAGAAGAGCTAAATCAATTTGAAAGAAACCAAGTTTGGCACCTTGTTCCTAGACTAAACGACTGTACTATTATTGGCCCCAAGTGGGTCTTTAGGAACAAATTAGACGAAAGTGGACTTGTAGTGAGAAACAAAGCTAGACTTATGGCAAAAGGATACTCACAAGAAGAAGGAATAGATTTTGAAGAATCCTATGCCCCGGTTGCTAGATTGGAAGCAATTCACATCTTACTAGCTTTTGCATCTCACATGAACTTTAAATTGTTTCAAATGGATGTTAAAAGTGCATTTCTGAATGGATATATAAATGAAGAGGTGTATGTAGAACAACCACCTGGATTTGAGGAAAAAGATCAATCTAAATTTGTATACAAGTTAACCAAAGCATTATATGGATTAAAACAAGCTCCAAGGGCTTGGTATGATAGATTAAGTAAATTTCTGATTGATCATGATTTTCAAAAGGGAAAGGCAGACACCACTTTGTTTATCAAGTATAAAGAAAAGGATATATTGATCATTCAAATTTATGTTGATGATATTATTTTCGGTGCTACTAATGAGACTCTTTGTCAAGAATTGTCTGAGCTTATGCAGAAAGAATTTGAGATGAGCATGATGGGAGAGCTAAATTTCTTCCTTGGAATGCAAATCAAGCAACTAAATGAAGGAATCTTCATTAACCAGTCCAAGTATATCAAAGAAATGCTGAAGAAGTTTGGCATGGAGAATAGCAAAGGAGCAAACACGCCTATGAGCTCAACAATCAAAATCGACAAAGATGAGAAAGGAAAAATAGTCGATCTGAAATTGTATAGAAGCATGATAGGTTCTTTATTGTATTTAACTGCTTCTAGGCTTGACATATTGTTTAGTGTGTGTATGTGCTCTAGATTTCAGTCATGTCCAAAAGAATCACACTTGGTAGCTGTGAAAAGAATTTTCAGATATCTAGTAGACACTACCAATATAGGACTTTGGTATCCAAAGGGCTCTAATTTTGATCTAATCGGCTACTCGGATGCGGATTTTGCCGGTTACAAAGTAGATAGAAAAAGCACTAGTGGAACATGTCAATTTCTTGGGAAAATGTTGGTTTCATGGTTTTCAAGAAAACAAACTAGTGTTGCTCTATCTACGGCGGAAGCCGAATACATTGCCGCCGGGAGCTGTTGTGCCCAATTACTTTGGATGAAACAGCAACTTAGGGACTATGGCATGGATTTTAAAGATATACCCATTAGATGTGATAATACTAGTGCCATATGTCTAACCAAAAATCCAGTATTGCATTCTAGGACCAAACATATAGACCTTAGACATCATTTCATTAGAGAACATGTAGAAAATCATGACATATGTTTGGAATATGTAAGAACTGAAGATCAAATTGCAGATATATTCACCAAACCTCTAGCAAAAGAACCATTCTATAAAATTACAAATGATATGGGAATGCTTGAATTAACTTAGCACGAATTGAGGGGGAGCACCTGTTTAGGGGGAGCAAACCCACCTGTCTCTTTCTTTACCCTCTAACCTTTTGACATATTGACAAAAAGGGGGAGAAGAGTAGGATTTGAGTCCAAATGAGTCCAAAGGGGGAGAAGAGTAGGATTTGATATAAGTCCTTATGATTGTGTTGAATATTTGTTGAATGTTTTCAACTAGCATAAGTATGATATGATAACATGTCAAAAATGCAAACTTAGCATGTTTTTAAGCAATTGAAAGGTATATACTCAAATCGGTTTTGTTAATCATCAAAAAGGGGGAGATTGTTGGAAATATGTGGAAAACAAGCTAAATCTATGTTTTGATGATTAACAAATCAATTTGAGAAAGTCTTGGCTACTAACATGTTTGTGGAAGTGTTTAAGGCATATACATTTGAAGAAAATAGAGCATGGAAGTCCAAGTCGTTCCCCAAGTCGACTCCAACATCGACTTCAAGAAGTCAAATCCGTCCAGAGTTGAAATTGGAAGAAAAACAGGTAAAGTCGCGGGCCAAGTCGACTCCACTTGCGACTTGGGAAGCCAAGTCGCAAACGAAGTCGACTCCAGCATCGACTTCAGACGGCAAAATCACTCCAGAGTTGAATTTGGGACAGAAGAATACCGAAGTCGCAGTCGAAGTCGACTCGGTTTGCAACTTGGGTGAAGTCGCAGACGAAGTCGACCCCAAGTTCGACTTGAGGTTTTCAAAGTTCCAAAATGCAGATTCAAGATCATTTTCAAGATCAACTGGAGTTTTCTCAAGACCAAATCAAGGGATATGAAGATTAATATCAAAAGAGAGCAAGGTGCATGAATCAAAGGCAAATCAACCATACAAGTCTTCAAGCTCTCTAAGATTCACAAGATCTACAACATTTGAAGACCAATCCAAGTTCAAGCAAGATGCATAAACTCAACCAAGAAGATTGTTCAAGATTACATAATTCAAATCTCATGAATTCAAGGCTTGCAGAACTTGGAGCAAATGAAAGCAAGTTAAAGAGAAGACACAATGATCCAAGAAGGAAATGAAAAATACAAGATAACAACAAAAGGCATGAAGGAACCAAGCAAACTAAAGCATTCCAAGTTTTCAAGTTCATCAAGCTTCCTGCCGAGGTGAAGTCGCACACCGAAGTCGACTCCACCTGCGACTTGGGTCAAGTCGATGCCCAAGTCGACCCAACCTGGAACTTGAAGTTACTACGGAAGGCGAAGTCGCACCCGAAGTCGACTCCATCTGCGACTTGGGTGAAGTCGCACACAAAGTCGACTCCACCTGCGACTTGGATTGCAACGGTCGGAAATTATTCGAACGTTGGCGCATTATATGCGCGCCACCTACCTTCAAACGTTCGGATTCCCTCCACAATTATAAAAGGAAGTCATTATGGACGAGGGAAGTAGCTGAGAATCATTAAGTGTGCTTAACTCCCATCTACAAGAGCTTTAAAGAGATCAAGCCATTCAAAGAAGAAGAACTTCGCTTCAAACTGCAAGAGCCCAACTTCTGAATCTTCAAAGCCAATACTACGAGTTCTTCTTGTTGAAAACAATGTTCAAAACAAAACAAAATTGATCAAAGCATGAGTTTTGATGATTAACAAAGACTAATTTGAGTATATCAAGTATACTAATGAGTTTGCCAAATGTTTTAAGGAACTGAAATAGTCAAGTCGATCCCCAAGTCGACTTGGACTTTGACTTAGGGTGAAGTCGTGTAAGGACCAGGTATTTTATTTTATTTTCATTATAACCCTTCTCTATTTATGAGATAACTTATGAACATGCCACTAAGAGTTTATAATGTTAATGGATGCATAACAATATGAATATGGTATCTAGGGAACATATAGTGCATATATGCATGTATTATGATCTTAGCACACTGAGTATAAATTTAAATGTGTATGATTAGTGTGTCATTGTTAAGCACTATAACTATTTTTCCCTTCGCAGAGTAGGTACGGGGTTCGACCTGACCGATCAGGTCGCGGGGGTGAAGGGGGCAGCGCCCCCGGAGAAATTTTTAATTATTAAGTGTAGGAGCGGGGAATTAAATTACTAATTGCGACTAGACCCGACCCGAGCCCCGACCCGACTCAATGGATTCTATTAACATAAGCGGCCCGCGCTCTAGGGCTTCATTCCCATTTCGCGCCCGACCGCGTTCTCTTCTCCTCCTCTTCTGGTTCTTCGCTCCTCTTCTACTTTCTCTTCCACTCAGTTCGAACCACCCGTGATCGCTTGAGGGAAACTATACCAACTACCTTGAAGGTCATAGATCCGAGTTCAGGAAGCTCCAAGGATCCGAATTTCTGCAGTCCACATCTAGGGTCGCTGTCCTGGGAGGGATCACGGTCAAGGTAAGTAGATGTCGCCCCTTGCTTGATTTAGTGATGAAATTTTATGTTAAACACGAGGTGAGGCTAGAGGGAATGTATAGCTTCTAACGACTCCATGGTATTAGGCGTAGAGTTCGTAACAATTAGGGTTCATGGGAAATTTACTTTGAATGCGGATTTCTGTGATGTAAAAGACTTCTTAGCAGATTTTATATTGCTGGAATGTGACGTGAATTGAATTGCCCAATCGAGAGTATGAATTTAAGGTTCTTTCATTTCGCACCTATCATGTGTTTGATAAAATGCTTGTGTGACAGATTTATGTGTTGAATCTGAATTGTGTTTATGTTGTAGGCGTGGTTTGCGACATGTTTCATTGTCTGTTATGTATGATGTGTTATCTCAAATAGTTGGTTGTAAGGGTTGTTCATGGCCCCTGATTTACATGAGGAGAGGGTTGTTCATGGCCCTTGATGGACATGAGTAGATGATTGGTTGTGTTGGTCAATTTGTGTGTATGGTTATATGTATACAATCTTGGGAGTGGGTATTGGACCCATGTATATTAGCTTCATCACTGTATGAGTATCCATCATTATGCTTATTTGCACTTTGTGCTAACCACTATCTACTTACTGGGTCTATTTAGACTCATATCATTGTTATTGTGCTTTTAGATCGCAGGTCAGAAGGGGAACTTAAGGATGGGACAAGTTGAAGATCAAACATGAGATACCCTAGCACAATATGTTGATTTCAGTTCTTTTAGATTTGTGCTCTTTTTGATAATCATATATGTAGACAATTATTTAGGCGGATTCGCTTTGGCAACTATAATGTATTTGGTATTTCAGATTGGATTGTAATCCTTGTTGATGCACATATGCATGACTATTATATCTGTTTGATGTGTAAGGAAAATATTTAATGATTTCCTTCTATATGAATGTTCTTATTATATGAAGATGCAAGTATATAAAATGGATTGAATGTTACAGATGGAAATATTATGAATATCAGGTCATGTATTCCATATTACCCCTTGTATATTATGGGGAGATGCTGCCGAATTTTTCTTAGATTATGTAGTACCCCTTGACTAGTTCTCGAGTAATTCTTGGAATGGGGTGTTACAAGTCGATCCCAAAGTCGACTCCATTATCAACTTGAAACAGAACTTCAAAGGCAAAATCAAAACTGGAAGAATAGCAGGTGAAGTCGCAGGCTAAGTCGACTCCACTTGCGATTTGGGAAGCCAAGTCGCAAACGAAGTCGACCTCACTATCGACTTCAGTCGAGAAAAACTGTCCAGACCTGATTTTGGGGCACGAAGCTTCCCAAGTCACAGACGAAGTTGACTCCAGGTGCGACTTGGGCAAAGTCGCAGACAAGGTCGACTCCACCTTCGACTTGAGAAGCTCAGACTTTTAAGATGCATTCCCAAGCTCATTCCAAGAATCTATTTGGACTTTCTCAAATCCAAGTAATATGCAAAGTCCATGTTCAATATTAACTTGAGTATTCTTGAGATTCAAGATAAAGATTCAAGTTCAAGTTCAAATCAAGTCTATCAAGCCCAAGGCAAATTGTCAAGATTGCTTCCAAATGAAGATATATTCAAGATATGAAGATCAAACGACTCCAAAGTAAGCAAGGTGCATGAATTTATCATGCAAGGACTCAAGCTCTCCTAAGAATCACAAGATTCAAGACAATCCAAGATAAACCAAAGACAAGGACTTCAAGATCAACAAGATCTACAAGTATAAGGGATTATTTCAGAATGAAAATGATTAAAGGAAACAAGCCAAGCAAGATAGAGGAAGATCAAATGAAGAATAAAGCATATTTTGCAAAGACCAAGTCAAGTCGCAACCTAAGTCGACTCCATGATCGACTTGAGTTGAAGTAGGAAGCCAAAGTCGACTCAGGACTCAGACTTGGAAACTGACAAGGTGAAGTCGCACCCGAAGTCGACTTTACCTGCGACTTGGGTCAAGTTGATGCCCAAGTCGACCCTGACTGGAACTTGAAGTTGCGACGGAGAAGCGAAGTCGCACCCGAAGTCGACTCCATCTGCGACTTGGGCGAAGTCGCATCCGAAGTCGACTCCACATGCGACTTGGGTCGTAACGGTCGGAATTTATTCGAACGTTGGCGCATTAAATGCGCGCCACCTACCTTCTAACGTTCGGATTCCCTCCAAAATTATAAAAGACATTCATGGTGGACGAGGGAAGTAGCTGAGAATCATTAAGTGTGGATAACTACCATCTACAAGATCTTTAAAGAGATCAAGCCAATCAAAGAGGAAGAACTTTGCTTCAAACTGCAAGAGCTCAACTACTGATCATTCAAAGCCAATTCAACAAGTTCTTCTCTGCGCCAAACTGCTTCTACACAACTGTAAAGTGTAGTTTTCTTATTGTTTCTTTTGTATGTGTTGAACTTGATTTAGTTTGAGGAACTAAGATCAAGTGTAAGCAAAGTAGTGTGTGATTGGAGTGTAACTCATCACCTACTTGTGCTGTGATTTGTTGATGCCCCCTAGAGCTGGAATCTAGAAGAGATCAGTGGCTCTAATTGTATTGAGAGAATACAATAGTGGAACCCAAGTCACAAGGAGTGTGAGCTTGGAAGAGTGGAGTAGGGAGGTTGCCCGAACCACTATAAAAATCCTGTGTACTTGATTTATATTTCTGCCATTTACATTACATTGCTTTCCATTTTGTTTCTTCATTAAGGGGACTGGATTAATCCGGGGTTAAGTTTCTATTTAAGATATAAATTTTTTAAATACCCAATTCACCCCTCCCCTCTTGGGTTTTGCCATCAACTCGGGACCAACAAGTGGTATCAGAGCGGGTCTTTGAGTTTACCAAAGAGATCTTATTAATATGGCATCCCAATCTACTTCCGTTCCCGCATTTGCTGAAGGCCAATCCTTTACAAGGCCACCGTTGTTTGATGGGAACAATTTTGGATATTGGAAGCTTCGTATGAAGCAACTCATCATGGCTACCGACATGGATTCTTGGATTGCAATCCAAGATGGAGTAACCTTGCCTACCGATGAAAGAGCTTCCAAATGGACCGATGAGGAAGTAAAAATTGTTAAGAGCAATGCTAAAGCTATGAACTCACTATTTTGTGCTCTTACTGCTTCTGAATATGATAGAATATCCTCCTGCTTGACCGCCAAAGAGATATGGGATACGCTAACCTCTATTTATAAAGGAACTTCTCAAGTCCAAGGGACGAGAAGAAATATTTTGATTGGAGAACTAGAAAATTTTAGAATGCTAGAAACAGAAAATATTTCTAAAATGTTTGCTAGATTCTCAAAAATTACTAATGCTTTAAAAGGTCTTGGAAAGGCTATATCTGAATCTGACCAGGTTATGAAGATTTTGAGAGCTCTACCCGAATCATGGACTCCAAAGATCACTGCGATAGAAGAAGCCAAGGACCTTAACACACTAAAGCTTGAAAACTTAATTAGCTCACTCATGTCACATGAGCTAATCAAGAGAAGAAATGAATATCAATACAGGGGCAAAAGAGCAATTGTCTTGAAAGCCGCACAAGACACGGACGACACTTCTTCTTCTCAAAACGACGACGAGATTGCCCTACTCACAAAATGTTTCAGAAAATTTGTGAGGAAAGGCAAAAATTTCAAAAGTTTCAAGGAAAGAAATTCTAGAGAGAAAAAGAAAGAACCAACAAAATGTTACCGATGCGGCGGTTCGGGTCACATGCAAGCTCAATGTCCAACTCCCGAAGAAAGCAAGGCAAAAGAACAAAGAAAAGATCGAGGGGACAATAAAAGATTCCAAAGAAATAAAGGAAGAGGCATGTATGTGAATGACGAGGAATCCTCAATGAGTAGCTCCTCAACCGACGAACTAGAGGCGGAAGAATGTGCAAGAATTTGCTACATGGCACAAATCGAGCAAGAAGAACAAACTACCTCAACAAAATGCACAAGTAATGAAGAGGTAAGTTCCAAACTCTCCCATTCTAAATCAAGTTATTCTTCTTTTCAAGAATGCCTCAAATGTACTGAATTAGAAGAACTACAAACTGCATATGATTCATTATATGAAGAAATGAAGAAATTAGGAAGCAAGTTTACAATTAAGAAGAAATAATGTGATGCAGTAATAATTGTAAATGGTAAACTTGCAGAGAAATTAGACAAAATGAAAGAAGAAAATGATTTGCTGAAAAAGGAGAACGAATCATTAAATGAATCATTAGCTAAGTTCTCTAATCCAGGAGAAAGTGTTAAAATGTTTCTGAATATGACCTCCCAAACACATAAAAGAGGTCTTGGATATCATACATTTGAGCAAGGAGAAAGTAACAAATCAAATGTGCAAATACTTGAGAAATATCAAACTAAAACTGCATCTATATACAAGCCACAAAAGAAAAATTTTAAGTGGATTAGAAGACCAACGATTGAACCATTGCATACTTGGAGGCCTACTCCAAGATTACCTATGGCTTGTAATTTCTGCAATAAATTAGGTCATAAAACTTACAAATGTAATTTTAAGAAATTATATGACCATGGTACAAAATTAGTTTGGGTTCCAAGGAACACAAGATTTGGGCTTTCCAAGTTAGAACAACAAAGATTGATTTATATTACTAACCCAACTGGACCCATAAAATGGGTACCAAGGAGATAAGATTTACTTGCTTATTTTTTTCAGACATGTTTTAAGGCAAAGGCAAATAATGAATGGTTCATGGATAGCGGTTGCTCAAGGCATATGATCGGTGAAAGAAGCTTATTTCATAAACTTAAGCCTTGCAACGATGGAATGGTTGCCTTTGGCAATAATGAAAAAGGTAAAATTAAAGGTAAAGGAAATATACATAGTATTTCAAATGCATGCATAGAAGATGTTTTGTTTGTTGAAGGACTCAAACATAATTTAATGAGCATTAACCAATTATGTGATAAAGGATACAAAGTTGTGTTTGAATCATCTATATGTAATTTATTTGATGGAGAACATATCATGTTTAGTGGTAAAAGATATGGAAATGTATACTTGGTTTCACTTGATGAACTAAATGGTCAATGTCTAATGGCCATTGATAATGATCCATGGGTTTGGCATAAAAGGCTTGGACATATAAACATGGGAAATATAAAGACCCTATGGAAAAAGAGTTTGGTAGAAGGATTACCAAGATTGAAATATGACAAGGACAAGATTTGTAAGGCATGTCAATTATCAAAATAACCCAAGATGCCTTTCTCTACCAAAAAGGAAATTTCCACCACTAGGCCACTTGAATTGCTACACATGGATCTATACGGACCATCCGACATTTTAACCATTGGTGGAAAGAAATATGTATTTGTGATTGTTGATGATTTTTCAAGATTTACATGGATAATTCTATTAGCTAGCAAAGATGAAGCCTTCTCTATGTTTGCAACTTTTGTGAATTTGGTGCAAAATGAAAAACAAAGTACAATTGTAACCATAAGAAGCGATCATGGTGGGGAATTCAAAAACAAACGATTCATAGAATATTGTAATGAAAAAGGAATTCACCACACATTTTCTGCACCAAGAACTCCACAACAAAATGGAGTAGTTGAAAGGAAAAATAGAACTATAAAAGAGATGGCTAGAACAATGCTAAATGAGAGCAATTTATCCAAGAAATTTTCGGGTGAAGCTGTAAGTACAGCTTGTCATGTTTTGAACCGAGTTACCATTCGAGCAATCTTGAAAAAACCCCATATGAACTATGGAAAGGAAGGAAACCAAATATTTCTTATTTTCATGCTTTTGGATGCACATGCTATGTTTTGAACAATGGAAAAATCAACTTGGGAAAACTAAATGCTAAAAGTGATGAGGCAATATTCCTTGGTTACTCATCAAATAGCAAAGCATATAGAGTATTCAATAAACGAAACCAAGTTGTAGAAGAGTCCATACATGTTGTATTTGATGAATTTAACCAAACTCCGAGAAAGGAGGATGAACTAAGTGATGCAGATGAGACAAAAAGAAAAGAACAACCAAAGGAACTCGAGCTCAAGCCAGAAAATCTCATGGAGGAAGAGGTAAGTGAAGGTAATGATACTTACAAACCTCCAATTGATTTAAAGTTCAAAAATGCCCATCCAATTGAACAAGTTATTGGTAATGTATATGGAGTGAAAACTAGAAGATCAAAACAAAACATTTGTGGTCAATATGCTTTTGTATCAAAAATTGAATCAAATACCATTGAACAAGCTCTCAATGATGAAAACTGGGTCATTGCAATGCAAGAAGAGCTAAACCAATTTGAAAGGAACAATGTATGACATTTAGTTCCTAGACCAAATAATCATACAATCATTGGTACCAAATGGGTATTTAGGAACAAATTAGATGAAAGCGGTCTTGTAATAAGAAACAAGGCCAGATTAGTAGCCAAATGGTATTCCCAAGAAGAAGGAATTGAGTTTGAAGAATCATATGCACCCGTGGCTAGATTAGAAGCCATACGTATTTTACTAGCATTTGCTTCTCATATGAATTTCAAATTGTTCCAAATGGATGTAAAAAGTGCATTTCTGAACGGATATTTGAATGAAGAAGTGTATGTTGAACAATCCCCAGGATTTGAAGAAAATGATCAATCGAAATATGTTTATAAATTGACCAAAGCATTATATGGATTAAAACAAGCTCCAAGAGCTTGGTATGAAAGGTTGAATAAATTTTTGATTGATCATGAGTTTCAAAAAGGAAAAGTTGATACTACTTTATTCATTAAATATAAAAATAAAAATATTTTAATTGTACAAATTTACGTGGACGATATAATATTTGGTGCTACTGACGAAAATCTATGCCAAGAATTTTCTAAGATTATGCAGAGCGAATTCGAAATGAGCATGATGGGAGAATTAAATTTCTTTCTTGGACTGGAAATCAAGCAACAAAGTGAAGGGATATTTCTAAACCAGTCCAAGTATGTCAAAGATATGCTCAAGAAATTTAGTATGCAAAATAGCAAAGGGGCAAATACTCCAATGAGCTCTACAATCAAGATCGACACGGATGAAAACGGTAAATGTATCGATCAAAAGCTTTATAGAAGCATGATAGGTTCTTTGTTATATTTAACTGCTTCTAGACCCGATATTCTCTTCAGTGTTTGTATGTGCTCTAGATTTCAAGCATGTCCTAAAGAATCACATCTACTTGCTGTAAAAAGGATTTTTAAATATTTGATAAAAACTACCAATCTTGGACTATGGTATCCAAAGGGGTCAACCTTTGATTTAATCGGCTATTCGGATGCAGATTTTTCCGGCTATAAAGTATATAGAAAGAGTACTAGTGGAACTTGTCAGTTTCTTGGACATATGTTGGTTTCATGGTACTCAAGAAAACAAACAAGCGTTGCTCTATCTACAGCGGAAGCCGAATACATAGCCGCCGGTAGTTGTTGTGCCCAATTGCTTTGGATGAAACAACAATTGAAAGATTATGGTATTGATTATTTCGATATTCCTATTAGATGTGATAATACAAGTGCAATTTGTCTGACTAAGAATCCTGTACTGCATTCAAGAACTAAGCATATTGATGTAAGACACCATTTCATTAGAGAACATGTTGAAAACCATAACATTTGTTTGGAATATGTGAAAACAGAAGACCAAATTGCTGATATCTTTACCAAACCACTAGCCAAGGAATCATTTTATAAAATTAGGAATGATATGGGGATGATAAAGCTAAATTAGGAAATATCAAACAAGAAACTAAAATCTGAAAAGGTCAAGTCGATGGGTCAAGTCGACTCCATGGGAGCCAAGTCGACTCCGCCAAGTCGACTTGGGAAAGTGAAGTCGACTCCGCTTCAACAGCGAAGTCGACTCCACAGGGTCGAAGTCGACTCTGCATTAGGACGAAGTCGACTCCGAGGGACCGAAGTCGACTTCACCTAGGGCAAGTCGACTTCGCGAGCGCGCGACCGTTCCTCTTCTCTCTCTCTTTCTTTTTCTTTCCTTTCTTCTTCCTTCTTTCCCATTCCCCGCCTAATTCCCTGTTCTTCTTCCTCTCCGGCGATTTGTATCCTTCGCAAAACCTCGGCAACCAGCTGTCTTTTCTCTCTCCGGCAGATCTCTGCTCTCGCCATTGCCTCCCTTCTCTTTTCGACAGATCCCTCTCTCCGACCAACCATCTCTCTCTCTCTCTCTGTTACTCCCTGTTTCCAATGGCACCCAAAGCTAGACTCCCAAAGCTAGCAGTCAAAAAGCCAACCCAAAGACCAGTGCCCAGACCTTCTCAATCCAACACAGAAGAAGATGTCCCTAGAAGACAGAGGACACCGGCAAAAAGGGCTAGAGAAGAACCATCGACATCAACGGGTAGATGGGTTCGATTTCAAACCACTACTCAATCGTCTGATCGAGCTCCGAGGTCGGAAAGTCAACCTCAAAGCTCATCCACCTCAAGAATTCCTATCAAGAAAGGGAAAGTCTTGAAAATGCCCACGACCTATTTCAAGACTGAGCAGCAACATACCCACTTCTACAAATATTTTTATGAGCGGAAGGTATTCATTCCCAAGATCATTGATTTCAAATTTCTCAGCGACTACGAGTTTGATATAGAAGAGTTGCTTGACTTCCAAGGTTGGACACAACTGCTAAAATCTGACGAAAGGATCTATCCCGATCTCACTAGACTCTTCTACTATTTATGGGATGATACCAATTTCTCAGCCTATGTCAAAGGAAGCGAGATGTATCTGGGTTCAATAAATAACCCAAATCAAGATGAAGCCTTAAGGAGACTCGGGAGCATTCTTCAAGTACCCTATGAAGAAGAACGACTTCCTAATGACCTGACAATGGACAAAATCTACAACGAGCTGACAAAGAGCAATAAGTACCATGCGGGCACAAAGTTTTTGCATTACATGGATCTTTCTCCTAGGCTCAGAGTCCTCCGTCTGCTAATCGCCCACTGTATCTATCCAAAAGGGGGCGGGAGAAATCAATTGAATCCACAAGAAGCTATGATCCTGTGGATGTTAATAAATAAAGTCAAGATCAGCCTTCCCAGGCTATTTCTAGAAGCCTTGGCATGCAAGAAAGATAATCCAAGAGGCGTACTACCTTACGGATCCTGGATCACGAGAATCCTTGAGCGGTTCGAGGTAGATATTGACGGGGAACCATTTGAAGTCCCCAAAACGACGAACGCCATCAACAAGGCTCTGCTCCAAAGAATGAAAATCAACCTGGAAAAATTCAGAGATGATCGAATCAGGGAGAAGCTAGGCGAGCCAGCTAGAGAGCATGAGGACCATGCACAAGCTGAGGGGGAGCAACCTCCCGAAGCACCGCCTGCTCAAGAAGAACCCGCATCTCCCATATCG
Source organism: Annona cherimola (assembly GCA_030490835.1). Lineage (NCBI taxonomy): Eukaryota > Viridiplantae > Streptophyta > Magnoliopsida > Magnoliales > Annonaceae > Annona > Annona cherimola. The sequence goes on from CM059972.1 coordinate 37,216,667, forward strand.
CACGGATCCTATTCTCCGCAAGGATCTGCTGCACGTGAACGGGCGCCTCCAACTTGATCTGAGGAGGTCACCTTGAAGGTTCTGAGAGATGAAATCGTTGCCATCCGAGAAGAAATGGGGCAACAAGAGAACCGGATGACAAGTCTTGTCACCGGAGTTCTAAATGCACTTCAGGATATGCATTCCCGACAGGATCGAATCGATCGGGAATTGCGTACCATCCGATATCATCTCGCCTCAGGCCGTCACAAGAAGCGACCCATGCCTGAACTTGATCCCTTCGAATCGGGTTCAGTTCATCGCGAGCCGTCTCCCGCACCCGTTTCCTCCTTCTACTCATCAGCCCATGTCCGTCCCATCAAACCAACTCAATCTGTCTATCCCATTTCCCAATTTCAATTTACTAAGTCTTTGGTAATTGAATCATTTTTGATAGATTGACAAAAAGGGGGAGAAGATAGATTAAGATAGATTAGGTTTAAGTTTTTTTTTGGTTGGGCAATTTGTATCTAGGGTTTCATTTTTGCTTACTTTGAAATTTTGTAAAATGAAACTTGATATATATGAAAGATGCTTTATAAATGATAAACCTGTTAATGATTGTTTCTATACTTTGCTTAAAAGGTATGCTTTGCTTGAAAAGTATTCAATATGAACTCTATGTTAAATGATCTGAATATGTTTTGAACTCTATGACAATGCTCTGTTTCTTTTTAAAGAACATGTCTTTGATTGAAAGTTATCAACTCAAATTAAGTTTTGTCAATCATCAAAAAGGGGGAGATTGTTGTAAACAATGTTCAAAACAAAACAAAATTGATCAAAGCATGAGTTTTGATGATTAACAAAGACTAATTTGAGTATATCAAGTATAGTAATGAGTTTGCCAAATGTTTTAAGGAACTGAAATAGTCAAGTCGATCCCCAAGTCGACTTGGACTTCGACTTAGGGTGAAGTCGATCCCAAAGTCGACTCTATTATCAACTTGAAACAGAACTTCAAAGGCAAAATCAAAACTGGAAGAATAGCAGGTGAAGTCGCAGGCTAAGTCGACTCCACTTGCGATTTGGGAAGCCAAGTCGCAAACGAAGTCGACCTCACTATCGACTTCAGTCGAGAAAAACTGTCCAGACCTGATTTTGGGGCACGAAGCTGCCCAAGTTGCAGACGAAGTCGACTCCAGGTGCGACTTGGGCAAAGTCGCAGACAAGGTCGACTCCACCTTCGACTTGAGAAGTTCAGACTTGAAAGATGCATTCCCAAGCTCATTCCAAGAATCTATTTGGACTTTCTCAAATCCAAGTAATATGCAAAGTCCATGTTCAACATTAACTTGAGTATTCTTGAGATTCAAGATAAAGATTCAAGTTCAAGTTCAAATCAAGTCTATCAAGCCCAAGGCAAATTGTCAAGCTTGCTTCCAAATGAAGATATATTCAAGATATGAAGATCAAACGACTCCAAAGCAAGCAAGGTGCATGAATATATCATGCAAGGACTCAAGCTCTCCTAAGAATCATAAGATTCAAGACAATCCAAGATAAACCAAAGACAAGGACTTCAAGATCAACAAGATCTACAAGTATAAGGGATTATTTCAGAATGAAAATGATTAAAGGAAACAAGCCAAGCAAGATAGAGGAAGATCAAATGAAGAAAAAAGCATATTTTGCAAAGACCAAGTCAAGTCGCAACCCAAGTCGACTCCATGATCGACTTGAGTTGAAGTCGGAAGCCAAAGTCGACTCAAGACTCAGACTTGGAAACTGACAAGGTGAAGTCGCACCCGAAGTCGACTTCACCTGCGACTTGGGTCAAGTCGATGCCCAAGTCGACCCTGACTGGAACTTGAAGTTGCGACGGAGAAGCGAAGTCGCACCCGAAGTCGACTCCATCTGCGACTTGGGCGAAGTCGCATCCGAAGTCGACTCCACATGCGACTTGGGTCGTAACGGTCGGAATTTATTCGAACGTTGGTGCATTAAATGCGCGCCACCTACCTTCTAACGTTCGGATTCCCTCCAAAATTATAAAAGACATTCATGGTGGACGAGGGAAGTAGCTGAGAATCATTAAGTGTGGATAACTACCATCTACAAGATCTTTAAAGAGATCAAGCCAATCAAAGAGGAAGAACTTTGCTTCAAACTGCAAGAGCTCAACTACTGATCATTCAAAGCCAATTCAACAAGTTCTTCTCTGCGCCAAACTGCTTCTACACAACTGTAAAGTGTAGTTTTCTTATTGTTTCTTTTGTATGTGTTGAACTTGATTTAGTTTGAGGAACTAAGATCAAGTGTAAGCAAAGTAGTGTGTGATTGGAGTGTAACTCATCACCTACTTGTGCTGTGATTTGTTGAAGCCCCCTAGAGCTGGAATCTAGAAGAGAGCAGTGACTCTAATTGTATTTGAGGAATACAATAGTGGAACCCAAGTCACAAGGAGTGTGAGCTTGGAAGAGTGGAGTAGGGAGGTTGCCCGAACCACTATAAAAATCCTGTGTACTTGATTTATATTTTTGCCATTTACATTACATTGCTTTCCATTTCGTTTCTTCATTAAGAGGACTGGATTAATCTGGGGTTAAGTTTCTGTTTAAGATATAAATTTTTTAAATACCCAATTCACCCCTCCCCTCTTGGGTTTTGCCATCAAATCAGGACCAACACTTCTCTGCGCCAAATTGCTACTACACATCTGTAAAGTGTAGATTCTTTTGTTATTTGATTTGTTTGTATTGAACTTGATTTAGTTTGAGGAACTAGGATCAAGTAAAGGCAAAGTCGTGTGTGATTGGAGTGGAACTCATCACCTACTTGTGCTGAGATTTGTTGAAGCCCCCTAGAGCTGGAATCTAGAAGAGAGCAGTGGCTCTAATTGTATTTGAGGAATACAATAGTGGAACCCAAGTCACAAGGAGTGTGAGCTTGGAAGAGTGGAGTAGGGAGGTTGCCCGAACCACTATAAAAATCCTGTGTGCTTGATTTATATTTCTGCTCTCTACATTATATTGCTTTCCATTTCGTTTCTTCATTAAGGGGACTAGATTAATCCGGGGTAAAGTTTCTGTTTAAGTTGAAATTTTTTAAATACCCAATTCACCCCTCCCCTCTTGGGTTTTGCCATTAACTCGGGGCCATCAAAAATTTCAGCACTTAGAATTTTTCTCCAAACTTCAATCCATGTAACCGATCACCCCTTTTATAAGCTGGATTTGCTCTAGCTGTGGGCCCCACTTGGGGTGTTTTTTCGACAAAAATTAATGTATTCTTATCCCCTCTAATTTGCTGGTTAATTGACAGCCAAGTAAAATAATTTTTATCATTTTTCTTAAATGCAAAAATCTGCTCAAATCCTCACCATCCAAGCTGTCCACTTGGCACGTCCATAGCTGCTGCCCATTTTCATATTTTTTTTCCAATTTTTAATAATCTCATTTTAAGAAAAAATCATACACCTAATTATCATTTAATTAGTCCATTAATTTTTCATAAAAAAATTAATAAAAATGATTACAGTACCATCAAACAGTGCATGTCCATATGCAACCAAGTTGCCCACATTTTTAACCTTTCATGGTAGCTGCTGTCCACGATTTTTCTTGGATTTTTTTCACATGAATAAATGCCCATTTATGTGTCCCTACATTTCAGCTAGGTTAGAGCTTATTTTATAAAAAAAAAAAAAACACAGTTGCAACAACTCATGGACGTCCATATGCATGTCACCATGCTATGCTAGTTTGAGCTCTCCTTAGCCCCTTAAATGTGGACATTAATGCATGGATAATTCATGAGATTTTTGCATTTTGTAATTATACATAAAATACCCTGCATTGCACCTACATTTGACACCTATTTCGTCCATTAAAAATTGCATTAATTCCATGCACTCTAGCATTTAATGCATGGTACTCTTGAGGTGCAAAAGTCAACCATATACACCTTTTCTAATTCAGGTATTTTTCCATCATAATATGCTTGATCTAAACCTTCCAAAATTTTAATCTCATGATTTCATTCAACCGTTTCAAATTTCACCTCAATCTGATTTTCCTAGCTCACGTTATAGCCGTTTGAAGTTAACGGTTATAATTGAGATATATCAATAAATCATTAAACTAATTTCATCATGGATTTTCATAACCCTATAATCTCATAATATCAAGTCTATCATCATCAACTTCCCTGTTAAATTTCACTTGAATCCGCCTTACAGGCGTTGAGTTATGAATTTTCTATGATTTTCCAACATAATTCCATAGTTTCCACTTTAATCTCCATTAATTAAATCATGGAAATTAAACTAAACATTCTTGCCACGTTAGCATGTTTTAATCCTCATTATGCCCCTTTAGTCACCTTCACTCATATTGGGCTCTGGCGATTAAATATTTAATCACCATTCTTAATTGAACCCTAATTGCAAAATATCATAAAATCCTAAAATCATCCAAAAATTCCATTTAATCATATATAAGTCACACGTACATGTTCAATGCACACATTGAATCCTCCTTAGGTTGGGGTTTCACAATCTTCCCCCTCTTATAACAGGTTTCGTCCCGAAACCGTTTATTTTTAAATTAATTGGGTATTCCCTTTCTACTTCTTTTCTTAGTTCCCAAATATTCTTACTTTCAGAATATTTGTTCCATTGAACATCATCATATTTAATTAACCATAGCTAACCTGCATATAAAGAATTCCACCTATTGGTTTCCTTTACAGGTAGTGCATGTGTGGTTACATATTGGCAATTTATGGTTAAATGATTATCATCGAAATTAAACAAGACCATTACCAAACTTTCTAAAATTTAATCCATACCTGTAACCACCTCATCCTCTTTCTCCCATGACTCCATGCACATGTACCAGGTTCGTAGAGGTAACCTGTCGGTTAGTTGCTCCTAGCAGCTTTGGTTGTGCGGCTTTTTCACGTCCTTGCGACGCTTGTGCTTAGCCAATTCACACAATCACAATCATGTGATATTATCCATCATCATAAACGTCACTACTATCATCATCATATATCATTTATTCCATCATGATAAGCACATATCTAATCATCATAAAATCATGTATATCTCATTATAATGATTCAATCATTATACTTAGACTTTTCCATGCCTATTTACCAATTCATGTTCTGATACCAACTTCTGTAGTATCATACCTATCATTTCATCATACTTTATTTTCTCCTTCCCACGCTTGTTCACCAATCCTTGCTCTGATACCATTCTCTGTGGCACCCCAACCCGACCGGCACATCCTTACCTCAAGATCTATCGATTGGTAAATGTGCATCAGGATTGTTGCCCTGATCATGCGGCAGGTTTTAATTAGATATTTATCCACTTAATCCTTAAGAGTTTATATCATTCCACTTGTTTCAACTTTCCATCAAATGCCTTTCTAGGCCATTATATCATCTGAGAATTACACATGTCATCTCATAGCCTTTATACTTATTCATATCATGATATTTCATGCCATAACATTTATCCATAAAAAAATTTCACCAATCCATAGGCATAAAACATAACATAATTATTCTACAACATTGAATAACAATTTAATTGTTAACATTCATAAGTTCATATACAGGTACTCATGGAAAATCGTTCATCCTTGAATCTCCACCTGTGCTCCTTGTCTCCTTCCGTTCACCTGTCTATGGGTTTGGAAAACAAAACGTGAGTTAAAATTCAACTCAATAAGCAAGTTGTATATTTTTCAGAAAAATTTATTTTTGGAGGCAATATTCTTTAAAAACATTTCCCTCCATTCAGTAGAGACATTTAGTAAGTGATCAACTACCTGCGGAGCAGAAACTTTTTCAGAAATCATTCATGAAAATCATTCATGAAAACCATTCATGTAGACCATTCATAAATCCCAGTTTTTGGGCATTTCATAAAATTGGATGTGCAAATTCATCATTTCCATTCATGACATTATCCTTCATGTGACGGTACGCTAGCACGGGGAACCCTCTTTCATGACATGATCCTTTTCATCCTTGGCACCGGACCTACCGACTTGGCAACGTCAAGGGGGACTCCTTGTCCACTTACTACCTCGACTAGCCTACTTGACTTCCATTCCATGCATGACCTTTAGTCACCCCGACATTATATACCCCTTACACATGGAACTTCTCATTCTCATGTAGAGAATTCTTTGCACCATTCCTTTTTAAACATCATTTCAATGAAACATTGTTTAAATCCATGTTTCATCACTTGTCATAAATACTTGCGAAATGGTAAGCAAATCACTTGTCATAATTGAAATAACATTTCAATTCACATTGAAATAAAAACATTTCAATACGCATATAGACAAGGAATGACCATCCTTAAATACCTTAGAAAGCATTTAAAACAAAACTCATTTAGAAAGCTGCTTACTTACCTTGCTTGTTTAGCTTTCCGTTTTGATTATCCCTTTGACTTTGCCTATACATATAATAATGACATAGCATTCATAACATTTTCATTTGCTTTCTTAGTTTTCCAACCCATAATCCATTAACCTACATAACCCACTTGAATTCCAAGTCGGGTATACATACATCGTACTCACTTGTGCATCATACCATCCATTCCTTATCATGTCCCCAACCCATAGGTAGGGTATTCATTCATAAACATAACAACCATCCATAACTCATCATATGGAGGTTCATTACCTTCCATTTATCATTTATTTTTCACCTTTCCTACGTCCATGCTCATTCTAAGCATATGAATGACATCTTAAGCTTCATAATTAAATCTCAACTTTTGAGATAATTCAATAATCATTCATACAGCAACATCCTTATGCATTTCATCACATATTCATGCATATTTTCATTTTAGCAACTTCACAAAAATCATACATCATCCATTCGTGCTTAGTCTTCCACATACACCCATCTTACAACACATATCTTGGGTGTTTCTTAAAATTTCTCAAGTCAGCAACTTGTATCACAATTCAGAATGGTTAACACCCTTAATTAACATATAAATTAGGATTTATTTCTGGAATTTTAATTCACTAATCATAGGTTTCCAAAACAGCAACTTTGGAACCCGTTTTTCACACGTTTAACGTGTCTTTTGACACTTAACCCTAAACAGTTTTATAATTCTGAATTTCCAGAAATTAATCCAACTTTTCCTAGCCCAAATATAGGGTATTAACACATATTTAGCATTCATAAATAAAAACCTCTCAAAACAGCAACTTATTTCACCATTTTGGTTACCGTTTTCGCCTCATTTGGACACCGTTTCATAAAATTCATAAAATCAGATTTGGAGTTTATCTTCCAAAATCCTTTTGGGAATCAGTAGTACCCTAACCCTAGGGCATTTTACCCTACATAACTTTCATAAATCATTTAATCTCATTTCCACACCGTTTTAACATAAAAATGGAAAAATAGGGACATATATGCAACCCTAAGTTCCATACCTTATAAAATCAGTAGATTATTCATAAATCATCATATGACTTACATTAAATCATGATTTATATCCCATTATAAGTCAAATTCCATCACAAAATCATGAAATTTAACATTTATCTTGATTTATTCCTTAAGTTGTCCGTAATGCTAAATTCAGGCACAATGAATTCTCAAAATCTTGAATTAATATCAAATCAAGTAGTTTTGATCTAAAATTTTTATCATACCTTAATAACTACATGAATTAACCAAAATAAATATTTTCAGCATGAAGTATTTAGTATTTATATTTATTTTTATATTTTTACTCTGTTGGACAGCAACACCCCTTTTCAGACAGCCTTAATCACGTGAATTATAACCCATACTAATATCACCAAAAATAAATTTTGATTTTTGTCGAGTTATCTTAATGATGGTTTATACATCATATAAAAATTTCAAATAAAAATACTTCTACAAAAATTATTAAAAATTATTTACTACAGCTGATCCTGTCACCCGTTCTACCCTGTTTAGGTTGATATTCTCGGATTTTTAATTTGAAACCTGCTTAATATTTCAATCCAAAATTTGGTAATACCTTAATTATCATATAATAAGCTTGTAAACAAATTTTCATGGTAAAAATACTTCGTTTACTACTTCGTTCATATTTTGGTTTATAACATCATATAACTTCCAGATTTGAAGTATAAAATCAAAATTAACATATACTTACTTGATTAATTGGTAATCCCTCCTTTCCCCCTTTTTTTTTCCTTCTATTTTCTTCCTCCTTTCTGGTCTAGGGCTGGACGTGAGTTTCTGTTCTTGACGGAGAAAATTTCAGCACTTAGAATTTTTCTCCAAACTTCAATCCATGTAACCGATCACCCCTTTTATAAGCTGGATTTGCTCCACTGTGGGCCCCACTTGGGATGTTTTTTTCACAGAAATTAATGTATGCTTATCCCCCCTAATGTGCTGGTTAATTGACAGCCAAGTAAAATAATTTTTATCATTTTTCTTAAAGGCAAAAATCTGCTCAAATCCTCACCATCCAAGCTGTCCACTTGGCACGTCCATAGCTGTTGCCCATTTTCATATTTTTTTTCCATTTTTTAATAATCTCATTTTAAGGAAAAATCATACACCTAATTATTATTTAATTAATCCATTAATTTTTCATAAAAAATTAATAAAAATTATTATAGCACCATCAAAAAGTGCACGTCCATATGCAACCAAGCTGTCCACTTTTTTAACCTTTCATGGCAGCTGCTGTTCACGATTTTTCTTGGATTTTTTTCACATGAATAAATGCCCATTTATGTGTCCCTACATGTCAGCTAGGTTAGAGCTTATTTTATATAAAAAAAAAAACACAGGTGCAACAGCCCATGGACGTCCATATGCATGTCACCATGCTATGCTAGTTTGAGCTCTCCTTAGCCCCTTAAATGTGGACATTAATGCATGTATAATTCATGGAATTTTTGCATTTTGTAATTATGCATAAAATACCCTGCATTGCACCTGCATTTGACACCTATTTGGTCCATTAAAAATTGCATTAATTCCATGTACTCTAGCATTTAATGCATGGTACTCTTGAGGTGCAAAGTCAACCATATACACCTTTTCTAATTCAGGTATTTTTCCATCATAATATGCTTGATGTAAACCTTCCAAAATGTTAATCTCATGATTTCATTCAACTGTTTCAAATTTCACCTCAATCCGATTTTCCTAGCTCACGTTATAGTCGTTTGAAGTTAACGGTTAAAATTGAGATATAATCAATAAATCATTAAACTAATTTCATCAAGGATTTTCATAACCCAATAATCTCATAATCTCAAGTCTATCATCATCAACTTCCCTGTCAAATTTCACTTGAATCCGCCTTATAGGCATTGAGTTATGAATTTTCTATAATTTTCCAACATAATTCCATAGTTTCCACTTTAATCTCCATTAATTAAATCATGGAAATTAAACTAAAAATTCATGCCACGTTAGCATGTTTTAATCCTTATTATGCCTCTTTAGTCACCTTAACTCACATTGGGCTCCGGCGATTAAATATTTAATCACCATTCTTAATTGAACCCTAATTGCAAAATATCATAAAATCCTAAAATCATCCAAAAATTCCATTTAATCATATATAAGTCACATGTACATGTTCAATGCACACATTGAATCCTCCTTAGGTTGAGGTTGCACAGCAACCAAGGTTTGTCATGGCACTCCAACCTATGCTAGAGTTGCTTGCCATTATTGTAATAAGTTTTGAAACAAAATATATTAGTGAAAGTCCTCTTGAGTTGTTAGGTTTTATGATACTAATATTCATTGACCCATTACATGGGTACCAAAAAGAAAGAAGATATCATATTTGTGATATAGGTTTTATTTGAAACAAATGTAAAGTCATCCATAAGATGAAAGAGCATGAATTGCAAAAGAAAGGGGGAGTTGAGCAAAATGGTGATAACTTTCATTAAAGGTAAGTGAAAGTATGTTGCTCTCATAGCCCCTTCTATATAAAGACATTACTAAGTAAATTATGTCGCATTGTAGATCATATGCTTGTGTCTCAAAACAAACGATTTGAATGCATCAAGAATATAATTACTTAATTTGAATAAAATATGGAGGCCACATAAGCATATTAAATGATGATTCCACTATAGGGCATGTTTTCTAATTCAAAAATTCAAAATTTGTGGGTAAAAAGTCCAGCAAAATCCAGTGTGATTAATGGCTGAAGATTGGGCAGGAATTGTTGGCACAAAATGCCAAATTTGTTGGGGGGGGGTCAATAGGGGACATGTAAGGGTTGTTTTGAGCAGATTTTTATTTTTTAAAAATTCTTCAAAAATGTAAATTAAGAGGATAAACATTCTAGCAATTCAACGAGATAAATATGGATTTAGTAAACGTCAAAAATGATGCAAAAAATTAAAAGTGAAAACATATATATATATATAAAGGAGAGAGGGCAGCTCACGTTTCTTTCTCTAGTGGACAACTTGTTGTAAAAAAATATTTTAAGTCCAGCAATAATGGGCGTCCCAAGCTTGGAGAAAAGAGAGGAAAAAGGGAAGAAAAAGAGGAGGAGAAAGAGGAAGAAATCAAGTTTGACAAGTGGAAGCAAAAACAGCATAAGTTCAAGTAGGTATCCAACTAAGTTTGGTTTATAAATTTCTAAGTTTTCTAGATCAATTCATGGGTCATAAATTGATTCATTTATGAATCCTAAATGATGATTTATGAAGCCCTTAATAGGATTACTATCTTGGAGGCATGTATGAAACCCTAGGTAATGTATTGATCCTTATATAAAATATATGGATGATATTTTGCAATATATGGAATTGGAAGATTAAATAATGAATTATGAAATGTAAATTCGGATGAATAGTGAAACGTGAATAGTAAATGTGAGATTAAGGAATACGTTAAGTTAATCACTTTGGATTAACATAATCATAAAAGACGAAAAAGGAAGCTTCCCACAAAAGGAAAAAATAGCCACATTTTGATTTATTTAGTATTTTCGGATTTTTATGGATTTTTGTGAAGAAAATGAAGAAAAATTCATATCTTGCAATCTGGACGTCGGATTGAGATGAAATTTTTTATGGATGGCCAAGATATTATGATGAACATGATGAATGGTTTAAGATTTAATGAAAATCATGTATTAAGGGTCAAGATTCAACGTCAGTTGGAGGTCAAAAAGTAGCTTCACTTTTTCATTAATTATATTTGACATTGGGATTAATTTTAATTAATTAAAAAAATTAAATAATTAACGAAAAGCTGCAATGGCTGCTGGAGGCTTGACTTTTGGGCCAAAATCCAATGGTCCTAAATCAATCTTATCAAAAATCAACGGTTGAGATGAATTAGCTTAAAAAAATTAATTTCAATAAATCAAAAATCATTAAATAAATAGGGGCTAGCTAGGGTGGCATGAACAGTACCTAGGGGGCTGCACATTGCTCAAGGGTTGCTTGGAAATTGCTTGGAAATTTTCTTGGCAAAAATATTTATAATTTCGTCCAAATTCAAGGGGGTAAATTGAAAATATGTGAAAAATGCCACCCTATAAAAGGGGAGCATGGGGTAAACGACCAAAGCACACCACCCAGCTCCATTGAGCATTTCCAACCCCCAAAATTTATTTGTGGCCTTAGAGAGAGAAGGAGAGAAGGAAGGAGAGAGAAAGGCCAAGTAGGAGGAGAGTTTTTCTACTTAAGGTAAGGGAATTCTTCCCGAATTTCTTTTGGTTGTTAAGTAGGGTAAAATCATGCTTTGATAATGCCTAAGTATGAGAAAATAAGTATGGTTATAATGCCAAAGCGCAATTATGCCTAAACATAAAAAATTTGGAGCGAAGATAGAGTATTCGGAAAAATAACGTATGATATGTGAAAATAATGCTCCAAAATTGCTACATGATGATTTGGGATGAATAATAATGATGATATATTAATTTCGTGATTTTTGGATTTAAGGATTATGCTTAAGTGAAATTATGATGGATTTTAGTATATGAAGAAAATGATTTATTTAGCCAAGTTAATGATGATAAATTCAAAATTCATGAATTTTCCTGTGATATACTAACTAAGAGCTATGTCATGGTATTTTTTATTTTTGGAAAAAATATAAATTTTTGGAACCCATGAACAGTAACCCACGTAGTTGTGAACAGTAACCTCAGGTGAACAATAACTCATGAACAATGATAAATGAACAGTAACTCCATGAATAGTGATCATGAACATTAACTCATGAACAGTGATGATGAACAGTACCATGAATAGTAAAAACATAGATTGGGTGGAAAAAAATGAGATTAGTATTTATAGATAGAATTTTTAAAGGGATTTATGGATAAAAAAAATCTATATAAGGAGGCAATAACCAAGTATCTTTATAAGATTAACCTCTATGGGAATGAGGTAATGAATGATTATAAAGCAAGCATGGAAACAAATCTAAGACATAGAATGATATAAATAAAATATCATTTTTTCTTGTATAGGAAAAGGAAAGGAAAAGGTGGAGGACACGGACTGAGGAGGTAAGCAAGCAAACTTTTTTTAAAATGTGATTTTATTGCTTCATTGTAAGCAAGCAAAGTCATTCCTATAATGTTTTGAAATGATGAATGTTTATGAGTTTTTATGAAAAGTCATGCCGACATATTGATATCATGTGATGTTCACGGACATGTGCACATGTATGATGCATAATGAAGAGGCTTTGGTGAAGGAAGTAAGATCGGGGATCCCTCTTCACCATTGCCAAGTCGCAAGGGCTGTGTGCCGGCGGCGTTCTCCCAAGAGGTGGGGGCATAAGGAAGAGGCTTTAGTAGAGGTAGAAAGCGAATCAGAGGGTCCCCCTTCACTATTGCCGAGTCATATGGCTCTGTGCTGGCGGCGTCCTCCCAAGAGGTGAAGGCAAAGGAATGTTATGTGTGAATGAATGCATTGCATTTTCATACATGGATTGAAAATGAAAGCATGAATTTGAAATGATGTTTTAAAGAGATGGTGCAAATAATTCTTTATATGAGAATGATAAGTTACCTAGTGTAAGAGGTATATAATGCCGGGAAAATCAAAAGTCATGCATATAGGAGACCATGTAGGTGTCAAGAGGACGAAAGGTTCCCCTTGATGAGGCGAAGTCGGAGAGAGCCGGCGTATTGGACCATGCTATGTGAGATGTTCCCTGGGCTAGCATACCCACACACAAAGGTTTATGTCAGGAATGGAAAAGAAGCATTTGCACATCCAATGTTTATGAAACGATTTTTATGAAAATGTTTCTATGCATTTGATAGTTGATCACTTGGTAAGTGTCTTCTATCGAATGGAGAGGAATGCATTTAAATGAAAGAAAAATGCTTCCTTGTTGAGTTTTGACTCATGTTTTGTTTTCCCAACCTCAGACAGGTGTAGAGAAAGCCAAGAGATGAAGGGCATGTGTTGCTAAAGGAAAAGAGAAATCTACAAAGGTTAGTAGATTTTCGTATGAATAAATGCCCTAATGGGATATGGTGAAAAAGACATAGGTTGTATGAAATTATGAAGTGATGAATAATATGAGAAGTTGATAATTTATGATGATATGGATAAGTCCATTATGAATGATGATGAGTATATGTTTATGTGATGAAAGAAAAGAAAAAGAAATGAAAAAAAATTTGGATGGGATCCAATTAAAAATCCCGCAATGAGATCAGGGCAACAATCTTGAGTCACACTTACCAATTGACAAGATCCCGGAGTAAGAACTATGTGGACGCCTCGGTTCGGGGCGCCACAACTAAATGCTAAGTGAATTAGAGAATTCAATTCAAATTTTCAAGAAGGCTTTCTATGGTTTTAGGGTTAATTATCCTAACTATACCATGTTGGAATTTTTGTAAATTTCCAATTAAAGTTGTTATTTTGAGCATATGATTTGTTTGGAATATGTTAAATATTTCCATGATTAATATATGTTGAACTCAGCATGTTTGATGAACCTTAGAAGGGGGAGACATAGACTTGATGATTTGATGAAAATTCTACTCATTTAAGGGTGGAATTGGTGTATAACCTAAGCAACACGATATGTGAGAAATTATGAGGGTAAAATACCCTAAATTTAAGGTGGTATGGATGTCTAACATGGGCTAAAAATAATATTCAAAAATCTGTTTTACTTGGACATGTGATGTAGACATCCAAAGATGGAAAACTATGATGAAAAGATGCTGTTTTGGGCGACTTGCTTTATAGACTTTGATTTCATGAAAACATCCTAAATATGGAGCAAGAAGAGGATGTCTAAGGCTGAAATTTAAAATATAAAAATCTATTTATGGGACACATATTGATATGGACTTTTAACATGGACAATATGATGGAAAAGTTGCTGTTTTGGAACCACATAATTAAGAGAATTTAATTTTATAAATATACTCTAAAATATGTGCAAAATAAATATTTTAATTTGTGGCGCCCCTAACCGGGGTGCCTATAAGCCTTACTCCGGGACCGATTTTGATTGGTAAATGTGAGTCAGGATTGTTGCCCAGATCACGTGGCGGGTACTTAATTGGATCTCGTCCAATTTTTTTTTTCTTCTCTTTCATCACATAAACATATACTCATCATTATTCATAATGGACTCATCCATATCATCATTGTTGGTCCCGAGTTGATGGCTAAACCCAAGAGGGGAGGGGTGAATTGGGTTCTTTAAAAAAAAATTTGGTAAATTAAAAATCTTTACCCCTTGAAAGATTAATCCCCTTTTGAAAGCAAATAGAGAGCAATTAAGATAAAGCGGTAAAAGGAAGCAGAAGATAAGATTTATAGTGGTTCGGGCAAACCTTCCCTACTCCACTCTTCCAAGCTCACACTCCGTTGTGACTTGGGTTCCACTATGTATTCCTCGAATACACTTAGAGTCTCTGCTCTCTTCTAGATTCAAGCTCTAGGGGGCATATACAACTTAGAGCCTATGCTCTCTTCTAGATTCTAGCTCTAGGGGGCATAAACAACACACTGCACAAGTAGGTGATGAGTCACACTCCAATCACACTACTTTGCATACGCTTGATCTTAGCTACCCAAGCTAAATCAAGGTTAATACAACAAGACTTTAAAATAAGAAAAACTACACTTTACAGAGATGTGTAGGCAGGTTGAGCTCGAGAAAGAAATTAGAAGCAGCTTGGATGAGTATCGATGAAGCAGCTTGCAACTTGAAGCTCTTTCTTCCTTTGAATGTATATGGACCACTCAAAAATGGAGAAAAGGAAATAGAAATACTTTCTTGCACTTCTTTTCTCTCTTTGGACTTTGTGATGTGTATATGAGTGTCTTGTATATTCTTTCACGTTCATTTGAGTGTCCTTTTATAGAGTGAGGAAGATTTGAACGTTGTAGAGGTGGTTGGCGCGCAATAAATGATCTCCAACGTTCAAAAATTCGAACGTTATTTTCCAAGTCGAAGATGGAGTCGACTTGGCCTGCGACTTGGCTTCCAAGTCGCACCTGGAGTCGACCTCGTGTGCGACTCCAGTTCTTCAGATTCCCAAGTCTGAGTCTTGGGTCGACTTGGCCTCAGAATTCAACTCAAGTCGATCCTGGAGTCGACTTGGGTTGCGACTTGGCTCGGCCTTTGCTAAAAATGCTTTGATCTTCATTTGATCTGCTTCTATCATGCTTGGCTTTCTTCCTTTGAATCATTTTCATTCTGGATGATTCCTCATACTTGTAGATCTTGTTAATCTTGAAGTCCTTATTTTTGGTTTATCTTGGATAGGCTTAAACCTCATGAATCTTTGGAGAGTTTGATTCTTGTAGAACAGATTCATGTACATTACTTTGCTTTGGAGTCATTTGATCTTTAGGACTTGATAGACTTGATTTGATCTTGAACATGTATTCTTACTTTGAACTTGAGTGAAACTCAAGTTATCTTTGAGAATAGTCTTTGCTCCTTGATTTGGATCTTGATAAAGTTCAAGTAGGTTCTTGGAATGGGCTTGGAACTGCATTTTGAAGTCTGAACTTCTCAAGTCGAGGATGGAGTCGACCTTGTCTGCGACTTCACCCAAGTCGCACCTGGAGTCGACTTGGCCTGCGACTTGGGCAGCTTTGTGCCCCAAAATCAGGCCTGGACAGTTTTTCTCGACTGAAGTCGATAGTGGGGTCGACTTCGTGTGCGACTTGGCTTCCCAAGTCGCAAGTGGAGTCGACTTAGCCTGCGACTTCACCTGCTACTCTTCCATTTCTGATTTTCCCTTTGAGGTTCAAAGTCAAGTCGATAGTGGAGTCGACTTTGGGATCGACTTCACCCTAAGTCGAAGTCCAAGTCGACTTGGGGATCGACTTGGCTATTTCAGTTCCTTAATCATTGAGCAAACTCATTAGTACTCTTTAATATACTCTAATTAGCCTTTGTTAATCATCAAAACTTAAGCTTTGGTCAATTTTGTTTTGTTTTAAATATTGTTTCTAACAATCTCCCCCTTTTTGATGATTGACAAAACTAAATTGAGCTTGTTCCTTTTAAGATAATTGCATTTCAAAAACAGAACATAACTGTCATAGCTTTCAACAAAATATGACTTTCAAACATTCAGAACACATATCAATCATAAACACCTATTTGAGCATAAAAAAGTTTCATATATCATTCATGTTTTCAGTTTACAATGTAAAGCAAAAATGAAAATGAAACTCCTAAATACAAACTACCTGACCCGAAACTCAAAAATTCTACTCAATTCCTATTCTATCTCCCCCTTTTTGTCAATCTATCAAAAATTTGTCAATTCGCAAAGACTTTGTGAATTGAAATTGAGAGATGGGGTATGAGAGAGGTTTGATGGGACGGTTATGGGCTGATGAATAGAAGGAGGAAACGGGTGCGGGAGACGGCTCGCGATGAACTGAACCCGATTCAAAGGGATCAAGTTCAGGCATGGGTCGCTTCTTGTGACGGCCTGAGGCGAGGTGGTATCGAATGGTACGTATTTCCCGATCGATTCGATCTTGTCGGGAATGCATATCATTGATAGCATTCAAGACCTCAGTCACAAGACTAGTCATCCTATCCTCTTGATGACCCATTTCTTCCCGAAGAGCCGAAATCTCTTCTTTAATGCTCTGAAGCGTGGCCTCTTGAGATGATGTAGGAGGCGCTCGTTCGGGTGCAGCAGATCCTTGAGGTGAGTAGGATCCGTGCGTCGCGGGACATGCGGGCTCCGCTTGAGCAGGCGGTGCTTCGGGAGGTTGCTCCCCCTCAGCCTGTGCGTGGTCCTCTTGCTCTCGGGCTGGCTCGCCTAGCTTTTCCCGGATTCTATCTTCTCTGAATTGCTCCAGATTGATCTTCATTCGTTGGAGTAGTGCCTTGTTGATTGCATTCGTCGTTTTGGAAACTTCAAATGGTTCCCCGTCGATGTCTACCTCGAACCGTTCTAGAATCCTAGTGATCCAGGATCCGTAAGGTAGTACGCCTCTTGGATTGTCTTTCCGGCACGCCAAGGCTTCTAGAAATAGCCTGGGAAGGCTGATCTTGACTTTACTGATTAACTTCCACAGGATCATGGCTTCTTGTGGATTCAATTGATTTCTCCCGCCCCCTTTTGGATAGATACAGTGGGCGATTAGCAGACGGAGGACTCTGAGCCTAGGAGAAAGATCCATGTAATGCAAAAACTTTATGCCTGCATGGTACTTGTTGCTCTTTGTCAGCTCGTTGTAGATTTTGTCCATTGTCAGGTCTGTAGGAAGTCATTCTTCTTCATAGGGTACTTGAAGAATGCTCCCGATTCTTCTTAAGGCTTCATTTTGATTTGGGTTATTTAGAGAACCCAGATACATCTCGCTTCCTTTGACATAGGCTGAGAACTTGGTATCATCCCATAAATAGTAGAAGAGTCTAGTGAGATCGGGATAGATCCTTTCGTCAGACTTTAACATTGTGTTCAACCTTTGAAGTCAAGCAACTCTTCTATATCAAACTCGTAGTCGCTGAGAAATTTGAAATCGATGATTTTGGGAATGAATACCTTTCTCTCATAAAAATATTTGTAGAAGCGACTGTGTTGCTGCTCAAACTTGAAGTAGGTCGTGGGCATTTTCAAGACTTGCCCCTTTTTGATCGGGATTCTTGAGGAGGTTGAGCTTTGAGGCTGACTTTCCGACCTCGGAGCTCGATCAGACGATTGAGTAGTGGTTTGAAATCGAACCCGTCTACCCGTTGATGTCAATGGTTCCTCCCTTGCTCTCTTAGCGGGTGTCCTTTGTTTTCTAGGAACTTCCTCTTCTGTGTTGGATTGGGAAGGTCTGGGCACTGGTCTTTGGGTAGGCTTTTTGACTGCTAGCTTTGGGAGTCTAGCTTTTGGTGCCATTTTGATTTGGGAGTTGGAAACTGAGGGAGAAAGGAATGGAAAATGAGAGAGAGAGATGGTAGCGAGAGCTGTGAGAAAGAGAGAAAGAGAGCTGAGAGAGAAAGGAGAAGAGCTGCCGGAAATGGGAGAAGAATCGCTGGAAGAGGAGAAGAAGGAAAAAAGAGAAGGGATCTGTCGCCGGAGAAGAAGGAAAACAGAGGCTGAAGATCTGTGAGGCTGCCGGACAGAAAGGAAGCACTGCCGGCGGAGGGAAAAAGGGTGCTGGCCGAAGAAAACGCGGTTGCCGGAGGGGAAAAGGAGAAGCAGTGGAAGGAAGGGAAATCGCCAGAAGAAGGGAAGGTTGCTGGCGGGAAAATGGAGAAGAAAAGAGAAAAAGAGAAGAAAAAGGGAAGAGACGAGGAAGTCGGACGGTCGCACGCGCGGAGTCGACTTGCCCTAGGCGAAGTCGACTTCGACCCTGTGGAGTCGACTTCGCTATAGAAGCGGAGTCGACTTCACTTTCCCAAGTCGACTTGGCGGAGTCGACTTGGCTCCCATGGAGTCGACTTGACCCATCGACTTGACCTTTTCAGATTTTAGTTTCTGGTTTAATTTTTCGTAATTTAACTCTATCATCCCCATATCATTCCTGATTTTACAAAATGATTCCTTGGCTAGTGGTTTGGTAAAGATATCAGCAATTTGGTCTTCTATTTTCACATATTCTAAACAAATATCATGGTTTTCAACATGTTCTCTAATGAAATGGTGTCTTACATCAATATGCTTGGTTCTTGAATGCAGTACAGGATTCTTAGTTAGACAAATTGCACTTGTATTATCACATCTAATAGGAATATCAAAATAATCAATACCATAATCTTTCAATTGCTGTTTCATCCAAAGTAATTGGGCACAACAACTACCGGCGGCTATGTATTCGGCTTCCACAGTGGATAGAGCAACGCTTGTTTGTTTTCTTGAGTGCCATGAAACTAACATATGTCCTAGAAACTGACAAGTTCCACTAGTACTTTTTCTATCTACCTTATAGCCAGCAAAATCCGCATCCGAATAGCCGATTAAATCAAAGGTTGACCCCTTTGGATACCATAGTCCAAGATTGGTAGTTTTTGTTAAATATTTAAAAATCCTTTTTACAGCAAGTAGATGTGATTCTTTAGGACATGCTTGAAATCTAGAACACATACAAACGCTGAATAAACTATCAGGTCTAGAAGCAGTTAAATATAGCAAAGATCCTATCATGCTTCTATAAAGCTTTTAATCGATACATTTACCGTTTTCATCTGTGTCGATCTTGATTGTAGAGCTCATTGGAGTATTTGCCCCTTTGCTATTTTGCATTCCAAATTTCTTGAGCATCTCTTTGACATACTTGGACTGGTTTAGAAATATCCCTTCATTTTGTTGCTTGATTTGCAGTCCAAGGAAGAAATTTAATTCTCCCATCATGCTCATTTCGAATTCGCTCTGCATAATCTTAGAAAATTCTTGGCATAGATTTTCATCAGTAGCACCAAATATTATATCATCTACATAAATTTGTACAATTAAAATATTTTTATTTTTATATTTAATGAACAAAGTAGTATCAACTTTTCCTCTTTGAAACTCATGATCAATCAAAAATTTATTCAACCTTTCATACCAAGCTCTTGGAGCTTGTTTTAATCCATATAACGCTTTGGTCAATTTATAAACATATTTCGATTGATCATTTTCTTCAAATCCTGGGGGTTGTTCAACATACATTTCTTCATTCAAATATCCGTTCAGAAATGCACTTTTTACATCCATTTGGAACAATTTGAAATTCATATGAGAAGCAAATGCTAGTAAAATACGTATGACTTCTAATCTAGCCACGGGTGCATATGATTCTTCAAAATCAATTCCTTCTTCCTGGGAATACCCTTTGGCTACTAATCTAGCCTTGTTTCTAATTACAAGTCTGCTTTCGTCAAATTTGTTTCTAAATATCCATTTGGTACCAATAATGGTATGATCATTTGGTCTAGAAACTAAATGTCATACATCATTTCTTTCAAATTGATTTAGCTCTTCTTGCATTGCAATAATCCAGCTTTCATCATTAAGAGCTTGTTCAATGGTAGTTGGTTCGATCTTGGACACAAAAGCATATTGTCCACAAATATTTTGCTTTGATCTTCTAGTTTTTACTCCTTCATACACATTTCCAATGACTTGCTCAATTGGATGGGCATTTTTGAACTTTAAATCAGTTGGAGGTTTGTAAGAGTTATTACCTTCACTTACCTCTTCCTCCATGAGATTTTCTGGCTTGAGCTCGATTTCCTTTGGTTGTTCTTTTCCTTTTGTTTCATCTGCATCACTTAATTCATCCTCCTTTCTCGGAGTTTGGTTAAATTCATCAAATACAACATGTATGGATTCTTCTACAACTTGGTTTTATTTATTGAAGACTCTATATGCTTTGCTATTTGATGAGTAACCAAGAAATATTGCCTCATCACTTTTAGCATCTAGTTTTCCCAAGTTGGTTTTTTCATTGTTCAAAACATAGCATGTGCATCCAAAAGCATGAAAATAAGAGATATTTGGTTTTCTTCCTTTCCATAGCTCATATGGGGTCTTTTTCAAGATTGCTCTAATGGTAACTCGATTCAAAACATGACAAGCTGTACTTACAGCTTCACCCCAAAATTTCTTGGATAGTTTGCTCTCATTTAGCATTGTTCTAGCCATCTCTTGTATAGTTCTGTTTTTCCTTTCAACTACTCCATTTTGTTGTGGAGTTCTTGGTGCAGAAAATGTGTAATGAATTCCTTTTTCATTACAAAATTCTATGAATCGTTTGTTTTCGAATTCACCACCATGATCGCTTCTTATGGTTACAATTGTACTTTGTTTTTCATTTTGCACCAAATTTACAAAGGTTGCAAACATAGAGAAGGCTTCATCTTTGCTAGCTAAGAGAATTATCCATGTAAATCTTGAAAAATCATCAACAATCACAAACACGTATCTCTTTCCACCAATGGTTAGAATGTCGGATGGCCCGTATAGATCCATGTGTAGCAATTCAAGTGGCCTAGTAGTGGAAATTTCCTTTTTGGTAGAGAAAGACATCTTGGGTTGTTTTGATAATTGACATGCCTTGCAAATTTTATCCTTGTCATATTTCAATCTTGGTAATCCTTCTACCAAACTCTTTTTCCATAGGGTCTTTATATTTCCCATGTTTATATGTCCAAGCCTTTTATGCCAAACCCATGGATCATTATCAATGGCCATTAGACATTGACCATTTAGTTCATCTAGTGAAACCAAATATACATTTCCACGTCTTTTTCCACTAAACATGATATGTTCTCCATCAAATACATTACATATAGATGATTCAAACACAACTTTATATCCTTTGTCACATAATTGACTAATGCTCATTAGATTGTGCTTGAGTCCTTCAACAAACAAAACATCTTCCATGCATGCATTTGAACTACTATGTATTTTTCCTTTTCCTTTAATTTTACCTTTTTCATTATTACCAAAGGCAACTGTTCCATCGTTGCAAGGCGTAAGTTTATGAAATAGACTTCTTTCTCCGGTCATATTCCTTGAACAACCGCTATCCATGAACCATACATTATTTGCCTTTGCTTTAAAACATGTCTGAAAAATAAACAAGTAAATCTTATCTCTTTGGTACCCATTTTATGGGTCCATTTGGGTTAGTAAAAATAATTCAATCTTTGTAGTTCTAACTTTGAAAGCCCAAATCTTGTGTTCCTTGGAACCCAAACTAATTTTGCACTATGATCATACAGTTTCTTAAGGTTACATTTATAGATTGTATGACCCATTTTATTGCAAAAATTGCAAGCCATAGGTAATTTTGGAGTAGGCCTCCAAGTATCTAATGGTTCAAACGTTGGCCTTCTAGTCCACATAAATTTTTCTTTTGTGGCTTGTATATAGGTGCAGTTTTGGTTTGATATTTCCCAAGCATTGGCACATTCGATTCACCACTTTCTTTTTGCTCAAATGTATAGTAACCAAGACCTCTTTTATTTATTTGAGAGGTCATGTTCAAAAACATCTTTATATTTTCTCCTGGATTAGAAAACTTAGCTAATGATTCATTTAATGATCCGTTCTCCTTTTTCAGCAAATCATTTTCATCTTTCAATTTATCTAATCTTTCTACAAGTTTACCATTTACAATTATTGCCGCATCGCATTGTCTTTTCTTAATTGTAAACTTGCTTCCTAATTTCTTCAACTCTTCATATAATGAATCATATGTAATTTGTAATTCTTCTAATTCAGCACATTTGAGGCATTCTTGAAAAGAAGAATAACTTGATTGAGAATGGCAAGGTTTGGAACTTACCTCTTCATTGCTTGTGCACTTTGTTGAGATGGTTTGTTCTTCTTGTTCGATTTGCGCCATGCAACATATTCTTGCACAATCTTCCGCCTCGATTTCGTCGGTTGAAGAGCTACTCGTTGTAGATTCCTCGTCATTCACGTACATGCCTCTTCCTTTATTTCTTTGGAATCTTTTGATTTCCCCTCGATCTTTTCTTTGTTCTTTTGCCTTGCTTTCTTCGGGAGTTGGACATTGAGCTTGCATGTGACCCGAACCGCCGCAGTGGTAACATTTGGTTGGTTCTTTCTTTTTCTCTCTAGAATTTCTATCTTTGAAACTTCTAAAATTTCTGCCTTTCCTCACAAATTTTCTGAATTGTTTTGTGAGTAGGGCAATCTCATCGTCATTTTGAGAGGATGAGGTGTCGTCTGTATCTTGTGCGGCTTTCAAGGCAATTGCTCTTTTGCATTTGTGATGATCTTCATTTCTTTTCTTAATTAGCTCATGTGACATTAATGAACTAATTAGGTTTTCTAGCTTCAATGTGTTGAGGTCCTTGGCTTCTTCTATCGCAGTAATCTTTGGAGTCCAAGATTCCGGTAGAGCTCTCAAAATCTTCATAACCTGCTCAGATTCAGATATAGCCTTTCCAAGACCCTTTAAAGCATTAGTAATTTTTGAGAATCTAGCAAACATTTCAGAAATATTTTCTGTTTCTAGCATTCTAAAGTTTTCTAGTTCTCCAATCAAAATATTTCTTCTCATCCCTTGGACTTGAGAAGTTCCTTCATAAATGGAGGTTACCGTATCCCATATCTCTTTGGCGGTTAAACAAGAGGATACTCTATCATATTCAGAAGCAGTAAGAGCACAGAATAGTGAGTTCATAGCTTTGGCATTGCTCTTTACAATTCTTACTTCCTCATCGGTCGATTTGGAAGCTCTTTCGTCGGTAGGCAAGGTTACTCCATCTTGGATTGCAATCCAAGAATCCATGTCGGTAGCCCTGATGAGTTGCTTCATACGAAGCTTCCAATATCCAAAATTATTCTCATCAAACAATGGTGGCCTTGTAAAGGATTGGCCTTCAGCAAATGCGGGAACGGAAGTAGATTGGGATGCCATATCGATAAGATCACTTTGGTAAACTCAAAGACCTGCTCTGATACCACTTGTTGGTCCCGAGTTGATGGCTAAACCCAAGAGGGGAGGGCTGAATTGGGTTCTTTAAAAAATTCTTTGGTAAATTAAAAATCTTAACCTCTTGAAAGATTAATCCCCTTTTGAAAGCAAATAGAGAGCAATTAAGATAAAGCAGTAAAAGGAAGCAGAAGACAAGATTTATAGTGGTTCGGGCAAACCTTCCCTACTCCACTCTTCCAAGCTCACACTCCGTTGTGACTTGGGTTCCACTATGTATTCCTCGAATACACTTAGAGTCTCCGCTCTCTTCTAGATTCAAGCTCTAGGGGGCATATACAACTTAGAGCCTATGCTCTCTTCTAGATTCTAGCTCTAGGGGGCATAAACAACACACTGCACAAGTAGGTGATGAGTCACACTCCAATCACACTACTTTGCATACGCTTGATCTTAGCTACCCAAGCTAAATCAAGGTTAATACAACAAGACTTTAAAATAAGAAAAACTACACTTTACAGAGATGTGTAGGCAGGTTGAGCTCGAGAAAGAAATTAGAAGCAGCTTGGATGAGTATCGATGAAGCAGCTTGCAACTTGAAGCTCTTTCTTCCTTTGAATGTATATGGACCACTCAAAATGGAGAAAAGGAAATGGAAACACTTTCTTGCACTTCTTTTCTCTCTTTGGACTTTGTGATGTGTATATGAGTGTCTTGTATATTCTTTCACGTTCATTTGAGTGTCCTTTTATAGAGTGAGGAAGATTTGAACGTTGTAGAGGTGGTTGGCGCGCAATAAATGATCTCCAACGTTCAAAAATTCGAACGTTATTTTCCAAGTCGAAGATGGAGTCGACTTGGCCTGCGACTTGGCTTCCAAGTCGCACCTGGAGTCGACCTCGTGTGCGACTCCAGTTCTTCAGATTCCCAAGTCTGAGTCTTGGGTCGACTTGGCCTCAGACTTCAACTCAAGTCGATCCTGGAGTCGACTTGGATTGCGACTTGGCTCGGCCTTTACTAAAAATGCTTTGATCTTCATTTGATCTGCTTCTATCATGCTTGGCTTTCTTCCTTTGAATCATTTTCATTCTGGATGATTCCTCATACTTGTAGATCTTGTTAATCTTGAAGTCCTTATTTTTGGTTTATCTTGGATAGGCTTAAACCTCATGAATCTTTGGAGAGTTTGATTCTTGTAGAACAGATTCATGTACCTTGCTTTGCTTTGGAGTCATTTGATCTTTAGGACTTGATAGACTTGATTTGATCTTGAACATGTATTCTTACTTTGAACTTGAGTGAAACTCAAGTTATCTTTGAGAATAGTCTTTGCTCCTTGATTTGGATCTTGATAAAGTTCAAGTAGGTTCTTGGAATGGGCTTGGAACTGCATTTTGAAGTCTGAACTTCTCAAGTCGAGGATGGAGTCGACCTTGTCTGCGACTTCACCCAAGTCGCACCTGGAGTCGACTTGGCCTGCGACTTGGGCAGCTTTGTGCCCCAAAATCAGGTCTGGACAGTTTTTCTCGACTGAAGTCGATAGTGGGGTCGACTTCGTGTGCGACTTGGCTTCCCAAGTCGCAAGTGGAGTCGACTTAGCCTGCGACTTCACCTGCTACTCTTCCATTTCTGATTTTCCCTTTGAGGTTCAAAGTCAAGTCGATAGTGGAGTCGACTTTGGGATCGACTTTACCCTAAGTCGAAGTCCAAGTCGACTTGGGGATCGACTTGGCTATTTTAGTTCCTTAATCATTGAGCAAACTCATTAGTACTCTTTAATATACTCAAATTATCCTTTGTTAATCATCAAAACTTAAGCTTTGGTCAATTTTGTTTTGTTTTAAACATTGTTTCTAACAATCATAAATCATCAACTTCTCATATTATTCATAACTTCATAATTTCATACAACATATGTCCTTTTTCATCATATCCCATTAGGGCATCTATTCATACAAATATATACTAACCTTTGTAGAGTCTCTTTTCCTTTAGCAATGCATGTCCTTCATCTCTTGGCTTTCCCTACATCTGTCTGAGGTTGGGAAAACAAAACATGAGTCGAAACTCAATAAGCAAGTATTTTTCTTTCATTTAAATGCATTCCTCTCCATTCGATAGAAGACACTTACCAAGTGATCAACTACCAAATGCACAGAAACCTTTTCATAAAAATCATTTCATAAACATTAGATGTGCAAATGCTTCATTTCCATTCTTGATATAAACCTTCGTGTGCAGGTACACTAGCCCAGGGAACATCTCACATAGCATGGTCCAATACGCCGGTTGTCTCCAACTTGGCCTCATCAAGGGGAACCTCTCTTCCTCTTGACGCCTACATGGTCTCCTACTTGCATGATTTTTGATTTCCCCAACATTATATACCTCTTACACTAGGTGACTTGTCATTCTCATGTAGAGAATTATTTACACCATCCCTTAAAAATATTATTTCAAATCCATGCTTTCTATTTCAATCCGTGTATGAAAATACAATGCATTCATTCACACATAACATTCCTTTACCTCCACCTCTTAGGAGGACGCCGCCGGCACACAGCCCATACGACTCGGCAATAGTGAAGGGGGACCCTCTGATCCGCTTTCTACCTCCACCAAAGCCTCTTCATTATACATCATGCATGTGCACATGTCCATGAACATCACATGATATCAATATGCCGGCATGACTTTTCATAAAAACTCATAAACATTCATCATTTTAGAACATTATAGGAATGACCATCCTTAAACACATTTCATAAATACTTGAGAATAAAACATATTTTCAAAAGGGTTTGCTTGCTTACAATGAAGCAATAAAATCATATTTTAAAAAAAGTTTGCTTGCTTTCCTTCTCAGTCCGCGTCCTCAACCTTCTCCTTCCTTTTTCCCTATACAAGGAAAATGGATATTTTATCCATCCATTCCATGTCTTAGGTTGCTTTTTGTGTTTACTTTATAACCATTCATTATCTCATTCCCATAGAAGTTAATCTTATAAAGATACTTGGTCATTACCTATTTATATGGATTTTTGTCCATAAATCCTTTAAAAATTCCATCCATATATCCTCATAAAAATAAATCTCAATTTTTTCCAAAATCACACTGTTCACTGTTCATAGTTATTATTCATGATTACTGTAGTAGGTTACTATTCACAGCGTGTTGGTTACTATTCATGTGTTTCAAAAATTGACATTTTTTTAAAAAATAAAAAATACCATGACATAGCTCTTAGTTAGTATATCATGAGAAAATTCATGAATTTTGATTTCATCATCATTAACTTAGCTAAATAAATCATTTTCTCCATATTCTAAAAATCAATATAATTTCACTTAAGCATAATCCTTAAATCCAAAAATCATGAGATTAATATATCTTTATTCCAACATCATAATTATCATAAAAATTCATCCCAAATCATCATTTAGCAATATTGGAGCATTATTTGCACATGTTATACATGATTTTCCCGAATGCTCTATCTTTGCTCCAAATTTTTGATGTTTAGGCATAATTCCATTTGGGCATTATAACTATACTTATTTTCTCATGCTTAGGAATTATCTAAGCATGATTTTACCTTATCTAACATCCAAAATAAGGTTGAGGAGAATTCACTTACCTCAAGTAAAGATATGCTCCTTCTTTCACCTCTTTCTCTCTCCTCTCCTTCTCTCCTTGCTTCTCTTGGCTTAGAACGTGGGTGGGGGTGGGAAAATGAGCTCTTGCTCAAGCTTGGGTGCTTGTGGGATGTGAAATTCGTTCATAGCATTGCTCCCTATTTATAGTGCTTCAAATTTCATGGATTTGCATTCTACCCCCTTGAATTTTGGATTAAATTCCAAATATATCATTTCTATGTCACTTCTAAGCAATTTCTCCTAATCCTCGGTGGAAAATTTCTGGCCACAAGTTGCAAGAGTTGATCCATCCATTAATGCTTGATTTACATCAAAAGGTGTGATTGATCTCAACCGTTGATCATCCATGGTTGAATCCATCTTAGCCATTGCTTTTTCATCAAATCCCAAGCATATTTTTGAGCCAAGAGCCATCCCTTGCTGCCCATCCACATTTTCCCCTAGCTACTCATTTTTAATTATTTTTATTTTATATAAAAATGCATATTTTAAGCTAATTTCATCTAAACCGTTGATCTTATGATAAGATCGATTTTGAGCCGTTGATTTTGGCTCCAAATCCCATGCCCCTGCCTCCTTGAGCCTTGTGCTTATTTGCATTTATTATTTATCTATTTAATTAATTAAAATTAATCCAAAGTCAAATTCTAATTAATGAAAAATAAAGCTACTTTTTGATCTTCAAATGACGTTTAATCTTGACCCTTGATTCATGATTTTTGATCAATCTTGGACCACTAATCATGTTTATCATAATATTTTTACCATTTATAAAAATTTTCACCTCAATCTGATGTCCGAATTGCAAAATATGAATTTTTCTTCATTTTCTTTACAAAAATCCATAAAAATCCGAAAATTATTATTTTAATCCAAAAATCACTTTTGTCCTTTAGTGGAAAGCTTCCTTTTTCGCCTTTTATGATTAAGTTAATCCAAAGTGATTAACTTAACATATTCTTTAATCCCACATTTACTATTCACGTTTCACTATTCACATTTACTATTCATCCGAATTAACATTTCATAATTAGCTATTTAATCCTCCAATGCCATATATTGCAAAATATCATTAATATATATTTCATATAAATATAATTATATTACCCAGGGATTATAACCCTAGGGTTTCATACACGTTCCTAAAATTGGGGTTTCACATATTTAAACCAAAATGGAAGGCAAGATGCTATTTTGTATACATTTGAATAACACATAATAAATGTGTAACTAAGAGAGTGCGCATGACGGGTATGGAAGGCAAGAATGGAGAATGACCAAACATGATTTGCTAAAACGCAAAAATGGAAGGAAATAGGGTAAAATGTGAAAAGAGAGGGTTGTTTTGATAAAATTAAGAAATCTCAAAAATTTAGGATTAATATGCAAAGCCCTAACTCATAGGGAAGTGCCTTGAAAGAATATTAATATGTAAAATGTAAGAATTTGGTGTTAAATGATAAATGGGAAGTAATGAACTTCCATATGTTGAATTAAATGGAAGGTTATAATAAGCTTGAAAGTTTGCCCTAAATAAGGGTATTAAAAATGAAAGGAATTGGTGCTATGAAAGCATGAGTTATAACGATATGTAAATTGGTAAAATGAACACCCAACTTGAAAGACAAGTGGGATAAATAAATTGATAGAAATCATGTGGGTTGAAAAACTATATAATATGCAAGCATATGGAATTATGTTTATAAATGCAATGTCATTCTTATATATATAAGCAAAGGCAAAGAAAAAGTGGACGAAGGAAACTAAAGTGATTCAGGTAAGCAAGAAAATTTTGAAAACTTGCTTTCTTAAAATATTGAAATTAAGTTACAAATTGCTATTTAAATGTTTTGAATTATCTTGCAAATGGATGTTTAAATGCTTTTGGAATTATTTAAGGATGACCATCCCCATAACTCTTGTAAATGGATTTATACAATGTTTTATTAAATGATGTTGAGAAACTATGACTCAAATGCTTACTCATGAAAATCGTGCTAGTATGTTTAAGTCTATGTTCATGGTGCACAAGGTACTAGGTCTACTTAAGTGGTGTAACCGAACCGATTGTCCCCGTCTAGTGTGACCAAGTCGCTAAGATAGGCTAAAGGCCGACGTTGCCCCCCTTGAGATGGGAGTAGGATGATGGATGGTCGCCTAGCTAGCATACCATCATATGAAGTTCATGTTTATGATAATAATAATGCATTGCATTATTCATGATATACCCATGTTGAGTATGACGTTGCATATTTCATAATATACCCATGAGTGGGTATGATGTTGGTTTCAAAGATGTTTATTCAAATGAAAACTTTGCTTGAAAAATGAATTTTCTGAAAACTATGCAGCTTGCTTACTGAGTTATACTTACGATTTGTTTTCCAAACCCTAAGACAGGTGCAAGGATGGCTACCAAGGAGGAGCTTAGGTTTAAATGAAGGATTATAATTCGTGTACTCCTATGTATGCACCTGTATAATTAAAAATGTATTAGGAAATGAATGTTTGCAAATTTGTTATTATTTATGGAATTTTACACTGTTGGTGTGTGATATGGATTGAGATATAACAAATTGTTGGAAAAAAATGTTGATGGATGATGAATGTACACCTAAATATGATATGAATGCCATGGAATTTCACGTTATATGATGGAACTTGATGTGAAGCAAAGAAAGATTGAATGTGTATATCAGGGCATGATCATGTCTAAGATGGACAAATTGGTGTATAAATGACTAAGTGCTATGTGATAAATTCCTATGGAGTGAATTATTAATACATGTATGTGTTAACCGTTGTGTGATAGGGCAACAATCCTGTTCATGTTGACCAATCAATGAATGATCCCAGAGTAAGGCTCATGATGTGACACTCGAGTTGGGGCACCACAAACTATGACTTAAACGTTGGCGCATTTAATGCCTGCCAACTACCTCATAACGTTCGAATTAACTCCTCCACTTTTAAAACACAACAAGTGAAGTGAAGAGGGTTAGCAAGAGCATTCATTAAGCTTCCACCTTCCTACTTACAAGCTTTCAAGTGATCATTAAATGCTCTTAAAGAAGAACTATGCTATCTATTGCAAGTGCTATAACTCTCCATCAATCTCAAGTTCTACAAGTTCTGCCTTGTGCTAAAATTTTATCTACACCATCTGTGAAGTGTAGAATTCTTTATTAAATTCTTTCTCTTGTTATTCTACTTATCTTAGTGTTGGAAACCAAGGCTAAGTAAAGATAAGTAGTGCATAGTTGGAATGTGACTCACCGTCTACTTGTAGTGTGTTTTTAAAAGCCTCCTAAATCTAGAATCTAGAAGAGAGTAAGGGCTCTAATTGTATATCTGATTGGTATGGTAGAACCCAAGACACAAGGGTGTGTTATTGGAAGAGTAGAGTAAGGAAAGTCATCCCAAACCACTATAATTTCTTATGTCTGCCATCTTTATTTCGCATGCTCAATCATTCTCCATGTTTTCATTCAAGGCTAAGTAAAGACAAGTAGTGCACGGTTGGAATGTGACTCACCGTCTACTTGTAGTGTGTTTTTAAAAGCCCCCTCAAGCTAGAATCTATAAGAGAGAAAGAACTCATATTATATATCCGATTAGTATGGTAGAACCCAACACACAAGGGTGTGTTATTAGAAGAGTAGAGTAAGGAAAGTTATCCTAAACCATTATAATTTCTTGTGTCTGCCATCTTTATTCTCCATGCTTTATCATTCTCCATGTTTTCATTCAAGGGGACTTAATTTACAAGGTGTTAAGTTTGATATACCAAAAGTGTTAGTCCCGAGTTTATGGCAAAACCCAAGAGGGGAGGGGTGAATTGAGTTCTTGAAAAATTCTTTTGCAAATTAAAACTTAACCCTTGTAAGTTTAATCCCCATAATGAAATGTGCTAAGAGATAGAATGAGAGGGTGCAAACAAAATATAAAATTCAAGCAATTAAACCACATAAGAAGCAACAATATATAGTGGTTCAGGCAACCTTCCCTACTCTACTCTTTAAGCACACACCCGTTGTGTCTTGGGTTCCACTGTTATATATTCAATACAATCTAGAGTGCCCACTCTCTTCTAGATGCTAACTCTAGGGGCATATACAACAATCACTTATTGGTGAGACTAACTCCAACTAGGTTAGTGAGACAAATTCAAATCAATCAAGCAAAACCCGTTAGTGAGACAAACCCAAACCAATCCCCTGTTTTGCTTCTTCTTGAATTCGGTCTAAACACCGATCCAAAGCAACAACCCAAAATGAAATAGATAAAAGAAAATTTACACTTTACAACGTATAATGAATCTACTCTGAAAGCTCCTTATTATGTGAAAAATATGATCTTGTATGCTCGCTTGAAGTAGTATCATTTGAAGCTTCAATATTTGTTCAAATAATGTCAACAATCTTGAATATTAGGTGTAAACTCATCTTGTGTTTCTCGCTTTTTTCATATTCATACTTCAATGATATTTATAGAGGAGAAGAAGATCTAGCCGTTGGAGTTGTGGTTAGCATACATTTAATGCCCTAATGTTCGAATTTTCATCCGTTATAACTTGAAGTCGCAAGTGGAGTCAACTTGGGATGAGTGGAGTCGACTTGGAATAAGTGAAGTTGACTTGGGTTGCGATTTCACTTTAGTTAGAACTTGCTGTCCATTTTTTTGCCTTTGAAGTCGCAGGCGAAGTCAACTTAGGTTGAGACTTCACCCAAGTCGCAAGTGAAGTCGACTTGGGTTGAGACTTCACTTTGTTGTTTTTCTGAAGTTGCAGGCGAAGTCGACTTAACTGTTGAATTTCACTAGAAACTTCTCTTTGCTAAATTTTCTACATATGGACTTGATCTCTTAAAACTTGAATTATTTCACATTTTCATGTTCATAAATATAATTTGAGACAATATCTAAGAACACTTACACAAATTCGTTAGATCCTTTTCAATGATATTTTTATTATTTATTAATCATCAAAATCAAATTAATCTTTCTTATAGCAAGCATATGATCAATAAAAAGAAATTTAAAAGAACGTAATTCACCTTCCGCTTTTAGGTTATGCCAGAAACTTAGGACCAACAAGCGGTATCATTGCAGGTCTTTGAGTTTGCATCAAAGATATCCATTTTAAATGGAGTCCCAATCAACTTCCATCCCTGTATTTGCTATGGGCCAATCGTTCACGAGGCCATCTCTATTCGATATAGCAACTTTGGTTACTAGAAGTTGAGAATGAAATAACTTTTCATGGCAACTGACATGGACTCTTAGATAGCCATCCAAGATGGGGTTACTCTACCTACTAATGCGAAGGCCTTTAATTGGGCTAAAGATGAAGTAAAATTAATAAAGAGTAACGCTAAAGCAATGAACCTATTGTTTTATGCATTAATAACTGCAGAATTTGACAGAGTATTGATAACTCGTGAAAATGCGAGTTATCAGGGCCCATTTCAGACTATTTTTGCATGTTAATCTAAGGGATTAGGTTTAGTTTGCATCCATTTAGCTGAATTTTCACTCGCTTTGCATTATAGGAGCATTACTTTATTTTTATGCATTTTTAGCATAAATTAGGTATTTTTAGTTATTTATTTAGTTTATTCATTTTTTGTAGGAAGGATGGACAATTACAAGTAGGCGAGTGAATCAATTGCAGAACAGAGTCAAGTAGAGAGGCAAGTAGGCTAGTGCCCAGGTGCCAACCAGTGGCGCCTAGGCGCCATCCTACAGGCCTTTGCCAGAATCTCCAACACCTCACACAAACGAGCCCAGAAGAGTTTTCATGTCACTAGTCTTCCAAGGAGTTGGCACCCAGGCGCCAGCTAGGGGTACCAGGCATGAGTCTCCAGGGCATTCCAAAAGGTTTTCAAGTTACACAACACATAGAGGGTTGGCGCCTAGGCGCCACTACGCATCCGTACGCGCAGGTTTTTGCACGTGTGCTGTGCAGGCCAACCAGTTTAAATAGAAACCTAGACCCACGTGCGCAAAAGGAGAGAGCCGACGGAACAGAAAGAAGGAAAAGAACCCGTTTCCAGTACAGATCAAAGAGAAGATCCGATCTAGTTGGTGGAAATTGCAGAGATCCAGTTTTCTCTTCATCTTTCTATTTTTCTTTCTCTATTTTCCTGGATACTTACAATATGGATATAAAGGATTTTTATACAATGTTTTTGAGCTAAACTTCCTTTAGATGGATATTTAGGATGAATTGAACCCTAAACTATATTGTCTTGGTTCTTCAAATTTTAGGAATGAATATTTAATTTTCTATATGATTGTGCGTTGTGGATTTACCCTTGCATTTGATGTTTAATGCTTTTTACAATATTAGCTATCTTGTAAGATGATTTAATTGCATGATTAATCCCTGGAAAAGAAAAACTCTGCTAGATCCATGTGTAGGGCTTAGGTTTCCTCTTGGTTAAGGGGAGTTATTTAATGGATAGGAATATACCTTTAAACCTTATGTAGTTATAAACAAGTTATGAATTTATCAATTTCACTTTATTTAATAGCATGAGAACATAACAATTGAATAGGGTGTAATTAGCTTTATATGCATTGGAAGACATATATAAGGATTAATGAACTTGGACTAGTAAATTGCTGCACAATCTAATGAAAAAGAACTAATACAATATAGTTTAGATTCAAGGATTCCGAACTATCCATCTGAAATCCCCAATCGATAACTTTCTTTTAGTATTCCAGTGTTCCATGAACTCTTTTCTATTGCATTTGGTAGTTTTAGTTTTAAGTTGAAATCCTAATTTTCTACTCACCGAAAGCAACTAAACTGATTAATAATCCTAGTTACATCATTTCCTCGTGGGAACGATACTCTACTCACTCTTTATTACTTGATCGGCACGTATACTTGTCTTAAAATGAGCATTTTAATTAAACATATACGCAACTCATCAAGTTTTTGGTGCCATTGCCGGGAAAATTGGTATAACTAATTATTGTTAATTTAATTGCTTTCTTGTATAATTCTGTAAATATAGTTCATTTTTATAATTTCTTTTAGTTTAGAATTTCCTAGCTTGGTTCAATTGAATTGGTTTTTGCAGGGTTAATTATTTTTGCATGTGCCGAAGCAGGGCCGACAAGGAGATCATTATTCCTTTTGATCAAGAACTAGAGAGAACTTATTTGAGAAGGCATTGCAAGAGTAGGGAAGCTAGGAGTCAACAGCATACCATGGAGCACATTGGGAATTAGGACGAGAACATTCATGCAGACCAACATGGAAACCAAAGGGTTGAGGTTCGAATTCATTCACCACAAGATGATTTGGACCAACCTATTTGGGATCTAATTGCGCTGGGGCAAAATGCAGTTCAGACTAGCATTGCACCTCCTCCTGTCAACACCAACAATTTCGAGATCAAACTGGTGGTATTCCAAATGCTCGAGTCAATTGGGCAGCATTGCAAACAACTACAATCCAGGTTGGAGAAATCATTCCAATTTCTCATGGAATAACCAGACAAGGCCGAATCAGCCACCCAAATTCTCATAGCAGCCCTCACAGCAACAACCAGTAAGACTGGTTCAACTCAATCCACCACCTCGAGAAGAGAAGAAATCTGATCTGGAAAATCTATTCATGCAATTCATGCAATCCCAGATCACGACAAATAAAAATCTGGAAGTGCAGATCAACCAACTGGCCTCAACCCTAAACAACAGATAAACCTCAAGGTGCACTGCCGATCGACACGAAACAAAATACGAAAGGAAAAGGCAAAGAGCAGGTGCAAGCAGTCACATTGCGCAGTGGAAAGCAACTATCTGATGCGACTGCGCCAGAAGCGGTAACTGAAACCACTAGTCCTCTGATTCATCAATCACAGGAGGCAGATGTGGTGCCCCAGCCCGAGTGTCACAACCTTACCTCAAGATCTATCGACTGGTAAACGTGATCAGGATTGTTGCCCTGTCACAAGGCGGGCTTATTGGATATTTATCCACTTAATCCTAACTCCTTAGGATTTTTATCATTTATACATTCAATTTCCATCAAATGCCATTTTAGGCCCTTATACCATTTGAGAGTTACACATGTCATCTCATAATCTTCATACTTAATCATATTATATCATTTATTTCATGCCTTACCATTTACCCATAAAAAAATTTCACCTTCTATGGTCACAAAACCATAACATAATTCTTATACCACATTTTATATCATATAAAATTATAGAAATTCATATCATGCTCATCAACCATTGATACTTGTTCATAACACACAAGTCATAAAATAGATCACATATGATCTTCATAATAACAAGTATCAAGTCATTATACAACCATTCGCCATAAGCAACATATATAAGAAACCGTCAAGTTTTCCTTTCTT
Organism: Annona cherimola; assembly: GCA_030490835.1. Lineage (NCBI taxonomy): Eukaryota > Viridiplantae > Streptophyta > Magnoliopsida > Magnoliales > Annonaceae > Annona > Annona cherimola. Next base: position 37,252,598 of record CM059972.1, read on the forward strand.
CCATGTCCAATTCATGCTCCTTGGTCATCTTCATTCCTTCACCTGTCTATGGGTTTGAAAAACAAAACGTGAGTTGAAAACTTAATAAGCAAGCTATATATTTTTCAGGCAATTCATTTTGAAAACAACATTCTTTAAAAGCATTTCTCTCCATTCAGTAAAGACACTTAGCAAATGATCAACTACTTGCGGAGCAAAAACTTTTTCATAAACCTTTCATAAACATTTCATAAATATTGGATGTGCAAATGCATTATTTCCATTCAAGACATTATCCTTCATGTGACGGTACGCTAGCACGGGGAACATTCTTTCATGACATGATCCTTTCCATCCTTGGCGCCGGACCTTCCGACGTAGCCTCGTCAAGAGGGACTCCTTTTCCACTTACTACCTCAACTAGTGTGAAACCCCGATCTTAGACACATGTATAAAACCCTAGGGTTATAAACCCTAGGTAATATATTTGAAAAATATATATTCATGAGTATGAAAATATATGGGAATAAGTTAAAATAATTATTTATAAAATTCGGATGAATAGTGCATGTGAATAGTAATACTGGGATTAAGACACGTGATTAAGAGTTAATCACTTGGATTAACTTAATCAAAAAAAGACTAAAAAGGATATTTAATCACTACAAGACGAAATAGCAATACTTTTTGATATTTTAATGTAATTTTGGATTTTAGTGAAAATTTTGGAGAAAATAAAAAAGTTTTCATAAATTGCAATCCGGACGTCGGATTGAAGTGAAATTTTTATGGATGGCCAAATATTTATGATGAACATGTTGAATGGTTTAGGATTCGACAAAAATCATGAATCAAAGGTCAAGATGAAACGTCATTAGAAGATCAAAAAGCAATTTTGCTTGTTCATTAATTTTCAAGTTTGACTTTGTTAATTTTAATTAATTTAAAAATTCAAATAATTAATGTAAAGCTGCAATGGCTGCTGGAGGCTTGAATTTTGGGCCAAAATCCAATGGTCCAAAATCAATCTTATCAAAAATCAACGGTTGAGATGAATTAGCTTAAAAAAATTAATTTTAATAAATAAAAAAATCATAAATAAATAGGGGCTAGCTAGGGGGCAGGAGCTGCTGATTAGGGTGGCTGCACAAGCCTCAACACATTTTTATGGAAATTAAAAAAAGGTATTTAGAATTTAATACCTAGAGCAAGGGGGTAAAATGCAAATACTTGAAAAATACATGCCTATAAAAGGGGCCAAGGGGTGGACGTCCAAGGCACTCCAAATCCTAGCTCCAAGGAGCAAAAATAATCCAAAACCTTGCCGCACACGTTCTAGCCAAGAGAGAAGAGAGAAAGAGAAGGTTAGAGAGAGAAAAGGCAAGTAGGAGGAGAGTTTTTCTACTTCAGGTAAGGGGATTCTTTCCAAATTTCTTTGGGTGTTAAGTAGGGTAAAACCATACTTAGATAATTCCTAAGCATGAGAAAATAAGTAAAGTTATAATACCTAAGTGAAATTATGCCAAAACATCAAGAATTTGGAGCGAAGATAGAGCATTCGGGAAAATCATGTATGAAATATGCAAATAATGCTCCAATATTGCTAAATGATGATTTGGGATGAATTTTTATGATAGTTATGATGTTGAAATGATGATATATTAATCTCATGATTTTTGGATTTAAGGATTATGCTTAAGTGAAATTATGTTGATTTTTAGTATATGGAGAAAATGATTTACTTAGCCAAGTTAATGATAATGAATTAAAAATTCATGAATTTTTCCATGATATACTGTCTAAGAGCTATGTCATGGTATTTTTTATTTTTGAAAAAATGTCAAATTTTGGAACCCATGAACAGTAACCAACACGCTGTGAACAGTAACCTCGGATGAACAGTAACTTACTACAGTAATCATGAACAATAACTATGAACAGTGAACAACGTGATTTTGGGAAAAATTGAGATTTATTTTTGAGGATATATGGATGGAATTTTTAAAGGATTTATGGATAAAAATCCATATAAATGGGTAATGACCGAGTATCTTTATAAGATTAACCTCTATGGGAATGAGGTAATGAATGGTTATAAAGCATGCATGGAAAGCAACTTAAGATATGGAATGGATGGATAAAATATTCATTTTCCTTGTATAGGAAAAAAGGAAGGAGAAGGTTGAGGACATCGACTGAGAAGGTAAGCAAGCACAATTTTGAAAATGTGATTTTATTGCTTCATTGTAAGCAAGCAAACCCTTTTGAAAATATGTTTTATTCTCAAGTATTTAGAAATGTATTTAAGGGTGGTCATTCTTATAATGTTTTGAAATGATGAATGTTTATGAGTTTTTATGAAATGTCATGCCGACATATTGATATCATGTGATGTTCATGGACTGTGCACATGTATGATGCATAATGAAGAGGCTTTGGTGAAGTAAGTAAGATCGGGGATCCCTCTTCACCATTGCCAAGTTGCAAGGGCTGTGTGCCGGCGGCGTCCTCCCAAGAGGTGGGGCACAAGGAAGAGGCTTTAGTGGAGGTAGAAAGCAAATCAGAGGGTTCCCCTTCACTATTGCCGAGTTGTATGGGCTGTGTGCCGACGGCGTCCTCGCAAGAGGTGGAGGCAAAGGAATGTTATGTGTGAATGAATGCATTGCATTGTCATACATTGATTGAAAAGGAAAGTATGGATTTGAAAATGATGTTTTAAGGGATTGTGCAAATAATTCTCTACATGAGAATGACAAGTCACCTGGTGTAAGAGGTATATAATGCCGAGGAAATCAAAAGTCATGCATGTAGGAGACCATGTAGGTGTCAAGAGGAAGAGAGGTTCCCCTTGATGAGGCCAAGTCGGAGAGAGCCGGCGTATTGGACCATGTTATGTGAGATGTTCCCTGGGCTAGCGTACCCACACATGAAGGTTTATGTCAGGAATGGAAAGGAAGCATTTGCACATCCAATGTTTATGAAATAATTTTTATGAAAAGGTTTCTATTCCATTGATAGTTAATCACTTGCTAAGAACCATCGCATGATCAGGGCAACAATCTTGAGTCACATTTATCAATCGACTGTTGGTCCCGAGTTAATGACAATTACCCAAGAGGGGAGGTGTGAATTGGATATTTAAAAATTTTCAACTTAAACCGAAACTTTACCCCGGATTAAATCAGTCCCCTTTAATGAAGCAAATGGAAAGCAATAAGATAATGAAAGCAGAGATAGAAATCAATAGACAGAGTTTTATAGTGGTTCGGACAACCTTCTCTACTCCACTCTTCCAAGCTCACACCTATTGTGACTTGGATTCCACTTTGTATTTCATAAATACAACTAGTGCCTCTGCTCTCTTCTAGATTCCAGCTCTAGAGGGCATAAACAACATACAACACAAGTAGGTGACGAGTTCCACTCCAGTCACACATTACTTTGCTTACACTTGATCTTAGTTACCCAAACTAATCAAGTTCAATACAACAAGAAAGAATAAAAGAAAATTTCTACACGTTACTGGTGTGTAGAGGCAAATTTGGCGCAGAGAAGAACTTATAAAGCAGGCTTAATGATTCAGCAAGCAGCTCTTGGCAGTTTGAATGCAAAGTTCTTCTTCTAGATGTTGGCTTGATCACTTAATGCTCTTAGGAATGGGAGTTATACTCAATCAATGAAGTTTCAACTACCCTCCACGTTCATCCTGAATGTCTTTTATAAATGGCGAGGGAATTCGAACGTTTGGAAGTAGGTGGCGTGCATTTAATGCGCCAATGTTCGAAAAATTTCCGACCGTTACGACCCAAGTCGCAGGGGGAGTCGACTTCGGTGCGACTTTGCCCAAGTCGCATGCTGGAGTCGACTTCGGGTGCGACTTCAGTTGAGAACAGGTCGTTCAAGTTCTTCCACAGGTCGACTTGGCCTTGGACTTGACCCAAGTCGCATGTGGAGTCGACTTTGGGTGCAACTTCGAATTCCTCCAACTTCCAAGTCTGTCTTTTAGGTCGACTTGGACTGGGACTTGACCCAATTCGCTGATGGAGTCGACTTCGGTTGCGACTTGACCTTCTTAGCTTGCCAAGTGAACTTAAACTCGTTTGAAATGACTTTACTTGCTTGAACTTCTTTATATTAGTTGTTCTACCAATATTTTCATTACTTGAAACTCGATATATTCATCTTTACGCTTCATGTCTTGAATCTTGAAACCTTGATTCTTGGAGTGCATGAAAGAAGTCCAAATGTGTAATCTTGATCCTCCATGATGAATACATGCAACCTTGCTTGCTTTGGACTTGATTTGTTCTTCATTTGGCCTAAGTCGAATGCTTGAGTAGACTTGATCCTCAACTTCACTCAAGTCGAATATCAGGTCGACTTGGTTTCCGACTTTGCTTCTCAGATTTTGCGTTGTTAGCTAAAGTCGATGCTGGAGTCGACATGGTCTGCGACTTCGCCCAAGTCGCATGCGGAGTCGACTTTGTCTGCGACTTCGGCAGATTTGCCCCCCAATTTCAACACTGGACGAAAAATGCCTCTTGAAGTCGCTTCTGGAGTCGACTTGGGGATTGACTTTACCTGCCATGCTTCATATTTTTCATTTTTATATCCTTAAACATTGCACAAAACATATTAACAACCAAAATTCACTCAAATTGATTTCTTAATCATCAAAACAAAGACTTGGCTGATTTTGCCATTGATTTTAACACATGTTTCCAACAATCTCCCCCTTTTTGATGATTGACAAAACCGATTTGAGTATATACCTTTCAACATACTATTTTATCTTGTTTTGGTATCTTTAGGATAATCATTGCGTTTTGGACTTTAATGAAATTTTCATACATATTTCATTTTCAACATTTGCAAATTTCATTTCTAATAATTCATAAGTTAAAATCATTCATATAAGCATTTCATCATTCATTTAAAAACAGATTATAAGCAGAACAAACTTTTTATATGCAAACTTATGTACAATCTGCCTAACCTGAGACTCAAATCCTAATCTATTCTCCCCCTTTTTGTCAATTGATCAAAAATAGAGATGGCGGACTGCACAAGGGTCAACACATTTTTATGGAAATTAAAAAAAGATGTTTAGAATTTAATACCTAGAGCAAGGGGGTAAAACACAAATACTTGAAAAATGCATGCCTATAAAAGGGGCCAAAGGGGTGGACGTCCAAGGCACTCCAAATCCCAGCTCCAAGGAGAAAAAATCAAGCCAAAACCCTGCCCCACATGTTCTAGCCAAGAGAGAAAGAGAAGGTTAGAGAGAGAAAGGCAAGTAGGAGGAGATTTTTTCTACTTCAGGTAAGGGGATTCTTCCCAAATTTCTTTTGGGTGTTAAGTAAGGTAAAACCATACTTAGATAATGCTTAAGCATGAGAAAATAAGTAAATTTATAATGCCTAAGTGGAATTATGCCAAAACATTAAGAATTTGGAGCGAAGATAGAGCATTCAGGAAAATCATGCATGAAACATGCAAATAATGCTCTAATATTGCTAAATGATGATTTGGGATGAATGTTTATGATAGTTATGATGTTGGAGTGATAATATATTAATCTCATGATTTTTGGATTTAAGGATTATGCTTCAGTGAAATTATGTTGATTTTTAGTATATGGAGAAAATGACTTATTTAGCCAAGTTAATGATGATGAATTCAAAATTCATGAATTTTCCCATGATATATTGACTAAGAGCTATCTCATTGTATTTTTTATTTTTGGAAAAATGTCAAATTTTGGAACCCATGAACAGTAACCAACACGCTGTGAATAGTAACCTCGTATGAACAGTAACCTACTACAGTAACGTGAACAGTAATCATGAACAATAACTATGAATAGTGAACAACGTGATTTTGGGAAAAATTGAGACTTATTTTTGAGGATATATGGATGGAATTGTTAAAGGATTTATGGATAAAAATCCATATAAATGGGTAATGACCAAGTATCTTTATAAAATTAACCTCTATGGGAATGAGGTAATGAATTGTTATAAAGCATGCATGGAAAGCAACCTAAGATATGGAATGGATGGATAAAATATCTATTTTTCTTATATAGGGAAAAAGGAAGGAGAAGGTTGAGGACACCGACTGAGAAGGTAAGAAAGCACAAGGAAGAGGCTTTAGTGGAGGTAAAAGGTGGATCAGAGGGTTCCCCTTCACTATTGCCGAGTCGTATAGGTTGTGTGTTGGCGGCGTCCTCCCAAGAGGTGGAGGCAAATGAATGTTATGTGTGACTTAATGCATTGCATTGTCATACATGGATTGAAAAGGAAAGCATGGATTTGAAAATGATGTTTTAAGGGATTGTGCAAATAATTTTCTACATGAGAATGACAAGTCACCTGGTGTAAGAGGTATATAATACCGGAAAAATCAAAAGTCATGCATGTAGGAGACCATGTAGGCGTCAAGAGGAAGAGAGGTTCCCCTTGATGAGCCAAGTCGGAGAGAGCCGGCGTATTGGACCATGCTATGTGAGATGTTCCCTGGGCTAGCGTACCCGCACATGAAGGTTTATGTCAGGAATGGAAAGGAAGCATTTGCACATCCAATGTTTATGAAATGATTTTTATGAAAAAGTTTCTGTTCCATTGATAGTTGATCACTTACTAAGTGTCTCCCATTGAATAGAGAGAAATGCATTTACGAATGGTTTACATAAATGGTTTACATGAACGATTTTCATGAATGATTTACGAAAAGGTTTCTTTTCCATTGGTAGTTGATCACTTGTTAAGTGTCTCCTACCGAATGGAGAGAAATGCATTTAAACGAGAATGAAAAATGTTTGCTTATTGAGTTTCGACTCATGTTTTTTTTTCTAACCTCAAACAGGTGCATGGAAAGCCAAGTGATGAAAAAGATCAAGTTGATTTTCCTGTAAGTGATATGATGAATGAATGAAAGAAGCATAGTTACAAATGTTGGAAACAATGTTCAAAATAAAACAAATTGGCCAAGGATTGAGTTTTGATGATTAACAAGAACTAGTTTGAGTATATATATATGACTAATATGTTTGCCAAGTGTTTAAGGAAAGCAGAGAAGTCAAGTCGATCTTCGAGTCGACTTGAACTTCGACTTGGGAGTGAAGTCGATAGTGAAGTCGACTCCACTAACGACTTCAAACAAGCCAAAACTGGACAAAGTTGAAAATGGAATTCTGACGAGTGAAGTCGCAAGCCAAGTCGACTCCACATGCGACTTGGGTAGTCAAGTCGCATACGAAGTCGACTCCAGCATCGACTTCGAAGTACACAAAAATGTCCAGCGTTGAAATCTGGCTCCCGAAGATGCGAAGTCGCAGACGAAGTCGACTCCAAGTGCGACTTGGGCGAAGTCGCAAACCAGGTCGACTCCAACTTCGACTTGAGAAGTTTTGAAGTCCAAGATGAAGATTCAAGCATATCCAAGACATCCATTTGAAGTTTCTCACATACAAATGAGCTTTAAAGACTATTCTTAAAGTGACTTAAGATCAAAGCAAGAATCCAAGTTCAAGTTCAAATCAAGTCTATCAAGCTCAAAGCAAATCTTCAAGCTAGCTTCCAAATGGAGTAAAAACCAAGTCGCAGGCCAAGTCGACTCCATGTACGACTTGGAAACCAAGTCGCAGGCCAAGTCGACTTCATCTTCGACTTGGAGTATAACGGTCAAATTTTTGACCGTTGGAGTTCATTTATTGCACGCCAACTACTTCTACAACGTTCATATTTTCCTCAATCTATAAAAGGACATTCAAATGAACGTGAGAAGAAAAGAGACACCACTCAAAAGATCAAAGAAAGAAAAGAAGTGCAAGAAAGACTTTCAAATACCTTTTCTCCATATTTGAGTGTTTCAAAGGAAGAAAGAGCTTCAAACTGCAAGTTGCTTCAACAATCATCATTCAAGCTATTTCTGATTTCTTCCTCGAGCTCAAAACTGCCTACACAAATCTGTAAAGTGTAGTTTTTATTCATTTCTTTATTTGGTTGTATAAATCTTGATTTAGCTTGGGTAGCTAAGATCAAGTGTATGCAAAGTAGGGTGTGATTGGAGTGAGACTCATCACCTACTTGTGCAAGTGATTGTATATGCCCCCTAGAGCTTTGAATCTAGAAGAGAGCAAGTGGCTCTAGTTGTGTATGCCCCCTAGAGCTTTGAATCTAGAAGAGAGCGGTGACTCTAAGTGTATTCTTGGAATACATAGTGGAACCCAAGTCACAACGGAGTGTGAGCTTGGAAGAGTGGAGTAGGGAAGGTTTGCCCGAACCACTATAAATCTTGTGTTCTACTTATTTTACTGCTTTATCTTATTTGCTCTCCATTCGCTTAAAAAGGGGATTAACTTTTTAAAGGGGTTAAGATTTTTAAGTTTACCAAAGAAATTTTAAAGAACCCAATTCACCCCTCCCCTCTTGGGTTTAGCCATCAACTCGGGACCAACAAGTGGTATCAGAGCAGGTCTTTGAGTTTATCAAAGAGATCTTATTGAAATGGCATCCCAATCTACTTCCGTTCCCGCATTTGCTGAAGGCCAATCCTTTACAAGGCCACCGTTGTTTGATGGGAACAATTTTGGATATTGGAAGCTTCGTATGAAGCAACTCATCATGGCTACCGATATGGACTCTTGGATTGCTATCCAAGATGGAGTAACACTGCCTACCGATGAACGAGCTTCCAAATGGACCGATGAGGAAGTAAGAATAGTGAAGAGCAATGCCAAAGCTATGAACTCCTTATTTTGTGCTCTCACTGCTTCTGAGTACGATAGAGTATCTTCTTGCTTAACCGCCAAAGAGATATGGGATACACTAACCTCTATCTACGAAGGAACTTCTCAAGTCCAAGGGACGAGAAGGAATATTTTGATTGGAGAACTAGAGAACTTTAGAATGCTAGAAACAGAAAATATTTCTGAAATGTTTTCTAGATTCTCTAAGATTACTAATGCTTTAAAAGGTCTTGGAAAAGCAATATCTGAATCTGAGCAGGTCATGAAGATTTTAAGAGCTCTACCCGAGTCATGGACTCCAAAGATCACTGCAATTGAAGAAGCCAAAGACCTCAACACGCTGAAGCTTGAAGACTTAATTAGCTCACTTATGTCACATGAGCTAATTAAGAAAAGGAATGAAGATCAACACAGGGGCAAAAGAGCAATTGCCTTAAAAGCCGCACAAGACCCCGATGACACATCTTCTTCTCAAAATGACGATGATATTGCTCTACTCACAAAACGATTCAGAAAATTTGTGAGGAAAGGCAAAAATTTCAGAAGCTTCAAAGAAAGAACTCCCCGAGAGAAGAAGAAAGAATCAACCAAGTGCTACCGATGCGGCGGTTCGGGACATATGCAAGCCCAATGTCCAACTCCCGAAGAAAACAAAGCAAAAGAACAAAGAAAGGATCGAGGGGACAATAGAAGATTTCAGAAATATAAAGGAAGAGGCATGTACGTAAATGACGAGGAATCTACAACGAGTAGCTCCTCAACCGACGAAATCAAAGCAGAAGAATGTGCGAGAATTTGCTGTATGGCACAAATCGAGCAAGGAGAACAAACTACCTCAACAAAATGCACAAGCAATGAAGAGGTAAGTTCCAAACTCTCCCTTTCTAATTCAAGTTATTCTTCCTCTCATGAATGCCTCAAATGTACTGAATTAGATGAACTACAAACTGCATATGATTCATTATATGAAGAAATGAAGAAATTAGGAAGCAAGTTTACAATTAAGAAGAGACAATGTGATGCAACAATAATTGTAAATGGTAAACTTGCAGAAAGATTAGTCAAATTGCAAGATGAAACTGAATTGCTGAAAATGGAGAACAAATCATTAAATGAATCATTAGCTAAGTTCTCTAATCCAGGTGAAAGCGTCAAAATGTTTTTGAATATGACCTCCCAAACACATAAAAGAGGTCTTGGGTATCATACATTTGAGCAAGGAGAAAGTAGCAAATCAAATGTGAAATTACTTGAGAAATATCAAACTAAAACTGCATCTATATACAAGCTACAAAAGAAAAATTTTAAGTGGACTAAAAGACCAATGGTTGAACCTTTGCATACTTGGAGACCTACTCCAAGATTACCTTTGGCTTGTAATTTCTGCAATAAGATGGGTCATAAAACTTACAAATGTAATTTTAAGAAACTATATGACCATGGTGCTAAATTAGTTTGGGTTCCAAGAAACACAAGATTTGGGCTTTCAAAGTTAGATCAACTTAGATTAGATTCTATTACTAACCCAAATGGACCCATAAAATGGGTACCAAAAATATAAGATTCATTTCCTTATTTTTCAGACATGTTTTAAGGCAAAGGCAAACAATGAATGGTTTATGGATAGCGGTTGCTCAAGGCATATGACCGGTGAAAGAAGTTTGTTTCACAAACTTAAGCCTTGTAATGATGGAATGGTTGCCTTTGGTAATAATGAAAAAGGTAAAATTAAAGGTAAAGGAAATATACATAGTATTTCAAATGCATGCATGGAAGATGTTTTGTTTGTTGAAGGACTCAAACACAATTTAATGAGCATTAGCCAATTATGTGATAAAGGATACAAAGTTGTGTTTGAATCATCTATATGTAATGTATTTGATGGAGAACATGTCATGTTTAGTGGTAAAAGACATGGAAATATTTATTTGGTTTCACTTGATGAATTAGATGGTCAATGTCTAATGGCCATTGATAACGATCCATGGGTTTGGCACAAGAGGCTTGGACATATAAACATGGGCAACATAAAAACCCTATGGAAAAAGAGCTTGGTAGAAGGATTACCAAGATTGAAATATGACAAAGACAAGATTTGCAAGGCATGTCAATTATCAAAACAACCCAAGATGCCTTTCTCTACCAAAAAGGAAATTTCCACCACTAAGCCACTTGAATTGCTACATATGGATCTATACGGACCATCTGACATTCTAACCATTGGTGGAAAGAAATATGTATTTGTCATAGTTGATGATTTTTCAAGATTCACTTGGATAATTCTCTTAGCTAGTAAAGATGAAGCCTTCTCTATGTTTGCAACTTTTGTGAATTTGGTGCAAAATGAAAAACAGAGTACTATTGTGACCATAAGAAGCGATCATGGTGGCGAATTTGAAAACAAACGATTCATGGAATTTTGTAATGAAAAAGGAATTCACCACACATTTTCTGCACCAAGAACTCCACAACAAAATGGAGTAGTTGAAAGGAAAAATAGAACTATACAAAAGATGGCTAGAACCATGCTAAATGAGAGCAATCTATCCAAAAAATTTTGGGGTGAAGCTGTGAGTACAGCTTGTCATGTTTTGAATCGTGTTACCATTCGAGCAATCTTGAAAAAGACTCCATATGAACTTTGGAAAGGAAGGAAACCAAATATATCTTATTTTCATGTTTTTGGATGTACATGTTATGTTTTAAACAATGGAAAAGTCAACTTGGGAAAATTAGATGCCAAAAGTGATGAGGCTATATTCCTTGGTTATTCATCAAATAGCAAAGCATATAGAGTATTCAATAAACGAAATCAAGTTGTAGAAGAATCCATACATGTTGTATTTGATGAATTTAACCAAACTCCGAGAAAGGAGGATGAACTAAGTGATGCAGATGAGACGAAAGGCAAAGAACAACCAAAGGAACTCGAGCTCAAGCCAGAAAATCCAGAGGAGGAAGAGGTAAGTGAAGGTAATGAATCTTACAAACCTCCAACTGATTTAAAGTTTAAAAATGCCCATCCAATTGAACAAGTTATTGGAAACATATATGAAGGAGTAAAAACTAGAAGATCAAAACAAAACGTTTATGGCCAATATGCGTTTGTATCGAAAATTGAACCAAATACCATTGAACAAGCTCTTAATGATGAAAATTGGGTTATTTCAATGCAAGAAGAGCTAAATCAATTCGAAAGAAACAATGTATGGCATTTAGTTCCTAGACCAAACAATCATACAGTCATTGGTACAAAATGGGTATTTAGGAACAAATTAGACGAAAGCGGTCTTGTAATTAGAAACAAGGCAAGATTAGTAGCCAAAGGGTATTCCCAAGAAGAAGGAATTGATTTTGAAGAATCGTATGCACCCGTGGCTAGATTAGAAGCCATACGTATCTTATTAGCATTCGCCTCACATATGAATTTCAAATTGTTCCAAATGGATGTGAAGAGTGCATTTTTGAATGGCTATTTGAATGAAGAAGTATATGTTGAACAACCTCCTGGTTTTGAAGATAAGGATCAATCAAAATATGTGTATAAATTGACCAAAGCACTATATGGATTAAAACAAGCTCCAAGAGCTTGGTATGAAAGGTTGAACAAATTCTTGATTGATCATGAATTTCAAAGAGGGAAAGTAGACACTACTTTGTTCATCAAATATGAAAATAGCAATATTTTAATTGTACAAATTTATGTAGATGACATAATCTTCGGTGCTACTGACGAAAATCTATGCCAAGAATTTTCTAAGATTATGCAGAATGAATTCGAAATGAGCATGATGGGAGAATTAAATTTCTTCCTTGGACTACAAATCAAGCAACAAAGTGAAGGAATATTTCTGAACCAGTCCAAGTATGTCAAAGAGATGCTCAAGAAATTTGGAATGCAGAATAGCAAAGGGGCAAACACTCCAATGAGCTCTACAATCAAGATCGACACAGACGAAAACGGTAAAAGTATCGATCAAAAGCTCTATAGAAGCATGATTGGATCTTTGCTTTATTTAACTGCTTCTAGACCCGATATCTTATTCAGTGTTTGTATGTGCTCTAGATTTCAAGCATGTCCCAAAGAATCACATCTACTTGCTGTAAAAAGAATTTTTAAATATTTGATGAAAACTACAAACCTTGGACTATGGTATCCAAAAGGGTCAACCTTTGATCTAATCGGCTATTCGGATGCAGACTTTGCCGGATATAAAGTAGATAGAAAAAGTACCAGTGGAACTTGTCAATTTCTTGGACATATGCTAGTTTCATGGCATTCAAGAAAACAAACAAGTGTTGCACTATCTACTGCGGAAGCCGAATACATAGCCGCCGGTAGTTGTTGTGCCCAATTACTTTGGATGAAACAGCAATTAAAGGATTATGGTATTGATTATGTTGATATTCCTATTAGATGTGATAATACAAGTGCAATTTGTTTGACTAAAAATCCTGTATTGCATTCTAGAACCAAACATATTGATGTGAGACATCATTTTATTCGTGAACATGTTGAAAATCATGATGTGTGCTTAGAATATGTGAAAACAGAAGACCAAATTGCTGATATCTTTACCAAACCTCTAGCCAAAGATTCATTTTATAAAATTAGGAATGATATGGGGATGATAGAGCTTAACTAGGAAAAATTCATAAGAAAATTAAATTGGAAAATGTCAAGTCGATGAGTCAAGTCGACTCCAGGGACGCCAGGTCGACTCCGCTTTAGAAACGAAGTCGACTCCGCTAGGGTCGAAGTCGACTCCGCCTCCAGGCGAAGTCGACTCCAGAAGGACCGAAGTCGACTTCGCCTAGGGCAAGTCGACTCCGCGCGCGACGTTTCGCATTCGGCCGACTTCTCTTCTTATTTCTTCTTTCCTCTCTTCTTTCTTCCTCATTTTTCCGGCCTCCCTGTTTTCTTTTTCTCCTCCGGCGACTGCAACTCTTGTTCTTCCGTCTTTCCTCTCCAATCTTCCGGCATTTTTCCTCCTTCTTCATCTCCGGCAAATCCCTTTCTCTCTCAAGTTTTCTTCTCCATTTTCTCTACTCCTCTCAATTTTCCTCTCTCACAGATTCCAAACTCCAAAACTCCCATCTCAATGGCCCCGAGGAAAGCCGTCTCCAAACCGTCAAAAAGGCCTGTGCCTAGACCTCCCACATCTCACACTGAGGAAGAAATCCCTAGGAGAGCTAGGACACCTGCAAAACGGGTTCGAGAAGAACCCTCAACTTCTACGGGTAGAAGGGTTCGGTTCCAAACTTCTACTCACACATCGGAACAAGCTACAAGGTCGGAAAGCCAACCGCATGCCCAAGCTTCACAGAGCACACACTCCGGAGCAAGCAGAAGGGGTACTGCGGCAACGGGCAAAACTCAAGTTTTGAAGATGCCCACTACATACTTCAGAACCGAAATCAATCACGGCCGGTTCTACAAGAACTTCTATGAACGAAAGGTATTCATACCAAAAATCATAGATTTCAAATTTTTGAAAGATTATGGGTCCGACATAGAAGACCTATTGGATTTTCAAGGATGGACCAAATTACTCAAAGAGGATGACAAGGTCTATCCAGATCTTACCAGAATATTTTACTATGAATGGGATGAAGAAAATTTTGGCACACATGTCAAAGAAGTAGATATAGATTTTGGAATCGGGTTAAGTCCAAGCCAAACCAGAGCAATGAGTCATTTAGGACAGATACTTGGAGTCCCTTTCATCGAAGAGCCTTTTCCGGAAGATCTTACCATGGATCAGATATATAATCAGCTCACCCGGAGTAACAAGTATCACCCGGGGATCAAGTTTCTTCGATACATGGATTTGTCACCCAGACTTCGGGTATTAAGGCTTCTCATTGCTCATTGCATCTACCCCAAAGGTGGTGGTAGAAATCAGCTAAACCCACAAGAAGCTGGAATCTTATGGAAGGTAGCAAACAAAGTCAAAGTAAGTCTACCTAAATTATTTCTAGAAGCCTTGGCAAGTCGAAAGGATAATCCAAGGGGCGTCCTTCCTTACGGCACTTGGATCACAAAGATCCTTGAACATTTTGAAGTGGACATTGAAGGCGAGCCATTTGAAGTGCTCAAATCCACAAATGCAATCAACAAGGCACTAATTCAGAGGATGAAAATCAATGTACTTGAACTCCGACCCGATGCTCCAGAAGAAGAGCATCAAGAGGACCAAGCACAAGCTGAGGGGGAGCAACCTCCCGAAGCACCGGCTGCTCCAGAAGAGCCACCATCACCTCAATCCCACGGCTCCTACTCCCCACAAGGATCCGTTGCACGAGAACGGGTACCTCCAACCGCTTCTGAGGAGGTCACCCTAAGGGATCTCAAAGATGAAATCATTGCCATGAAGGCAGAAATGGGCTATCAAGAAAACCGGATGACAAGTCTTGTCACCGGTGTCCTTAATGCGATTGAAGATATGCATTCCCGACAAGATAGAATCGAGCGGGAAATGCGTAAAATCCGATATCATCTTGCATCAGGCCATCATAAGAAGAGACCAATGCCTGAACTCGATCCCTACGAGTCGGGTTCAGTTCATAGAGAGGCAACTCCCGATCACGCTTCTCTTGTTTACTCCTCGGCCCATCATTGTCCCATCAAACCTATTCCATATCCCATCTCTCAATTTCAATTTACCAAGTCTTTGGTACTTTTTGAATGATTGACAAAAAGGGGGAGAAAGATAGGTTAGATTTGAGTGTTTTTTTTGGGTTGGGTAGTTTGTATCTAGGATAGTTTCATTTATGCTTCATTGTATTCTGTAATGAAACTTCATATATATGAAATGATGTTTGGTTTATTTGATATGATAACTGGTTTATGATTGATATGATTGATATATTTGATAAGTGATTGCAATTTCTATAAATACAAAGTATTCTTAATGATTAATACTCAATATATGGCTTGAAAGGTATTCAAGCATATTCTATGCCAAAATGACTAATGTTCTGAAAAAGTTCTCAACTCTAAATTATATGTTCAAGGAATATACTCTGTTTTCTCAAATAAACATGCTTGAATTTTTGAAAGGTATCAACTCAAAATGAAGTTTTGTCAATCATCAAAAAGGGGGAGATTGTTGGAAACAATGTTCAAAATAAAACAAATTGGCCAAGGATTGAGTTTTGATGATTAACAAGAACTAGTTTGAGTATATATATATGACTAATATGTTTGCCAAGTGTTTAAGGAAAGCAGAGAAGTCAAGTCGATCTTCGAGTCGACTTGAACTTCGACTTGGGAGTGAAGTCGATAGTGAAGTCGACTCCACTAACGACTTCAAACAAGCCAAAACTGGACAAAGTTGAAAATGGAATTCTGACGAGTGAAGTCGCAAGCCAAGTCGACTCCACATGCGACTTGGGTAGTCAAGTCGCATACGAAGTCGACTCCAGCATCGACTTCGAAGTACACAAAAATGTCCAGCGTTGAAATCTGGCTCCCGAAGATGCGAAGTCGCAGACGAAGTCGACTCCAAGTGCGACTTGGGCGAAGTCGCAAACCAGGTCGACTCCAACTTCGACTTGAGAAGTTTTGAAGTCCAAGATGAAGATTCAAGCATATCCAAGACATCCATTTGAAGTTTCTCACATACAAATGAGCTTTAAAGACTATTCTTAAAGTGACTTAAGATCAAAGCAAGAATCCAAGTTCAAGTTCAAATCAAGTCTATCAAGCTCAAAGCAAATCTTCAAGCTAGCTTCCAAATGGAGTAAAAACCAAGTCGCAGGCCAAGTCGACTCCATGTACGACTTGGAAACCAAGTCGCAGGCCAAGTCGACTTCATCTTCGACTTGGAGTATAACGGTCAAATTTTTCACCGTTGGAGTTCATTTATTGCACGCCAACTACTTCTACAACGTTCATATTTTCCTCAATCTATAAAAGGACATTCAAATGAACGTGAGAAGAAAAGAGACACCACTCAAAAGATCAAAGAAAGAAAAGAAGTGCAAGAAAGACTTTCAAATACCTTTTCTCCATATTTGAGTGTTTCAAAGGAAGAAAGAGCTTCAAACTGCAAGTTGCTTCAACAATCATCATTCAAGCTATTTCTGATTTCTTCCTCGAGCTCAAAACTGCCTACACAAATCTGTAAAGTGTAGTTTTTATTCATTTCTTTATTTGGTTGTATAAATCTTGATTTAGCTTGGGTAGCTAAGATCAAGTGTATGCAAAGTAGGGTGTGATTGGAGTGAGACTCATCACCTACTTGTGCAAGTGATTGTATATGCCCCCTAGAGCTTTGAATCTAGAAGAGAGCAAGTGGCTCTAGTTGTGTATGCCCCCTAGAGCTTTGAATCTAGAAGAGAGCGGTGACTCTAAGTGTATTCTTGGAATACATAGTGGAACCCAAGTCACAACGGAGTGTGAGCTTGGAAGAGTGGAGTAGGGAAGGTTTGCCCGAACCACTATAAATCTTGTGTTCTACTTATTTTACTGCTTTATCTTATTTGCTCTCCATTCGCTTAAAAAGGGGATTAACTTTTTAAAGGGGTTAAGATTTTTAAGTTTACCAAAGAAATTTTAAAGAACCCAATTCACCCCTCCCCTCTTGGGTTTAGCCATCAACTCGGGACCAACAACAAAGGTATGTAATCCTTTGTATATAGAAGTATGAATGAATGCCCTAATGGGATATAATGAAAAAGGACATAGATTGTATGGAATTATGAAGTCATGAATAATATAAGAAATTGATGATTTATGATTATATGGATGAGTCCATTATGAATGATGATGAGTATATAATTATATGATGAAAGAAAAAGAAAGAAAAAAATTTGGACAAGTTCTAATTAATAACCTGCCGCAAGATCAGGGCAACAATCCTGAGTTTCGACTCATGTTTTATTTTTCAACCTTAAACAGGTGCAGGGAAAGCCAAGTGATGAAAAAGATCAGGTTGATTTTCCTGTAAGTGATATGATGAATGAATGAAAGAAGCATAGTTACAAAGGTATTGTGGTATCCCGAACCAAGGTGCTTAGAAGCCTTACTCCGGGATCATTTTGATTGGTAAACGTGTCTCAGAATTGTTGTCCTGATCACACGGCAAGATTTATATATATATATATATAACATCAATATATGAAAAATTTCCATCCTTCATCCAACATGAAATATATTTTACATATCACAGTTATGATAAAAAAACTATTCCATAAACATTTCCATGTAAACAAAAATATTCATTTCCATCTCAAAATTATCATCATTGTCTTTACATAAAATTTACATATACAACATTCATATCAAAAACTACATATCATTTGGCATGCTGCCTTCATCATCATTTCCTGTCTGTTGTTGAAAAAGCATGGGTGAGTAATAATACTCAGTAAGCAAGCCATACATAATTTTTCAATCATTTTCATGCATTTCATAAAATGCAAATGCAATGCATACATAGCATTCATGACATTCCTTTGGATGCGACGCTAGCTAGGCGCCCATCCCATACATGCTCCCATCTCAGGGAGGTCATCGCCGGCCTGGGCCTATATAAGCGACTCAGCAATAGTAAGGGGGACATCCGGTCCGCTTACTACCTCTACTAAGGCATATTCCTTGTGCACATGCTTATTTACATACACATGTCGGCATGATATTTGCAAATCATAAACAATTTCATAAAAAGCATTTAATAAACAATTTAACAAACGAACTTCAGTTTATGTAAAGCAGTTATAGGTATGGCCGTCCTTAAATAAACTTCATAAAGCAATTCATAAACAATTTCAAACATTTTGGAAATAATTTGCAAAACATATAACTTGTTTACCTTGTCAGTTGGTGTCCTCGACTTTTTCTTATCCTTTTCCTATTCAAGAAAAAATGATATTTTCATTTCTTCTTTTCAAGCTGCTTCTCATGCATGCTCTATAATATTTGGGCATTATTTCTTTATATGGATATTTTTATCCATAGGTTCCTCAAAAATTCCATCCTTATATTGTAATTTACTATAACAAATCACTGTAGTAAACATGAGTAGTAAATTACTGTAGCAGTTACTGTTCATCCTAGGTTACTATTCACAGAGATGTGGTCACTGTTCATGGGTTTCAAAAATTGATACTTTTTTGAAAAATAAAAAATACCATGTCATAGCTTATGCCTAGTATATCATAGGAAATTGAATACATTTTGAATTTATAATCATTTACTTGACGAAAAAAATCATTTTCTCCATATACTAAAAATCAACATAAATTCACTTAAGCATAATCCTTAATTCTAAAAATCTTGAAATTAATATATCATCATTACAACATCATTTTTATCATAATCATACATCCCAAATCATTATTTATCAATTTTGGAGCATTATTTTTCACATATTATATGCTATCTTCCCGAATACCCTATCTTTGCTCCAAATTTTTGATATTTTGGCATAATTCCATTTAAGCATGATATCTATACTTATTTTCTCATGATTAGACATTATCTAAGCATTATTTTACCCTACTTAACATTCAAAATTTTTTTTGGTAGAAATTACTTACCCGAAGTGGAGATACGCCTATTTTTCTCACACTTTCTCTCTCTAACTTACTCCTTTCTTTCCTTGGACGTGTGGGATGGTTTGTGAGCTTGGAATGGCTCAAGTGGAGCTGGGATTTGATGGCCTTGGATGTTCTCCTGCTGCCCTATTTATAGGGTTGGATTTTCAAGAATTTGGAATTTACCCCCTAGCTTTGAGGTATTTAATTATAAATTGGTATTTCTTTTTAATTTTGAAAAATGCCTTGAGCCAAGAGAAGCCACCCTTGGCCTGCTCCATCCCCCCTATGCAGCCCTATTTTTCTTAATTTTTTTATTTTTAAAATTAATTAAATTAGGCTAAATAAATCCTTGCCGTTGGTTGATGATGATGATGATCATGGACCGTTGATTTTGGTCAAGATCTCACCCACCCCCTGCTGCAGCTTCTGTTTTAATTAATTTCTTTATTTTTTATTTATTTATTTTAATAAAAAGTCAAATGCACATTAATGGAAAAGTTAATTCAGTTTTTTTATCTTTATTTGATGCTTCATCTTGACCTTTGATTTATGATTTTCATCACATCTTAACCCATTCATCATGTTCATCATGAATTTTTAACCATCCATAAAAATTTTTATCGAATTCCGACGCCCGGATTGCAATTTTGAATTTTTTTCAATTTTTCCACTAAAATCCAAATTTAGATTAAAATATCCAAAAGAATTCCTATTTTGTCCTGTAGTGATTAAATCTCTATTTTGTCTTTTTGTGATTAAGTTAATCCAAGTGATTAATTCTTAATCACGTGTCTTAATCCTCGGTTACTATTCACGTTAATTATTTACATGGGTCAAATTCTTAATTACATTATTTTAACCTCCAATACACATATTCACAAATATAATTCATGAATTTTCATTTATCATAAAAAAAATTACAAAAGAATCTAGGGTTACAATATCGAAATGACGTGTATATGGTCGAGGATTCACAATCCTCCCCCCTTACAATAGGTTTCGTCCCGAAACCTATCTTTCGTTGAACAATTGAGGATATTTCCTTTCGACCTCTTCTCGTAGCTCCCAAGTAGCTTCGGATTCTGAATATCGATTCCATTATACCTTTACATATTCAATCTCTCTGTTCCAAAGCTTCTTGATCTTGAAATCCAATATTTTGATTGGCCTTTCCTCATAGTTCAAGTTTTTTTGGATTGACAAATTTTCTGCTATCAACACATGGGTAGGATCAGAAATATATTTCCTTAGCATAGAGATCTGAAACACATTGTGGATGGTACTGAGGGCTGGTGGCAGAGCTATTCTGTAGGCTCAATTGCCCATCTTTTCCAGAACTTCAAAGGGCCCAACATATCTTGGGTTTAGTTTTCCCCTCTTTCCAAACCGGGTGACTCCTTTGAATGGCATTACTTTGACAAATACGTGATCCCCAACTTGGATATTCAAATCCCTTCTTTTGCAATTGGGTTAACTCTTTTGCCTGCTCTGGGCTGTGATTATACACTGGCGAATCACTTGAACTTTTTCTGCCATTCTCTTTTAGAGGTCAGGAGCTAACTTCCTTTCTCCTACTTCATCCCAGTTTAAAGGAGTTTTGCATCTCTGTCCATATAAAGCTTCAAATTGGGCCATTTGAATACTTGCATGATAACTGTTGTTATAAGAAAACTCTGCCATAGCCAAATATTCATCTCATGATCCTCCAAATTCTACTGTGCACATCCTCAGCATATCCTCAACTATTTGATTTACCCTTTCTGTCTGCCCATCAGTTTGAGGATGAAATGTTGTGTTGAATTTCAGCTGTGTACCGAAGGTTTCATTTAAACTTTTCTAAAATCGAGATGTAAAATTGGAATCTCGATCGGAAACTATTGACTTAGGTACTCCATGCAATCTCACTATCTCCTTATAATAAATCTTAGCCAATCGCTCAGCCGTAAAAAATTTTTTGATGGCTAGGAAATGAGCTACCTTTGCTAATTTATCAACTATTACCCATATAGCATCATTTCCATTTTGGGTTCTTGGCAATCCTTCAATAAAATCCATAGTAATATCATCCCAGTTCCATTCTGGGGCTTCTAGCGACTGTAACTTTCTAGGGGTTCTTTGATGATCAGCCTTAACCCTTTGACATGTTAGGCACTTGGCCACATATTCAGCAATTTCTCTCTTCATATTCTTCCACCAATACATCCTTTTGATGTCTTGATACATCTTGGTGCTACCTAGATGCATTGAAAATGGGGAGAAATGTGCTTCTTTCAATATCTGTTCCTTTATTTCCTCTTGATTGGGTATACACAAGCGACCCTTATATCTGTATATCCCATATTCATCTTGTATATATTCATTGGGATTTTCTTGATCATTTTCTCCACATAACTCTTGAAATCCCCATTTTCTTGTTGAGCCATTTTAATTTGCTCAAATAAATTCGACTGGATTTGTAATTGAGACAATCTAAATTGTACCCCAGGTGGGCTTACAATTAATTTTAGTTGTCTCAATTTTTGTAATAGCCCTTTTTCCCTTGTGATAAGATGTGCTAGGCTAACATTTCTACTTAGCGCATCAGCAACTACATTAGCTTTGCCTGGATGATATAAAATGTCGAGGTTATAATCCTTGAGTAACTCGAGCCATCTTCTCTGCCTCATATTTAACTCATTTTGAGTAAAATGTACTTGAGGCTTTTATGATCAGTATAAACCTCACATTTAACTCCATATAAATAATGTCTCCAAATTTTCAAGGCAAAGACTACTGCTGCCAATTCTGAGTCATGGGTTGGATAGTTTACCTCATTTGGCTTGAGTTGCCTGGATGCAATGAGATAACTTTTCTATTTTGCATCAGTACACATCCTAATCCTTTCTTTGAGGCATCACTATAGATCACAAACCCTTCCTTCTCCGTAGGCAGTGTTAGAATTGGTGCTTTTACCAGTCTTTTCTTTAACTCTTGGAAGCTACTCTCACATTCCTGTGTCCATTCGTATCTAACTCCTTTCCTTGTCAGTTTTGTGAGTGGAGCTGACAATTGTGAGAATCCTTTCACAAATCTCCTGTAGTAGCCAGCTAGCCCTAGGAAACTTCTTATTTTCGTAATATTTGTTAGTTGTGGCCACTTTGTTAATGCCTCAATCTTTTGAGAGTCTACTTGTACTCCTTTCTCGGATATAATGTGACCGAGAAAGGCTACTTGTTTCAACCAAAATTCACATTTCTTGAATTTAGCATATAATTTCTCCTTTCGGAGAATTTC
This sequence comes from Annona cherimola, assembly GCA_030490835.1. Classification (NCBI taxonomy): domain Eukaryota; kingdom Viridiplantae; phylum Streptophyta; class Magnoliopsida; order Magnoliales; family Annonaceae; genus Annona; species Annona cherimola. Next base: position 37,275,147 of record CM059972.1, read on the forward strand.
CAATACTATCCTCAAATGTTTCTCATGCTCTTCTTCTGTTTTTGAATAAATCAGTATATCATCAATGAATACCACCACAAATTGATCCGAAAATTCTCAAAAAATCATGTTCATCATATCCATAAACATAGCTGGGGCATTCGTTAGTCCAAATGGCATGACTAAGAATTCATAATGCTCATATCTTGTTCTGAATGCTATTTTATGGATGTCCTTTGAACATATCCTCAACTGGTGGTATCCTGACTGTAAATCAATTTTTGAAAATGTAGAAGCTCCTTTTAACTGATCAAAGAGATCATCTATTCTTAGGAGTGGGTACTTATTTTTTACCGTTACTTTATTCAATTCTCTGTAGTAAATACAGAGTCTCAAACTCCCATCCTTTTTCCTTACAAATAATACTGGAGCTCCCCAAAGTGATGCACTAGGTCTAATAAATCCCTTATCTAATAAATCTTGGATTTGTACTTTTAGCTCAGCCAATTCAGCTGGAGCCATCCTATATGGAGCCTTAGATATTGGGGCTGTCCCTGGAATAATTTCTATTTCCATATATATTTCCCTTTCCGGTGGTAAATCACATAACTCCTTTGAAAAAATATCTGAAAATTCTTTTACCATTGGAATCTGTTCTATAGGTACCCCATCTCTTTTTACTGTGTTTATAAAGACCAGATAGGCTGTACATTGTTGGCGTATCAGCTTACTTGCTTTCATAGCTGATACCATCCTTATTGTGTTTTCTGGCTGTCTTATCTTTCTGATCTCTATTTCATCTTTTGGTGCTTCAAATTGCACCTTTTTATTTCTACAATCAATTGTCGCACCCCATTGACTTAGCCAATCCATCCCTAGAATGACATCAAACTCTATCATTGGTAATAGGAAGAGATCAGCTTCCAATATTTTTGTTCCTATCCTAATAGGACATGCCTTGCAGATTTGATTTTTACTTGCAACCTATATACTGGGGATTCTACATGTATAGTACTACTAGCTGCTTCTACCCGAAGTGCGTGTGTGATTACGAATTGGTATGATATAAATGAATGCGTAGCTCCAGAATAAAAAAAAGTTACTACAAAATTTCCTAAAATGTAAATCATACCTGTAATCACTTTTTCCTCCATCTCTTGTGACTCCATTCGGGTGAGGTCTTGGACACGCACTGGGTTGGCAGCAGTACCGGGTTGATTGGCGATGGCGGGGACCTTTTGTTGGGCCGACCTTCCTCGAGCTGGTGCTCCTTGTGGCTTATTCGGACAGTTGGGCGAAATGTGTCCAACTTTACCACAATTAAAACACTTTATTATTTTGGCTTCGTCGGTCCCGCAGTCCCGGGCCACATGACCCGCTTGGCCACATTTGTAGCATTTTCCCGTTCCTTGTAAACATTCGCCTGAATGGTGTTTTTGGCAAGTTCTGCCTCTTTGTCTTGTCGCCAATCTTCTCTTTCCCGACGATTCCTCTTTTTCCTTTATTAGCCTCACCTTCCTTGGAGGCAGTAAAGAATCATTTTTGAGCTTGCCTAAGCTCCTGAGTCCTCATTGATTCCATCTCCAATGCCCTAGCCCTCTCAATGCTAGAGGCATAGTCCTTTATTAATAATGGGGCTAACCCCTCTCTTAACTGGGGTCTCAATCCCCTCTGAAACCTTTGTGCTTTATTCTCTGGCACATTGGTGATCCACGACACGTATCTTACCAAGGCATTGAACTTTGTAGCATATTCCGTGACTGTCATCCTGCCTTGGTAAAGTTTTTCAAACTATCCCTACAGGGAGATATTCTTTATTGAATTCCTCTAAAAATTCTTGCCATGTAACTTGCTCCGAATGTGGCATAGTAACCATCAGCGTTTCCCTCCATTCATAAGCGTCTTTCACCAGTAGGTGGGTAGAGCACAACACTTTCTGCTGATCATTGCAGGGCGATATTCTGAATAATTTCTTTATTTATGTGATCCACTGCTCTGCAATGAGGGGGTCCGGTTCCCCTACAAATTTGGGCGGGCGCTGGACAAGAAAGGCATTGATAGTCCATCTGTCGGCCTCAAGGAGACTATCCTCTACTCCCCTTGATGTGTCGGGATTGGCCGAGGGCCTTGGTCTTTCCTCGTCTCCTCTTAATGGAGGGGCCTGCAGGTTCCTCATTTCTTGTAATAACCCAGCAGCCTGGGTTGTCCATTGCTGCATAGTTTTCTTAATAGCCGCAACAATTCTTTCTTCTATATTGACTTTTGTTTGAGGTCTAGGGCTTTCCTCTCGCCGTGGGCAGGTCCTAGAGGATTGCTCCTCGGATTCTGCCCTATACGTTCTTTTACTGGCTTCGGCCCTTGCTTGATCAACTGATTCTTCCATATTCATCACATCATGATACACTTAGTCAAACAATCATAGTCACATGATCATATAATTCATATATATTATACATTGTCATCAATAATAAATCAACGGATCATAATCATAATTTCATGTATCCTAACCTGATCATTTCTTTCCTTTTCTGCCTATTTACCAATCCATGCTCTGATACCAACTTTTGTGGTGCCCCGAACCGAGGTGCCTAGAAGCCTTACTCCGAGATCGTTTTGATTGGTAAACATGTCTCAGGATTGTTGCCCTGATCACACGGCAGGATATATATATAACATCAATATATGGAAAATTTTCATCCTTCTCCAACATGAAATATATTTTACATATCACAATTATGATAAAAAAATATTCCATAAACATTTCCATTGGAACAAAAATATTTATTTTCATCTCAAAATTATCATCATTGCCTTTACATAAAATTTACATATACAACATTCATATCAAAAACTACATATCAATTGGCATGCTGCCTTTATCATCATTTCCTGTTTGTTGTTGAAAAAGCATGGGTGAGTAATAATACTCAGTAAGCAAGTCATACATAATTTTTCAATCATTTTCATGTATTTCATAAAATGCAAATGCAATGAATACATAGCATTCATGACATTCCTTTGGATGTGACGCTAGCTAGGCGCCCATCCCATACATGCTCCCATCTCAGGGAGGTCGCCGCCGGCCTGGGCCTATATAAGCGACTCGGCAATAGCAAGGGGGACATCCGGTCCACTTACTACCTCGACTAAAGCCTATTCCTCGTGCACATGCTAATTTACATAGACATGCCGACATGATATTTGCAAATCATAAATAATTTCATAAAAAGCATTTAATAAACAATTTAACAAACGAACTTTAGTTCATGTAAAGCAGTTATAGGTATGGTCATCCTTAAATAAATTTCATAAAGCAATTCAGAAACAATTTTAAAAATTTTGGAAATAATTTGCAAAACATATAACTTGCTTACCTTGTCAGTTGGTGTCCTCAACTTTCTCTTTTTCTTTTCCTATTCAAGGAAAAAGGATATTTTCATTTATTCTATTCAAGCTGCTTCCCATGCATGCTCTATAATATTTGGGCATTGTTTCTTTATATGGATATTTTTATCCATAGGTTCCTCAAAAATTCCATCCTTATATTTAAATATTAATCTCAAATTTTCTCTAAAATCACGCTGTTTACTGTAGCAAATCACTATATCAGTTACTGTTCATCCGAGATTACTGTTCACAGAGACGTGGTTACTGTTCATGGGTTCCAAAAATAAAAAATATCATGTCATAGCTTATGCCTAGTATATCAAAGGAAATTTCATACATTTTGAATTTATCAACATTTACTTGGCGAAAAAATCATTTTCTCCATATACTAAAAATCAACATAAATTCACTTAAGCATAATCCTTAATTTCAAAAATCATGAAATTAATATATCATCATTCCAACATCATATATATCATAATCACACATCCCAAATCATCATTCATCAATTCTGGAGCATTATTTTCACATATTATATGTTATCTTCCCGAATACCCTATCTTCGCTCTAAATTTTTGATATTTTGGTATAATTCCATTTAAGTATTATATCTATACTTATTTTCTCATGATTAGTCATTATCAAAGCATGATTTTACCTTACTTAACATTCAAAAGAAATTTTGGTAGAAATCACTTACCCGAAGTGGAGTTACGTCTCTTTTTCTCACGCTTTTTCTCTCTAACTTACTCCTTTCTTTCGTTGGTCGTGTGCGATGGTTTGGGAACTTGGAATGGCTCAAGTTGAGCTGGGATTTGATGGCCTTTGACGTTCTCCCTGCTGCCCTATTTATAGGGTTGGAGTTTTCAAGAATTTGGAATTTACCCCCTAGCTTTGAGGTATTTAATTATAAATTGGTATTTTTTTAATTTTGAAAAATTCCTTGAGCCAAGAGCAGCCACCCTAGGCCTACTCCAGCCCCCCTATGCAGCCCTATTTTTCTTAATTTTTTTATTTTTTAAAATTAATTAAATTAGGCTAAATAAATCCTAGTCGTTGGTTGATGATGATGATGATCATGGACTGTTGATTTTGGTCAAGAGCTCACCCACCCCCTGCTGCAGCTGCTGTTTTAATTAAATTTATTTATTTATTTTTCCACTAAAATCTAAATTTGGATTAAAATATCCAAAAGAATTGTTATTTTGTCCTGTAGTGATTAAATCTCTATTTTGCCTTTTTGTGATTAAGTTAATCCAAGTGATTAATTCTTAATCACGTGGCTTAATCCTTAGTTACTATTCACATGCACTATTCACGTGGGTTAAATTCTTAATTGCATTATTTTAACCTTCAATACACATATTCACAAATATAATTTATGAATTTTCATTTATCATAAAAATAATTACAAAAGAATCTAGGGTTACAATATCGAAATGACGCGTATACGGTCGAGGCTTCACAGGTATGTAATCCTTTGTATATAGTGTTGGTCCCGAATTAATGGCAGTTACCCAAGAGGGAGGGGTGAATTGGGTATTTAAAAATTTACAACTTAAACAGAAACTTTACCCCGGATTAATCTAGTCCCCTTTATGAAGAAACAAAATGAGAGCAATAATGTAAAGAGCAGAAACAAAAATGAACACTCAAGATTTTATAGTGGTTCGGGCAACCTCCCTACTCCACTCTTCCAAGCTCACACCCCTTGTGACTTGGGTTCCACTATGTATTCCGTGAATACAACTAGAGTCTCCACTCTCTTCTAGATTCTAGCTCTAGGGGGCATATACAACTAGAGCCTCTGCTCTCTTCTAGATTCTAGCTCTAGGGGGCATCAATAATATACAACACAAGTAGGTGACGAGTTCCACTCCAATCACACACTAATTTGCTTACACTTGTTCTTAGCTACCCAAGCTAAAACAAGTTCAATACAACAAGTAATAACAAAAGAAAGTTTCTACACGTTACTGTTATGTAGACTCAGATTTGGTGCAGAGAAGAACTTGTAGTGTAGGCTTAGAGATTCAGCAAGCAGCTCTTGGCAGTTTGGAAGCAAAGTTCTTCTCCTCAATGTTGGCTTGATCACTTAATGCTCTTGAAGATAGGAGTTATGCACACTTAATGAATTCTCAGCTACCCTCCTCATTCATATTGAATGCCTTTTATAATTGTGGAGGGAATCCGAACGTTTGGGGGTAGGTGGCGCGCATTTAATGTGCCAACGTTTGAAAATTTTCTGACCGTTGCGACCCAAGTCGCTGGTGGAGTCGACTTCGGGTGCGACTTCGCCCAAGTCGCAGATGGAGTCGACTTCGGGTGCGACTTCGCCTGTTCGCAACTTCTTCAAGTTCCAGTTTGGGTCGACTTGGTCCTCGACTTGACCCAAGTCGCAGGTGGAGTCGACTTCGGGTGCGACTTCACCTCGACAGCTTGCTTGATGAACTAGAAATCCTTAGAATGCTTTGCTTGCTTGAGTTACTTCATGTTTGGTTGTTTCTTCCTTGATTTATATCTCTTTGGACCACTGTGTTATCATTCTAGCTTGATGTCCTTTAGCTCCATAATTTGCAAACCTTGAGTCCTTGAGTCTTGAATCTTTTGTATTCATGAACAAGTCCAATATATTTTGATTAGAATAGTTGAATTTATGCATCTTGCTTTCTTTGGACTTGGATTAGTCTTCATATGTTCCTAGTCGAACATCGAAGTCGACTTGATCTTCAACTTTACTCAAGTTCTACCTTAAAATCGATTTAATCCCCGATTTAGCTTCTGAAGTTTCTGCCCTGTCCAACTGAAGTAGATACAGGAGTCGACTTGGTCTGCGACTTCACCCAAGTCGCATGCGGAGTCGACTTCGTCTCCGACTTCGGCAGCTCCGCTCCTCGATTTCAACTCTGGACAAAAATGACGCCTCCAAGTTGCGACTGGAGTCGACTTGGTCTGCAACTTCACCTCAAGTCGCAAGCAGAGTCGACTTGGGATGCGGCTTCAGCACCTCTCATTCTTGATTTCAGCTCTGGAAGAAAATGGCGTCTTGAAGTCGCTGCTGGAGTCGACTTGGGGATCGACTTGGCCTAAGTCGATGCCTGAGTCACCTTGGAAATCGACTTGACTTGCCATGCTTCATATTCTTCAAATTTATAACCTTAAGTCATTTCCACAAACATATTAGTAACCAAAACTTACTCAAATTGATTTGTTAATCATCAAAACATAGACTTGACTTATTTTCCACATATTTCCAACATATAGAAGTATGAATGAATGCCCTAATGGGATATTATGAAAAGGACATCGGTTGTATGAAATTATGAAGTTACGAATAATATAAGAAATTTTTGATTTATGATGATATGGATGAGTCCATTATGAATGATGATGAGTATATGATTATATGATGAAAGAAAAAGAAAGAAAAAAATTGTACAAGTTCCAATTATGAACCCGCTGCGCGATCAGGGCAACAATCCTGAGTCACATTTACCAATTGACAAGATCTTGGAGTAAGGACTATGTGGACGCCGTGGTTTGGGCGCTACAGAAATTGGTATCAGAGCAAGGATTGGTAAATAGGCGGGAAAAGGAGAAAATAAAGGATGATAAAAGGGTAAGTTTGATATCACAGAGAGTGGTATTACAGCAAGGATTGGTAAATAAGCATGGAAAGAGAAAATTAAGGATGATGATAGGAAATGTGTGATACCACAAAAGTAGGTATCAAAGTATGAATTGTTAGACAGGTAGAAATAATATCTAGATCTATGTGATGTTTTTTATGACGAGACAAGAATGATATCATATCAAGGAATGGTAAATGAGTATAAAAAGAGTAAATGAAAAGAAAGAAAAGGTATGATACCACCGGAGGTTATATCATAGCAATGATTGGGAGATAGATGTAGAAAGAATAAAGGAACGGAAGGAATAGAAATCATGATATAAAATTGTAATGTCATAAATTAAGGAAGAAAAAGAATTGTTTGGAATTATTTTTCAAAACACAATGCATTTAAATACAGGTAAGGAAGATGAAGGAATTTCCTCTATATAAAATAAAAAATTAGCAAAAGCCAGAAAATGCTAATATGCTTTTGGATATAGATGTTTAATTATGCAAAAAAAAGCGTAATAGAGTATTTGAAGGGCTACAGGTTTCGGGACGAAACCTATTGTAAGGAGGGGAGGATTGTGAAACTCCGATCTTAGACACATGTATAAAACCCTAGGGTTGTAAACCCTAGGTTATATATTTTTGAAATATACATTCATGAGTATGAAAATATGTGGGAATAGAGGTTAAAATAATTATTTATGAAATTCGGATGAATAGTGTACGTGAATAGTAACCCTGGGAATAAGACACGTGATTAAGAGTTAATCACTTGGATTAACCTAATCACAAAAAGACGAAAAAGGATATTTAATTACTACAGGACGAAATAGCAATACTTTTTGATATTTTAATGGAATTTCGAATTTTAGTGAAAAATTTAGAGAAAATAGAAAAAAATTCATAAATTGCAATCCGGACGTCGGATCGAAGTGAAATTTTTTATGGATGGCCAAATATTTATGATGAACATGATGAATGGTTTAGGATTTGACAAAAATCATGAATCAGAGGTCAAGACGAAACGTCATTAAAAGATCAAAAAGTAATTTCGCTTTTTCATTAATTTCAAGTTTGACTTTGTTATTTTTAATTAATTAAAAAAATCAAATAATTAATGGAAAGCTGCAATGGCTGCTGGAGGCTTGACTTTTGGGCCAAAATCTAATGGACCAAAATCAATCTTATCAAAAATCAACGGTTGAGATGAATTAGCTTAAAAAATTAATTTTAATAAATAAAAAAATCATAAAAAAGGGGCTAGATAGGGGGCAGGAGATGCTGATTAGGGTGGTTGCACAAGGCTCAACACATTTTTATGGAAATTAAAAAAAGGTATTTAGAATTTAATACCAAGAGCAAGGGGGTAAAATGCAAATACTAGAAAAATGCATGCCTAAAAAAGGGGCCAAGGGGTGGACATCCAAGGCACTCTAAATCCCAGCTCCAAGGAGCAAAAATCAAGCCAAAACCCTTCCCCACACGTTCTAGCCAAGAGAGAAGAGGGAAAGAGAAGGTTAGAGAGAAAAGGCAAGTAGGAGGAGAGTTTTTCTACTTCAGGTAAGGGGATTCTTTCAAAATTTCTTTTGGGTGTTAAGTAGGGTAAAACCATGCTTAGATAATGCCTAAGCATGAGAAAATAAGTAAAGTTATAATGCCTAAGTGGAATTACGCCAAAACATTAAGAATTTGGAGCGAAGATAGAGCATTCGGGAAAATCATGTATGAAATATGCAAATAATGCTCCAATATTGCTAAATGATGATTTGGGATGAATTTTATGATAGTTATGATGATGGAAATATGATATATTAATCTCATGATTTTTGGATTTAAGGATTATGCTTAAGTGAAATTATGTTCATTTTTAGTATATAGAGAAAATGATTTATTGAGCTAAGTTAATGATGATGAACTCAAAATTCATGAATTTTCCCATGATATACTAACTAAGAGCTATGTAATGGTATTTTTTATTTTTGAAAAAAATGTCAAATTTTGGAACCCATGAACAGTAATCAACACGTTGTGAACAGTAACCTCTGATGAACAGTACATGCTACAGTAAACGTGAACAATAATCATGAACAGTACTATGAACAGTGAACAGTGTGATTTTGGGAAAAATTGAGATTTATTTTTGAGGATATATGAATGGAATTTTTAAAGGATTTATGGATAAAAATCCATATAAATGGGTAATGGCTAAGTAACTTTATAAGATTAACCTCTATGGGAATGAGGTAATGAATGGTTATAAAGCATGCTGGAAAGTAACCTAAGACATGGAATGGATGGATAAAATATCCATATTCCTTGTATAGGGAAAAAGGAAGGAGAAGGTTGAGGACACCGACTGAGAAGGTAAGCAAGAACAACTTTGAAAATGTGATTTTATTGCTTCATTGTAAGCAAGCAAACCCTTTTGAAAATATGTTTTATTCTCAAGTATTTATGAAATGTGTTTAAGGGTGGCCATTTCTATAATGTTTTGAAATGATGAATGTTTATGAGTTTTTATGAAAAGTCATGCCGGCATATTGATATCATGTGATGTTCATGGACATGTGCACATGTATGATGCATAATGAAGAGGCTTTGGTGAAGGAAGTAGGATCGGGGATCCCTCTTCACCATTGCCAAGTTGCAAGGGTTGTGTACTGGTGGCGTCCTCCCAAGAGGTGGGGGCACAAGGAAGAGGCTTTAGTGGAGGTAGAAAGCAGATCAGAGGGTTCCCCTTCACTATTGCCGAGTCATATGGGCTGTGTTTCGGCGGTGTCCTCCCAAGAGGTCGAGGCAAATGAATGTTATGTATGAATGAATGCATTGCATTGTCATACATGGATTGAAAAGGAAAGCATGGATTTGAAAATGATGTTTTAAGTGATTGTGCAAATAATTCTCTACATGAGAATGACAAGTCACCTGGTCTAAGAGGTATATAATGCCGAGAAAATCAAAAGTCATGCATGTAGGAGACCATGTAGGCGTCAAGAGGAAGAGAGGTTCCCCTTGATGAGGCCAAGTCGGAGAGAGCCATAGTATTGGACCATGTTATGTGAGATGTTCCCTGGGCTAGCGTACCCGGACACGAGGGTTTATGTCAGGAATGGAAAGGAAGCATTTGCACATCCAATCTTTATGAAATGATTTTTATGAAAAGTTTTCTATTTCATTGATAGTTGATCACTTGCTAAGTGTCTCCCATCGAATGGAGAGAAATGCATTTACAAATGGTTTACATAAATGATTTTCATGAATGGTTTACGAAAAGGTTTCTATTCCATTGGTAGTTGATCACTTGCTAAGTGTCTCCTACCGAATGGAGAAAAATGCATTTAAACAAGAATGAAAAATGCTTGCTTATTGAGTTTCGACTCATGTTTTGTTTTTCAACCTCAAACAGGTGCAGGGAAAGCCAAGTGATGAAAAATATCAGGTTGATTTGCCTTTAAGTGATATGATGAATGAATGAAAGTAGCATAGTTACAAAGGTATTGTGGCGCCCCGAACCGAGGTGCCTAGAAGCCTTACTCCGGGATCGTTTTGATTGGTAAACGTGTCTCAAGATTGTTGCCCTGATCACACGACAGGATTTTTATACATATATATATATATAACATCAATATATGGAAAATTTTCATCCTTCATCCAACATGACATATATTTTACATATCACAGTTATGATAAAAAACTATTCCATAAACATTTCCATGGAAACAAAAATATTCATTTCCATCTCAAAATTATCATCATTGTCTTTACATTAAATTTACATAATACTCATAAAATGCATATGCAATGCATACATAGCATTCATGACATTCCTTTGAATGCGACGGTAGCTAGGCGCCCGTCCCATACATGCTCCCATCTCAGGAGGTTGCCGCCGACCTGGGCCTATATAAGTGACTCGGCAGTAGCGAGGGGGACACCCAGTCTGCTTACTACCTCGACTAAGGCCTATTCTTCGTGCACATGCTAATTTACATACACATGCCGGCATGATATTTGCAAATCATAAATAATTTCATAAAAAGCATTTAATAAACAATTTAACAAACGAATTTCAGTTCATATATAGCAGTTAGGTATGGCCATCCTTGAATAAATTTCATAAAGCAATTTACAAATAATTTCAAACATTTTGGAAATAACTTGCAAAACATATAACTTGCTTACCTTGTCAGTTAGTGTCCTCGACTTTTTCTTTTCCTTTTCCTATTCAAGGAAAAAGGATATTTTCATTTCTTCTATTCAAGCTGCTTCCCATGCATGCTCTATAATATTTGGGCATTATTTCTTTATATGGATATTTTTATCCATAGGTTCCTCAAAAATTCCATCCTTATATTTAAATATTAATCTCAAATTTTCTCCAAAATCACGTTGTTTACTGTAGCATTACTGTAGCAAATTACTATTCATCCGAAGTTACTGTTCACAAAGACGTGGTTACTGTTCTTGGGTTCCAAAAATTGATTTTTTTCCAAAATAAAAAATATCATGTCATAGCTTATGCCTAGTATATCATAGGAAATTGAATATATTTTGAATTTATCATCATTTACTTGGCGAAAAAAATCATTTTCTCCATATACTAAAAATTAACTTAAATTCACTCAAGCATAATCCTTAATTTCAAAAATTATGAAATTAATATATCATAATTCCAACATCATATTTATCATAATCATACATAAAAAATTATCATTTATCAATTTTGGAGCATTATTTTACATATTATATGCTATCTTCCCGAATACCCTGTCTTCGCTCCAAATTTTTGATGTTTTGGCATAATTTCATTTAAGCATTATATCTATACTTATTTCTCATTATTAGGAATTATTTACGCATGGTTTTACCTTAATTAACATTCAAAAGAAATTTTGTTAGAAATCACTTACCCAAAGTGGAGATACGCCGCTTTTTCTCACACTTTCTCTCTCTAACTTACTCATTTCTTTCCTTGGACATGTAGGATGGTTTGGGAACTTGGAATGACTCAAGTGGAGCTGGGATTTGATGGCCTTGGATGTTCTCCATGCTGCCCTATTTATAGGGTTGAATATTTCAAGAATTTGGAATTTACCCCCTAGCTTTGAGGTATTTAATTATAAATTGGTATTTATTTTAAATTTTGAAAAATTCCTTGATCCAAGAACACCCACCCTAGGCCTTATCCAGCCCCCCTATGTAGCACTATTTTTCTTACTTTTTTTATTTTTAAAATTAATTAAATTAGGCTAAATAAATCCTAGCCGTTGGTTGATGATGATGATGATCATTGACCATTGATTTTGGTCAAGATCTCACACACCCCCTTGCCGCAGCTGCTGTTTTAATTAAATTTTTTATTTTTTTAATTTATTTTAATAAAAAGTCACATGCACATTAATGGAAAAGTTAATTCACTTTTTCGATATTTATTTGACGCTTCATCTTGACCTTTGATTTGTGATTTTCATCACATCTTAACCCATTCATTATGTTCATCATGAATTTTTAACCATCCATAAAAAATTTCATCGAATTCCGACACACGGATTGCAATTTATGAATTTTTTTCTATTTTTTCCCTAGAATCCAAATTTGGATTAAAATATCCAAAAGAATTGTTATTTTGTCCTGTAGTGATTAAATCTCTATTTTGTCTTTTTTTGATTAAGTTAATCCAAGCGATTAACTCTTAATCACGTGTCTTAATCCTCGGTTACTATTCACATTCACTATTCACATGCACTATTCACATGGATCAAATTCTTAATTGCATTATTTTAACCTCCAATACACATATTCACAAATATAATTCATGAATTTTCATTTATCATAAAAATAATTACAAAAGAATCTAGGGTTACAATATCGAAATGACGCGTATACGATCGGGGTTTCACAATCCTCTCCGCCTTACAATAGGTTTTGTTCTGAAACCTATTTTTCCTTGAACAATTGAGGATATTTCCTTTCGACCTCTTCTCGTAGCTCCCAAGTGGCTTCGGATTCTGAATATCGATTCCATTGTACCTTTACATATTCAATCTCTCTGTTCCGAAGCTTCTTGATCTTGAAATCCAATATTTTGATTGGCCTTTCCTCATAGTTCAAGTGTTCTTGGATTGGCAAATTTTTTGCTATCAACACATGAGTAGGATCAGAAACATATTTCCTTAGCATGGAGATGTGAAACACATTGTGGATGGCACTGAGGGCTAGTGGCAAAGTTATTCTGTAGGCTCAATTGCCTATCTTTTCCAGAACTTCAAAGGGCCCGACATATCTTGGGTTTAGTTTTCCCCTCTTTCCAAATCAGGTGACTTCTTTGAATGGCGTTACTTTGACAAATACGTGATCCCAACTTGGATATTCAAATCTCTTCTTTTGCAATCGGTGTAACTCTTTTTTGTCTACTCTGGGCTGTGAGTATACACTGGTGAATCACTTGAACTTTTTCTGCCATTCTCTTTGAGAGGTCAGGAGCTAACTTCCTTTCTCCTACTTCATCCCAGTTTAGAGGAGTTCTGCATTTTCGTCCATATAAAGCTTCAAATGGGGCCATTTGAATACTTGCTAGATAACTGTTGTTATAAGCAAACTCTGCCATAGCCAAAGATTCATCCCATGATCCTCCAAATTCTACTGTGCACATCCTCAGCATATTCTCAACTATTTGATTTACCCTTTCTGTCGGCCCATCAGTTTGAGGATGAAATGTTGTGCTGAATTTCAGCTGTGTACCTAAGGTTTGATGTAAACTTTTTCAAAATCGAGATGTAAAACCGAAATCTCGATCGGAACTATTGACTTAGGTACTCCATATAGTCTCACTATCTCCTAATAATAAATTTTAGTCAATCGCTCAGCCGTAAAATTTTTCTTGATGGCTAGGAAATGAGTTACCTTTGATAATCTATCAACTATTACCCATATAACATCATTTCCATTTTGGGTTCTTGGCAATCCTTCAATAAAATCCATAGTAATATCATCCCATTTCCATTTTGGGACTTCTAGCGACTGTTACTTTCCAGGAGTTCTTTGACGATCAGCCTTAACCCTTTGACATTTTAGGCACTTGGCCACATATTCAGCAATTTCTCTATTCATATTATTCCACCAATACATCCTTTTGATGTCTTGATACATCTTGGTGCTACCTGGATGCATTGAAAATGGGGAGAAATGTGCTTCTTTCAATATCTGTTCCTTTATTTCCTCTTGATTGGGTATATACAAGCGACCCTTATATCTGTATATCCCATATTCATCTTGTATATATATTCATTGGGATTTTCTTGATCATTTTCTCCACATAACTCTTGAAATCCCCATTTTCTTGTTGAGCCATTTTAATTTGCTCAAATAAATTTGAATGGATTTGTAATTGAGACAATCTAACTTGTACCCCAGGTGGGCTTACAATTAATTCTAGTTGTCTCAATTCTTGTAATAGCCCTTTTTCCCTTGTGATAAGATGTGCTAGGCTAACATTTCTACTTAGCGCATCAGCTACTACATTAGCTTTGCCTGGATGATATAAAATGTCGAGGTTATAATCCTTGAGTAACTCGAGCCATCTTCTCTGCCTCATATTTAACTCCTTTTGAGTAAAATGTACTTGAGGCTTTTATGATCAGTATAAACCTCACATTTAACTCCATATAAATAATGTCTCCAAATTTTCAAGGCAAAGACTACTGCTGCAAATTCTGAGTCATGGGTTGGATAGTTTACCTCATTTGGCTTGAGTTGCCTGGATGCATACGAGATAACTTTTCTATTTTGCATTAGTACACATCCTAATCCTTTCTTTGAGGCATCACTATAGATCACAAACCCTTCCTTCTTCGTAGGTAGTGTTAGAATTGGTGTTTTTACTAGTCTTTTCTTTAACTCTTGGAAGCTACTCTCACATTCCTGTGTCCATTCGTATCTAACTCCTTTCCTTGTCGGTTTTGTGAGTGGAGCTGACAATTGTGAGAATCCTTCCACAAATCTCCTGTAGTAGCTAGCTAGCCCAAGGAAACTTCTTATTTCCGTAATATTTGTTAGTTGTGGCCACTTTGTTATTGCCTCAATCTTTTGAGAGTCTACTTGTACTCCTTTCTCGGATATAATGTGGCCGAGAAAGGCTACTTGTTTCAACCAAAATTCACATTTCTTGAATTTAGCATATAATTTCTCCTTTCGGAGAATTTCCAATACTATCCTCAAATGTTTCTCATGCTCTTCTTCTGTTTTTGAATAAATCAGTATATCATCAATGAATACCACCACAAATTGATCCAAAAATTTCTGAAAAATCATGTTCATCATATCCATAAACATAGCAGGGGCATTCGTTAGTCCAAATGGCATGACTAAGAATTCATAATGCTCATATCTTGTTCTGAATGCTATTTTATGGATGTCCTTTGGACATATCCTCAACTGGTGGTATCCTGACTGTAAATCAATTTTTGAAAATATAGAAGCTCCTTTTAATTGATCAAAGAGATCATCTATTCTTGGGAGTGGGTACTTATTTTTTACCGTTACTTTATTCAATTCTCTGTAGTTAATACAGAGTCTCAAACTCCCATCATTTTTCGTTACAAATAGTATTGGAGCTCTCCAAGGTGATGCACTAGGTCTAATAAACCCCTTATCTAATAAATCTTAGATTTGTACTTTTAGCTCAGCCAATTTGGCTGGAGCCATCCTATATGGAGCCTTAGATATTGGGGCTGTCCCTGGAATAATTTCTATTTCCATATCCATTTCCCTTTCCGGTGGTAAATCACATAACTTCTTTGGAAAAATATCTGAAAATTCTTTTACCACTGGAATCTGTTCTATAGGTACTGTTAGAAACATGTGGAAAATAACGCAAGTCTATGTTTTGATGATTAACAAATCAATTTGAGTATGTTTTGGTTACTAACATGTTTGCGAAAATGATTAAAGGATATAGAAATGAAGAAAATGAAGCATGACAGGCCAAGTCGATTTCCAAGTCGACTCAGGCATCGACTTAGGCCAAGTCGATCCCCAAGTCGACTCCAGTAGCAACTTCAGCCCGTCATTTTCGTCCAGAGTTGAAAACGAGGAACTAAGCTACCGAAGTCGCAAACGAAGTCGACTCCACATGCGACTTGGGTGAAGTCGCAGACCAAGTCGACTCCAGCATCGACTTCGACTCGTCATTTCTTTCCAGAGTTGAAATCAAGAACGAGAGCTGCCGAAGTCGTATCCCAAGTCGACTCCGCATGCGACTTGGGTGAAGTCGCAGACCAAGTCGACTCCAGCTTCGACTTCAGTGCAGAACTTGCAGATCAAGACGGCTCAATGCTAGATTCAAGTGGAGATGAAGATCAATTCGACTCAAACACTCAACATGGACCAAATAAGGATCAAATGAAGATCAAAGCAAGCAGGGCTGCATGAATCCATCATGTTGGATCATGAACACTTACTCGGACATCTTCCATGCATTCCAAGATTCAAGTACTCAAGAACTCAACAAAAGGAATCCAAGGTTTTCAAAGTAAATAATCATAAAGTGTTCCAAAGAGATATAAATCAAGAGAATAACATCAATATGAAGAAAATCAAGTGATTAAAGTCATCTCCGAAGATTTCAAGTTCAACTAGCAAGCTGAAGAAGTGAAGTCGCACCCGAAGTTGACTTCACCTGTGACTTGGGTCAAATCGAGGACCAAGTCGACCCAGACTGGAACTTGAAGAAGTTGCGGAGAGCCGAAGTCGCACCCGAAGTCGACTCCACCTGCGACTTGGGTCGCAGCGGTTGGAAAATTTTCGAACATTGGCGCATTAAATGCGCGGCACCTACTTCCAAACGTTCGGATTCCCTCACAAATTATATAAGGCATTCAATATGAACGAGGAGGGTAGCTGATAATTTATTGAATGAGCATAACTCCCATCTTCAAGAGCATTAAGTGATCAAGCCATCATATAGAAGAAGAACTTCGCTTTCAAATTGCCAAGAGCTGCTTGCTGAATCATTAAGCCTATGCTACAAGTTCTTCTCTGCGCCAAATCTGCCTCTACACAAAAGTAATGTGTAGAAACTTTCTTTTACTTTTACTTGTTGTATTGAACTTGATTTAGTTTGGATAACTAAGATCAAGTGTAAGCAAAGTAGTGTGTGATTGGAGTGAAACTCGTCATCTACTTGTGCTGTGAATTGTTGATGCCTCCTAGAGCTGGAATCTAGAAGAGAGCAGTGACTCTAGTTGTATTTGTGAAATACATAGTGGAACCCAAGTCACAAGAGGTGTAAGTTTGGAAGAGTGGAGTAGGGAAGGTTGCCCGAACCACTATAAAATCTCGTTTTGTTGATATTTATTTCTGCTCTCTGCACTATATTGCTTTCCATTTGTTTCTTCATAAAAGGGGACTAGATTAATCCGGGGTAAAATTCCTGTTTAAGTTTAAATTTTTAAATACCCAATTCACCCCTCCCCTCTTAGGTAATTGCCATTAACTCGGGACCAACAAGTGGTATCAAAGCAGGTCTTTGATTTTTACCAAAGAGATTTGTTGATATGGCATCCCAATCGACTTCTGTTCCCGCATTTGCCAAAGGTCAATCTTTTACTAGGCCACCATTGTTTGATGGGAACAATTTCGGCTATTGGAAGCTACATATGAAACAACTCATCATGGCTACAGATATAGACTCTTGGATTGCAATCCAAGACGATGTAACCTTGCCTATTGATGAAAGAGCTTCCAAATGGACTGATGAGGAAGTAAAAACTGTTAAGAGCAACGCTAAAGCTATGAACTCACTGTTTTGTGCTCTTACCGCCTCCGAATATGATAGAGTATCCTCTTGTTTAACTGCAAAAGAAATATGGGATACATTAACATTTATCTATGAAGGAACTTTTCAAGTCCAAGGGATAAGGAGAAATATTTTGATTGGAGAGTTGGAAAGTTTTAAAATGCTAGAAATAGAAAATATTTATGAAATATTTGCTAGATTCTCAAAAATTACTAATGCTTTGAAAGGGCTTGGAAAAGAAATTTCTGAATCCGAGTAGGTCATGAAGATTCTAAAGGCGCTACCCGAATCATGGACTTCAAAAATTACTGCAATAGAAGAAGCCAAGGACCTAAACACATTGAAGCTAGAAGATCTTATTAGCTCGTTGATGTCACATGAGCTAATCAAGAAAAGAAATGAAGATCAGCACAAAAGGAAAGAAAGCAATTGCACTAAAGGTCACCCATAACTCGGATGAGTCCACTTCTTCATCCCACAACGATGATGAAGACATTGCTCTACTTACTCGCAAATTTTGAAAGTTTGTGAGAAAAGAAAGAACTTCAAAGACTTCAAAGAGAGACCACGAAAAGAGAAGAAGGAGGCCACAAATGTTATAGATGCGGCGGTATGGGACATATGCAAATTCAATGTCCTACACCGGAAGAAAGACTAAAGGATCATCACGAAAGGAAGGAAATATACGAAAGCCAAAAATTTCAAAGGCCCAAGGGAAGAGGAATATATGTGAATGAAGAAACTTCATCAACAAGTAGCTCCTCAACCGATGATTTTGATGCAGAAAATTGCGCAAGAATATGTTGCACGGCTCGGATTGAACATGAAAAAGCTTTGAACACAACGGAAGTTTTGGAAGAGAAAACCACCTCAACAAAATGCACAAGTAATGAAGAGGTAACTTCCAAATTTTATCATTCTCAATCTACTTATTCTTCTATTCAAGAATGTCTCAAATGAGCTGAATTAGAGGAATTACAACATGCATATGATTCATTATATGAAGAAATCAAAAAACTAGGAAACAAGTTACCATTAAAGAGACAACGATGCAATTTCATCATTGTTGTAAATGAAAAACTAGCTGAAAGTACAACAAAACTGAAAGAAGAAAATGAACTACTATTGGAAGAAATGGAAAAATTGAAAAAGGAGAATGAATCCTTAAATGAATCATTAGCTAAATTCTCTAATCCAGGAGAAAATGTGAAAATATTTCTAAATATGACCTCTCAAACCAATAGAAGAGGTCTTGGATACTCCACATTTGAGCAAAGAGAAAGCGGCAAATCAAATATGTCAATACTTGGGAAAAATCAAACCAAAACTGTACCTATTTACATACCTAAAGGGAAACGAGTTGTTTGGACCAAAAGGTCAACTTTTGAACCACTACATACTTTGAGGCCTACTCCTAGATTACTAATGGCTTGCAATTTTTGCAACAAGATGGGTCACAAAATTTATAGATGCAACTTTAAGAAATTGTATGACCATGGTGCAAAATTAGTTTGGGTTCCAAAAAATAAAAGATTTGGGCTTTCAAAGATAGAACAACAAAGATTAAATCAGTTTACTAACCCAAATGGACCCATAAAATGGGTACCAAAGAGATAAGATTTATTTGTTTATTTTTCAGATATGTTTCAAGGCAAAGGCAAGCAACGTTTGGTTCATGGATAGTGGTTGTTCAAGGCATATGAGTAGAGAAAGAAGTTTATTTCATAAACTCAAGCCTTGCAATGATAGAACTGTTGCCTTTGGGAACAATGAGAAAGGTAAAATTAAAGGTAAAAGAAATATTCATAGCATTTCAAATGTATGTATGGAGGATGTGTTGTTTATTGAAGGACTCAAGCATAATCTAATGAGTATTAGCCAATTATGTAACAAAGGATACAAGATTGTGTTTGAATCATCTATATGTAATGTATTTGATGGAGAACATATCATGTTTAGCGGAAAAAGACATGGAAATGTATATTTGGTTTCACTTGATGAACTAGATGGTCAATGTCTAATGGTCATTGACAATAATCCATGGGTTTGGCATAAGAGGCTTGGGCATATAAACATGATAAATATTAAGATCCTATGAAAAAAAAGTTTGGTAGAAGGATTGCCAAAATTGAAATATGACAAAGATAAAATTTACAAGACATGTCAATTGTCAAAACAACCTAAAATTCCTTTCTCTACCAAAAAGGAGATTTTCACTACCAGGCCACTTGAATTGCTACACATGGATCTATATGGGTTATCCGATATTTTAACCATTGGTGGAAAAAAGTATGTGTTTGTAATAGTTGATGATTTTTCAAGATTCACATGGGTAATTCTCTTAGCTAGCAAAGATGAAGTCTTCTCTATGTTTGAAACTTTTGTAAACTTGGTGCAAAATGAAAAACAAAGTACTATTATGACCATTAGAAGTGATCATGGTGGTGAGTTTGAAAATAAACGATTTATAGAATTATGTAATGAAAAAGGAATTCACCACACATTTTCTGCACCAAGAACTCCACAAAAAAATGGAGTGGTTGAAAGGAAAAATAGAACCATACAAGAGATGGCTAGAACAATGCTAAATAAGAGAAAATTATCTAAGAAATTTTGGGGTGAAGCTGTAAGTACAGCTTGTCATGTGTTGAATCGAGTTACCATTAGAGCAATCTCGAAAAAGACCCCATATAAGCTATGAAAAGGTAGAAAACTAAATATTTCATATTTTCATGCTTTTGGTTGCACATGTTATATTTTGAACAATGGAAAAATCAACTTAGAAAAATTGGATGCTAAGAGTGATGAGGCAATATTCCTTGGTTACTCATCAAATAGCAAAGCATATAGAGTCTTCAATAAAAAGAACCAAGTTGTAGAAGAGTCAATACATGTTGTTTTTGATGAATTTAACTCATGCTCCAAAAGAAAAGATGATTTAAGTGATGCAGATGATATCACAAGTAATCTTGAAAAATTGCATGTGGAGAAGCAAGAAGAATCCATAGAGGAAAGGGTAAGTGAAGGTAATAATTCATATAAACCTCAAACTGATTTAAAGTTCAAAAATGACCATCCAATTGAGCAAGTTATAGGGAACGTCTATGAAGGTGTAAATACTAGAAGGTCAAAACAAAATATTTGTGGACAATACACCTTTGTATCCAAAATTGAACCATCCACTATTGATCAAGCTCTTGATGATGAAAACTGGATCATAGCAATGCAAGAAGAGCTAAACCAATTTGAAAGAAACCAAATTTGGCATCTTGTTCCAAGACCAAAGGACTGCACTGTCATTGGCACAAAATGGGTTTTTAAGAACAAGTTAGATGAAAGTGGAATTGTGGTGAAAAATAAAGCTAGACTTGTGGCAAAAGGATACTCACAAGAAGAAGGAATAGACTTTGCGGAATTCTATGCTCCGGTTGCTATATTAGAAGCTATTTGCATCTTACTAGCTTTTGCGTCTCACATGAACTTCAAGTTGTTTCAAATGAATGTTAAAAGTGCATTTTTAAATGGCTTTATAAATGAAGAGGTGTATGTTGAACAACCACCTGGATTTGAGGAGAAAAATCAATCTAAATTTGTATACAAATTAACCAAGGCATTATATGGATTAAAACAAGCTCCAAGGGCTTGGTATGAAAGATTAAGTAAATTTCTGATTGATCGTGATTTTCAAAAGGGAAAGGTAGACACCACTTTGTTTATCAAGTATAAAGAAAAAGATATCTTGATTATTCAAATTTATGTTGATGATATTATTTTTGGTGCTACTAATGAGATTATTTGTTAAGAATTTTCTGAGCTTATGCAGAAAGAATTTGAGATGACTATGATGGGGGAGCTAAACTTCTTCGTTGGACTACAAATCAAGCAACTAAGTGAAGAGATCTTCATAAACCAGTCTAAGTATATCAAAGAAATGTTAAAGAAGTTTCGCATGGAAAATAGAAAAGGGACAAACACGCCTATGAGCTCAACCATTAAAATTGACAAAGACGAGAAAGGCAAACCAGCTGATTTAAAGTTATATAGAAGCATGATAGGTTCTTTATTATATTTAACTGCTTCTAGACCCGATATACTGTTTAGTGTTTGCATGTGCTCTAGATTTCAATCATGTCCAAAAGAATCACACTAGGTAGCTGTAAAAAGAATTTTTAGATACTTAGTGATACTACCAACATAGGACTTTGGTATCCAAAGGGTTCTAACTTTGACCTAATCGGCTACTCGGGCGCGGATTTTGCCGGTTACAAAGTAGATAGAAAAACCACTAGTGGAACATGTCAGTTTCTTGGGAACATGTTGGTTTCATGGTTTTCAAGAAAACAAACTAGTGTTGCTCTATCTACGGCGGAAGCCGAATATATTGCCACCGGGAGCTGTTGTGCCCAATTGCTTTGGATGAAACAACAACTTAGGGACTATGGCATGGACTTTAAAGATATACCTATTAAATGTGATAATACTAGTGCAATATGTTTAACTAAAAATCCAGTATTGCATTCTAGGACCAAACATATAGACCTTAGACATCACTTTATTAGAGAACATGTAGAAAATCATGATATATATTTGGAATATGTGAGAACAGAAGATCAAATTGCAGATATTTTTACCAAACCTCTAGCAAAAGAACCACTTTATAAAATTAGAAATGATATGGGAATGCTTGAATTAACTTAGAAAAGCACAAGCTGAGGGGGAGCACAGGTTCAGGGGGAGCAACCCCGCCATTCTCAAGGGATTACCCGCTCCATCTCTATTTTTTTGATCAATTGACAAAAAGAGGGAGAAGAGATCACGATTTGAGAGATCGGGATTTGAGTCTTGGTTTTAAATATTTGTATGAATGATTTTAACTTGTGATGTATTGGAAGTGAAATATGTATGTTAAACTAACTCATATTTTTAACTTGTGACGAAAATGTTAAATTTCAAAATGCATAAATAGTATGCTTTAAAGACATTGAAAGGTATACACTCAAATCGGTTTTGTCAATCATCAAAAAGGGAGAGATTGTTAGAAACACATGGAAAATAAGCCAAGTCTATGTTTTGATGATTAACAAATCAATTTGTGTAAGTTTTGGTTACTAACGTGTTTGTGAAAATGATTAAAGGATATAGAAATAAAGAAAATGAAGCATGACAGGCCAAGTCGATTTCCAAGTCGACTCAGGCATCGACTTAGGCCAAGTCGATCCCCAAGTCGACTCCAGTAGCGACTTCAGCCCGTCATTTTCGTCCAGAGTTGAAAACGAGGAACCAAGCT
The DNA here is from genome assembly GCA_030490835.1 of Annona cherimola. Lineage (NCBI taxonomy): Eukaryota > Viridiplantae > Streptophyta > Magnoliopsida > Magnoliales > Annonaceae > Annona > Annona cherimola. The sequence goes on from CM059972.1 coordinate 37,298,217, forward strand.
ACCGAAGTCGCAAACGAAGTCGACTCCACATGCGACTTGGGTGAAGTCGCAGACCAAGTCGACTTCAGCATCGACTTCGACTCGTCATTTCTTTCCAGAGTTGAAATCAAGAACAAGAGCTGCCGAAGTCGTATCCCAAGTCGACTCCGCATGCGACTTGGGTGAAGTCGCAGACCAAGTCGACTCCAGCTTCGACTTCAGTGCAGAACTTGCAGATCAAGATGGCTCAATGCTAGATTCAAGTGGAGATGAAGATCAATTCGACTCAGACACTCAACATGGACCAAATAAGGATCAAATGAAGATCAAATGAAGATCAAAGCAAGCAGGGCTGCATGAATCCATCATGTTGGATCATGAACACTTACTCGGACATCTTCCATGCATTCCAAGATTCAAGTACTCAAGAACTCAACAAAAGGAATCTAAGGTTTTCAAAGTAAATAGTCATACGGTGTTCCAAAGAGATATAAATCAAGAGAATAACATCAATATCAAGAAAATCAAGTGATTAAAGTCATCTCCGAAGATTTCAAGTTCAACTAGCAAGCTGAAGAAGTGAAGTCGCACCCGAAGTCGACTTCACCTGCACTTGGGTCAAGTCGAGGACCAAGTCGACCCAGACTGGAAATGGAAGAAGTTGCGAAGAGCTGAAGTCGCTCCTGAAGTCGACTACATCTGCGACTTGGGTAATTGCCATTAACTCGGGACCAACAGGTACCCCATCTCTTTTTACTATGTTTATAGAGACCAGATAGGCTGTACATTGTTGGCGTATCAGCTTAGCTGCTTTCATAGCTGATGCCATCCTTATTGTGTTTTTTGGCTATCTTATCTTTCTAATCTCTATTTCATCTTTTGGTACTTCAAATTGCACCTTTTTATTTCTACAATCAATTGTCGCACCCCATTGACTTAGCCAATCCATCCCTAGAATAACATCCAACTCTATCATTGGTAATAGGAAGAGATCAACTTCCAATATTTTTGTTCCTATCCTGATAGGACATGCCTTGCAGATTTGATTTATACTTGCCAACCTATATACTAGGGATTCTGCATGTATAGTACTACTGGTTTCTTCTACCCGAAGTGCGTGTGTGATTATGAATTGGTATGACATAAATGAATGCGTAGCTCCAGAATCAAATAAAGCTACTGCAGAATTTTCTAAAATGTAAATCATACCTGTAATTATTTTTTCCTCCATCTCTTGTAACTCCATTCAGGTGAGGGCTTGGACACGCACTGGGTTGGCAACTGTACCGAGTCGATTGGCGATGGCAGGGACCTTTTGTTGGGTCGGCCTCCCCCGAGCTGGTGCTCCTTGTGGCTTATTCGGACAATTGGGCGAAATGTGTCCGACTTGACCACAATTGAACACTTTATTATTTTGGCTTCGTCGGTCCGGTAGTCTGGAGCCACATGACCCGCTTGGCCACATTTATAACATTTCCCTGTTTCTTGTAAACATTCGCCTGAATCGCGCTTGTGGCAAATTCTGCAAGTCGGGGTGCTCTTTGTTTTGTCCTCGATCTTCTCTTTCCCGACGATTCTCCTTTTTCCTTCATTAGCCTCACCTTCCTTGGAAGCTGTAAAGAATTATTTTTGAGCTTGCCTGAGCTCCTGAGCCCTCATTGACTCCATCTCCAATGCCCTAGCCCTCTAAATGCTAGAGGCATAGTCCTTTATTAATAATGGGGCTAACCCCTCCCTTAACTAGGGTCTCAATCCCCCTCTGGAACCCGTGTACCTTATTCTCTAACACATTGGTGATCCACGACATGTATCTTACCAAGGCATTGAACTTTGTAGCATATTCCGTGACTGTCTTCCTGCCTTGGTAAAGTTTTTCAAACTCTATCACCCTTTGGCTTTGTAGCCCTACAGGGAGATATTCTTTATTGAATTCTTCTAAAAAATTTTGCCAGGTAACTTGCTCCAGATGTGGCATAGTAACCATCAGCGTTTCCCACCATTCATAAGTGTCTTTCACCAGTAGGTGGGTAGCGCACAACACTTTCTGTTGATCATTGTAGGGCGATATTCTGAATCATTTCTTTATTTCTATGATCCACTGCTCTGCAATGAGGGAGTCTGGTTCCCCTACAAATTTGGGCGGGCACTGGGCAAGAAAGGCATTAATAGCCTTTCTGTCAGCCTCAAGGAGACTATCTTCTACTCCCCTTGACGTGCCGGGATTGGCTAAGGACCCTGGTCTTTCCCCGTCTCCTCTTGATGGCGGGGCCTGCTGGTTCCTCATTTCTTGTAATAACCCAGTAGTTTGGGTTGTCCATTGCTGCATAGCTTTCTCGATGGCCGCAGCAATTCTTTCTTCTATATTGACCTCTGTTTGAGGTCTACGACTTTCCTCTCACCGTGGGCGGGTCCTAGAGGATTGCTCCTCGGATTCTACCCTATATGTTCTTTTACTGGCTTCGCCCCTTGCTTGATCAACTGATTCTTCCATTGGGGCCTTTCCTTTGTTAGCTCTTGCTTTAGCTCTGGTGAGTGGCATTTTCAACATCATAAAACATTTATTAGTATAATATCAATATTCATCACATCATGATACACTTAGTCAAATAATCATAGTCACATGATCATATAATTCATATATATTATACATTGTCATCAATAACAAATCAATGGATCATAATCATAATTTCATGTATCTTAAATTGATCATTTCTTCCCTTTTCTGCCTATTTACCAATCCATGCTCTGATACCAACTTTTGTGGCGCCCTAAACTGAAGTGTCTAGAAGCCTTACTCCGAAATCGTTTTGATTGGTAAACGTGTCTCAAGATTGTTGCCCTGATCATGCGGCAGAATTTTTTTTATATATATAACATCAATATATGAAAATTTTCCATTCATCATCCAACATAAAATATATTTTACATATCACAGTTATGATAAAAAAGTATTCTATAAACATTTCCATTGGAACAAAAATATTCATTTTCATCTCAAAATTATCGTCATAATAGCAACATCATAGATGAATTTAAGCAAATTTCAATTGAGTTTATCAACTCATATTCAACCTTAATCACCATTTTCTTCCTCTTAAACCCTTAATTGCATACTTGTCATTAAATCCCCATTCAATACCCTAATTAAGGGCATCATGAATCATCCTTTAAGGGTTCATTATGAATCATCTTCATGACTCATAAATTGAGTTAGAAAAACTGAGTTTAAATGATTCAAAACATCAAGATAACTTACTTGTATTGAATCACACTTGAACTTAACTTCTCTACCTTAAATTCCTCGTTTTCTTTCTTTTTTTTCTTCCTCTTTTTCTCTCCTTTTCTTGATCTTTTCCCTTGCTGGAATAGGGGACATGCAACTTCTGGAGTATAGGGGGTTTGCTCCTTATAAAATTTTTCTCAAACACCCCATACCATGTGGTCGTTCACCCCTAGATATAAGCTGGATTTTTCCAGCTTTGTGGCCCCACTTGCCATATTATTTTAAGGATAATTTAATACATGTTTATTCCCTTTGATGACATGGCAAAATATCATCCAAATAAATTACAAATTATCTATATAAAATCCATTAAAAATCCATGCATTTAAGCCTATGTTGCTGTCCACCCTTGGAATGTCCAAATGCAACAGCTTTTGTGCCATTTTTCCACACCATTTCAACTTTAATTTATGGGCATTTAATTAGCCTAGTAATTATCTCTCTTAGATGTCCATTTGGCATTTAAAAAAAATCACAAAAAAATCCAAAGGCTGCCTTGACCGTCCACTTCTCTCCCTTGTTCCAAATATATCCACTTGATGATCACATGCATATGGCCTTGATTTGTCATCTTTGGCCACAATTTTCAACCCAATTTAAATGCTCATTTATTTACCTTGATTCTCTAGTTGACTTAGGTGTGGATTTTATAATTAATAAAATAAAAAAATCAACTTTTGAAGCTCATAGCCGTCCACTCTATGCCATGTCTATGCACCTCCCTGAACCTTAGCCATTAGCTCCTTAATTCCCTATTAATGCAGGAGATTTTTCATGGATTTTTTCATTTTAGTAATTCATAAAATACCCTGCAATTATCCCCTTTTGACACATCATTTATGCATTTAATTATTTACTTAATCACTTTAACTTTAACATAAATGCATGTTACTTTAACGGTGCAAAAAGTCAAAAGAGGTATTCCCATAACAATCATTAGCTTGATCAAATTCTTTCATAACCTTGATCTTATAATTTTAATTGTCCATTTCAAATTTCGTCTCAATCCGACTTTTCTAACTCAAGTTATGATCATTTGAAGTCATCTTTGGATATTGGATGGTAATGATCGATTTTCACACTAATCTCATCCAAATTTTCATAATCTAACTTTTTCATAAGGTTAAGCACGAAATTATGTACTTTCCTTTCAATTTTCATCTTAATCCGCCTTTACAGGCGTCAAGTTGTGAATTTTTCAATATTTTCCAACTTAGCTCCATAATTAACTTCTTAATTTCCATTAATCACATTATGGAAATTAAATTAATTTTCATGGCACACTAACACTTTTCGATCCTCATTAGGTCACTTTAATCATATCGACCTATATCGACTTATAATGATTGATTTAATCATCATTCATAACCTCTAACCTAATTGTCATAAATCATCAATATTGCAAATAAATCTTTCATAATTCAATCAACTCATACATGAATCCTATGTAGGTCAGGGTTTCATAGCAGAGGAACCAGATACAACACAGAAGCAACCAGATGCTGAATTAGCCACAAATCAAAGGTCGCCTCCTCCATTTCCTCAGAGATTCGCAAGGAACAAAAAGGAGGGTCAGTTCAAGAAGTTTCTGGAGGTACTAAAACAGTTTCATATCAACATACCTCTCGTCGAAGCCTTGGAACAGATGTCGAGCTATGCTAAATTCATGAAAGATGTTCTATCAAAGAAAAGGCGGTTGACGGAATTTGAAACGGTGGCATTAATAGAGGAAACCAATGCATTGGTGCAGAGAAAGCTACCGCCCAAGCTCAAGGATCCAAGGAGCTTCACTATCCCATGCACGATCAGAAACCAATACTTGTGGAGAGCTCTATGCGACTTAGGAGCTAGTATTAATCTCATGCCCAAGTCGATTTTCAGAAAATTGGGCATTGGGGAAGCCCGACCTACAATAGTCATGTTGCAACTAGCGGACCGGTCCATGACATATCTAGAAGGCATCATTGAAGATGTTCTTGTCAAGGTAGAAAATTTCATCTTTCCAGCAGATTTTATTATCCTGGATTATGAAGAAGACCGGGATGTGCCAATTATTCTAGGACGATCTTTCCTTGCAACGGGTAATGCAATAATTAATGTACGAGCCAGAGAATTAACCATGCAAGTGCAAGATGAACAAGTCACATTTAATGTGTTTAAGGCGACACAGCACCCAAATGATTCAGAGGATTGTTTCATGATTGATATGGTTGATTCAGCGGTTCAAAAATCTCTTTCAACTGCTATCAAGGAGAACTCAAAGGAAACTGCGTCGAAGGAGGACTGCACAATCACTACAAGTATAAAAGAAGACATATATACTTATACAGAAGAACAATTCGCTCCTCATATCATGCTTGAACACTTGGCCGAGCTGATGGAAAACCAGGAAATGGAAGAAGAAGTTGATGAAGGAATAGAGGGTGATACAATTGAGAAAATTGAACAGTATCATATCCAAATGACTCTATTTTGTTTTCCAAAAATTCAGATGTTGTATGACTTAATGGAACAATGCATAACTGATCCTGATAAACTCGTAGATGAAAGCAACATCTTGAAGCTGTCATTAATTCCAGACACCGATAAACTCATCTATTCTATTTATGAAATTCCACAAAAGAGGCTAACTGATCCATTTGAAGAGGCATGGAAGAAATGTGGCGCCCCAAACTGAGCGTCACATCCTAGCCCTTACCTCAAGATTGGATTGATTGGTAAACGTGATCAAGATTGTTGCCCTGTCACATGGCGGGATTTATCGGATGTTTATCCTGTTAATCGTGGACATATAGAGTTCATAAAAACTTCATATTCTCATAAATTCATTTTCATACATTTCTAAGTCATTTTGAATCATTCATTTCATACAAACATGCAGTTCAGTGACATTTCATCTTTTACCTAAATCAGATGTCACTGCATGTATAAAACAGAGTCATCCATACAAAACATTCGAATAGTTTACATCTATTTAACATAAAGCACTACATGTAATTTTACAATCATTCCACATCAACTTCATAACATAAGTTCCATAAGTTCTTCCATGAACTCCTTAAGCCGGTGCTAGCTCCTTCGTCGTGTCCTGTCCATCACCTGTCTTTGGGTTTGGAAAACAAAATCGTGAGTCAAAACTCAATAAACAAGCTATTTTCATTTTTCAGGAAAATCATTTCAGACAACATTTTTCATTTAAAATCAACTTGGAAAGCATCTTATACCTTATTCAAAGGTATATCTTTAAAATATGAAATCACGTACCCATCACGGGTCTCATATGCATAATGCCATATGAAAAACATGAACATGAACATCATATCTCCCTTAGGATGGAAGCTAGCTAGGCAACCATCCGTCACGTTAACTCCCATTTCAGAGAGGGCGCCGCCAGCCATCGGCCTATTACAAGCGACTTGGTCACACCAAGGAGGCACTATCGGTCCGCTTACACCCTTCAAGTGGACCTAGTATCCTGTGCATATGAACTTTTGCATAAACTCATCTTTAACATGCTAGCATGATTTTTCAATCATAAATATTAAACCACATCTTTTTTCCATAGCATTTATAAAAGAAACATTTCATAATAACATTGCATTTGAAATAAACATCATTTCAACACCATTTTGCTAAGGGATGGCCATCCTTAAACCCATTAGAAATAATTTCATAGTTTCATCAAACAAGTTAGAATACAATTTGCATTTATGGAAACAAATTAGAAAAGCAAAAATCTTTTAGAAAATTTGCTTGCTTACCTGAAGCTCTTAGCTTTCCGTCACCACTTTCTCTTTGCCTTTGCCTACATAAGAATAGTATGATTTTTCATATATTCCTTTTCATTACATGACATTCAGTTTTCCAACCCATTTCATGCACTCATAGCATTCAATTGATTGCATTTGTCGTTATACACATATATAGCCCATTTCATGGCTAACACATAACATGGCTCACATAACCCATACATAGGGTATTCATTTCAATTTTCATAAATTCATTCATAATTCATTATACATAGGATTCTTAACCTCTTTTTGCCATTTATCACATTTTTTACAACCATTCATTCATCGATGTTCGTTTCAAACACCCGTTATCATCATAAATGGCATTATGAAATTCCAAAATTGGAATTTCACATCATATCATGTAAAACAGACTTATTTTCATGAAATTCATCATATTTTATGCATTTTTGCATAAAATTACCTTCCACAAGTTATTTGTCACATAAACCCATCTAACTCTTTCACATATGCCCCTTTTCGTCATACATACGTATGGTATTTCATAAAATCTTCTAGGCAACATTTCATCTTATTTTCCAGCGGTTTAATTACCCTTTAATACCACTTTACTTAAGGTATTTTCATGGGGTTTAAAAATCCATTCGTCATAGATTCCCATAACAACAAGTTTGGAACTCGTTTTCCACCCGTTTAACGTGTCTTTTGACACATAACTATGGAAAGCCCTAAAATCCGAATTTTTTCAGAAATATATCCATTTTTCTCAACCCATTTTCTAGGGTTTAACACATATTCAACATTCATACATTTTCATTTCTCAAAACAGCGGGTAACCCACACGTTTTGAGACCCATTTCCACTCCATACATGCATTACTTCAAAAATTCATAAAAATCAGTTCTAGGGTTTATTTTTCTCAAATATTTTGGGCATCCATAAAATATAGGGTATTTTACCCTACATAGCATACATAAAACATGCAAGTCCATTTCCATAACATTTTAAGCATATAAACGTAGGAATTAGGTCCAAATCGACACTTTGCATTCCATAACTTTAAATTTTCATCAATTAAGCATAAACCTTCATATATTTGGCATAAATTAATGATTCATAGCTTAATCAAAACATCAAATCAAAACATCAACTTATCTTGGAGATTTAGGGTTTAACATCTTGGATTTTTCATTTCATATGCATGCATAACTCCATTTCCATCAACTTTAACTTAAACATTCATGCTTAAAACTTAATACCCATTCCATATTCATGCAAAGGAATGTTAAAAAATCATTTTACATATTCTTTAAGCATGCTTTTCATTTCCAAGTTTTGAGTTTAAAAACTCAAGTTAAACAACTCAAAATCATCATATACTTACTTGGATTTGTAGCAAATCAAATCTTAGCAACTTGAAGTGATTTCTTCTTCAAGTTCTCCTTCTTTTTCCCTTTATTTCCTTCTTGTTTTTTCTGGCTAGGTGGGACGTGAGAACTGGTTCCCTTGGACGTTGGCAACACTTAGAAATTTTTTCCCAAAAATCATCTCAAATCAACGTGCAAAGGGCTTATATATTGCTGGATTTTTCCCAATTGTGGGACCCACTTGTGCTGCAATTCTACATCCATAAATGCATCTCTATCTACCATATGAGGTGGGTGAATTTGGGCCATGTAAATTGCACTTTTACTTTTTTACAAAATCACAAAATTCTGCATCTCTTGACCGTAAATCTGCATTGCCATTTCACGCCCAAATCTGTCCAGATTTTTGCATCCCATTTTTCATTTTTATTTCATGTATAAATGTGGGTAATTTATGCTCCTAATCACCCTTTAATTCCTCCATAAATTTTGTGTTAAGAAAAATTTATAAAATGGCTAAAACTGCCACTTTTCTGCACACTATTCCACCCACTATGTTGTCCACGATCAGCTGGGTTGCACATGCCTTTCCCATTTTTTTTATTTCTGAAACCTTGAATAATTGCATCCACATTCATTTACTTTCATCTCAGCAACATGTGGAATTTTTTAAAATTTTTAAAAAAAAATATTTGGACAGCCCAAACAGCCTTGGACGTCCATGTCTTGCCACCTTAGTTATGCTCCCATAGCTTCATCATTCCATGCGTTGATTGAATGGATAATTTCCATATTTGTGTTTTTTCAATAATTACATAAAATACCCAAGGAATGGCCTGAAATTTTCCACCTCAAATTCCCTTTGCATCAAGCATTTATGTATGGTACTCTAGCATTATTGCCTTGGTACTTTTGTGGAGCATAAGTCAAACATGCCCACCTTTTTCAATGCAGGAATTTTCCCAATATTTCATGCACAATCCAATCCATTCAAAATAAATATCTCACCATTTCATTCAATCGTTTCAAATTTCAACTCAATCCGAGTTTTCTAGCTCCCGATATAGCCGTTTAAAGTTAACGGTTGAAATGAACATATGCTTAAAAATTCATAATTATCATTTCATCAAGAATTTTCATAATATTTTAATCCATAATACCAAGCCTAATATTAACAATTTTTATTTCAAATTTCACTTGAATTCTCCTTTTAGGCGTTGAGCCATGAATTTTTCAATATTTTCCATCACACTTGTCAATTTCCATATTAATTTCCATAATTCATTTGAAATAATGGAAAATGATTTTTCATGATATATTTGCACACTTAAATCATAAATAATTCATTCTAAACCCATTGTCTCATTTAGGCTCAAAATGCTTAATCACATCATTAATGTTAACCCATAACCCTAATTGCCATAATTAACAAAAATCATAAAATACCTTCATAATTCCATAATTCATAAATAATTATCATATGTTAGAAACAATGTTTAAAACAAAACAAAATTGACCAAAGCTTAAGTTTTGATGATTAACAAAGGCTAATTTGAGTATAATAAAGAGTACTAATGAGTTTGCTCAATGATTTAAAGAACTGAAATAGCCAAGTCGATCCCCAAGTCGACTTGGACTTCGACTTAGGGTGAAGTCAATCCCAAAGTCGACTCCACTATCGACTTGACTTTGAACCTCAAAGGCAAAATCAGAAATGGAAGAGTAGCAGGTGAAGTCGCAGGCTAAGTCGACTCCACTTGCGACTTGGGAAGCCAAGTCGCACACGAAGTCGACCTCACTATCGACTTCAGTCGAGAAAAACTGTCCATACCTGATTTTGGGGCACAAAGCTGCCCAAGTCGCAGGCCAAGTCGACTCCAGGTGCGACTTGGGTGAAGTCGCAGACAAGGTCGACTCCATCCTCGACTTGAGAAGTTCAGACTTCAAAATACAGTTCCAAGCCCATTCCAAGAACCTACTTTAACTTTATCAAGATCCAAATCAAGGAGCAAAGACTATTCTCAAAGATAAACTCAAGTTCAAAGTAAGAATACATGTTCAAGATCAAATCAAGTCTATCAAGTCCTAAATATCAAATGACTCCAAAGCAAAGCAAGGTACATGAATCTGTCCTACAAGAATCAAACTCTCCAAAGATTCATGAGGTTTAAGCCTATCCAAGATAAACCAAAAACAAGGACTTCAAGATTAACAAGATCTACAAGTATGAGGAATCATCCAGAATGAAAATGATTCAAAGGAAGAAAGCCAAGCATGATAGAAGCAGATCAAATGAAGATCAAAGCATTTTCAGCAAAAACCGATCCAAGTCGCAAGTCAAGTCGACTCCAGGATCGACTTGAGTCAAAGTCTGAAGCCAAGTCGACGAAGACTCAGACCTGGGAATCTGAAGAACTGGAGTCGCAGACGAAGTCGACTCCAGATGCGACTTGGGAAGCCAAGTCGCATGCCAAGTCGACTCCACCTTCGACTTGGAAAATAACGTTCGAATTTTTGAACGTTGGAGATCATTTATTGCGCGCCAACCACCTCTACAACGTTCAAATCTTCCTCACTCTATAAAAGGACACTCAAATGAACGTGAAAATATATACAAGACACTCATATACACTACTATACACACTATAAAGTCCAAAGAGAGAAAAGAAGTGCAAGAAGGAGTTTCTATTTCATTTTCTCCATATTTGAGTGGTCCATATACATTCAAAGGAAGAAAGAGCCTCAAGTTGCAAGCTGCTTCATCGATACTCATCCAAGCTGCTTCTACAATCTCTTCCTCGAGCTAAACTTGCCTACACATCTCTGTAAAGTGTAGTTTTTCTTATTTCAAGTCTTGTTGTATTAAACTTGATTTAGCTTGGGTAGCTAAGATCAAGTATATGCAAAGTAGTGTGTGATTGGAGTGGAACTCATCACCTACTTGTGCTGTGTGTTGTGTATGCCCCCTAGAGCTGAAATCTAGAAGAGAGCGGAGACTCTAAGTGTATTTGAGGAATACATAGTGGAACCCAAGTCACAACGGAGTGTGAGCTTGGAAGAGTGGAGTAGGGAAGGTTTGCCCGAACCACTATAAATCTTGTCTTCTGCTTCCTTTTACTGCTTTATCTTAATTGCTCTCTATTTTCTTTCAAAAGGGGATTAATCTTTCAAGGGGTTAAGATTTTTAATTTACCAAAGAATTTTTTAAAGAACCTAATTCACCCCTCCCCTCTTGGGTTTAGCCATCAACTCGGGACCAACATCATATACATGTTCAATGCATACATATAGGTCCTACATGGGTTAGGGTTTCACAAGAAATCTGAACCTTCATGGTGCAATTCGCATAGAAGGAAATTTGAAAAAGCAGGAATTGGTTAACCAATAGCGGGAACGTCGGGCTGAGGACGTTAAACTTAGCGTTGAATGGGAGGCAAACGATTACTTATTTTTATTTTTATTTTTGTTTTTTTATATGTAGGAGAATGATTTGGAGCTCAATCTCATAAAGATCATGCTAGGAAGCAGCTGGGAGCTAAAATTTCGAAAAAATCACTGAAGCACATTAGCGCCTAGGCAACGCAGCATGGCGCCCTGACGTCGGGATGATGATCTCGAAGAACACGGAGTGCTGAACTAGCGCCTAGGTGCCGCATGATGGCCGTGTCGTGGACAGCGTAACCCAGACGACCTTATAAGGCTCAGGTTAGGGTCCTAAACCCTAATCCCAGGCTCCGGCGCCACCCCTTTTCTCCCCTCTTCATCTACAATCCTTGTTGCCTTGATTCCAATCCATTTAAACCACATTTCATCATCAATCATACCACCAATCTCACCTCCATTCATTCCTTTCCGTTTTCCATTCCGTTTCCACTTTTTCCCCTTTCTTAGATCCATCGAAAATCCATCCAAAAATCAAGTTTTTCCACACCATATCACAAGCCCCATCCCTAACATCTATTTCCTATTCATTTTCCCTCCATTTCAAGCCCCATCCCCTCTTTTTCTTCTGGTCGGCATCAATTTTCAAAGGCAGCACAGCAGCGCCTAGGCGCCACCATATCGCTCCTCGACGCCAGTTCAGAAAACTGCAATTTTAGAATTCCAAGTTGAAAAGCTCCTGGGGTAATTTCTCTTGTTCTTTGGTGAATTCTAAGTGTGTTGCAAGTTGTTTGGTGTTGGATTACTGCAAGATTGGCATTTGGATTGGAATTTATGTGGTTGGACAGCGGATTTGAGTTCTGTGTGCAGTTCTTGGGTGTTGCTTCTTTGAATTGGCTGTAGACTGTGGTTTTGGCGATTATTTGATATATATTAGAGACATGACTTCCTCATCCTCCGCCAAAAGGAAGAAGACTCAGGATCTAATTGAGTTTGACGCCAACAGCTTCGTGTCCGCTCAAGCTTTCAAACGATACACGGACTCGTTGCAAAAGCGCCAATTGATTCCAGAATGGGGCATAAAAATTGAGTCATTCTCTGACAACTTCATCAACGCCTTGAATGCCCGAGGTTGGAAAATGTTCTTAGCGTAGCCTTAGCCCGCGATCGTGCTAGTAGTAAAGGAATTCTACGCCAATGCGGTGGAGCACGAGTAGGGAAGAGTCAAGGTTAAAGGAAAGATCATCCCATTTCACCCCTTCTATGAGACGCCCGCTTTTGATCGCCCAGACCAGTATGAGGCCTTTTTGGAGGGAGAGGACAGAGACGTCAACTCCATCACAAGGTATGCCTGTGAAAGGCCTCCGACGTGGAAGTCGACGAGAGGGTAACTCACATCCTTCAAGTGCAGCGACATGATGTATGACGGGAGGATGTTTTTCCACTTTATCTTTGCCAGGATGATGTCGTCGACCCATGTCAGCAAGGTCACGATGGACAGGGCACTCCTACTACATGCCATCTATAGTGGGATGACGATTGACGTGGGAAGACTGATTTATCACCAGATCTGCGCTAACACAACAACTCCCATGGCAGTTACTAGTTTCCATCCCTGATCACAGGGCTCTGTAAGAGGGCAGGAGTCAGATGGGAGGCAACTGAGGAAGTCCTGAACTGCCAGGCAATCATCGATGACCTGTCCTACCTAGGGGTGTTAATGGTCATGGTCAACCCGTTAACCTGCTCGTTCAACCCGTTAATAAATGGGTTTGGGTTGGGATTTTTGAATAAATGGGTTATGATCCGTCAACCCGTTCAACCATTTAATTAAATAAACGTATTAGGGTTGAGGTTTCGCAACCCGTCAACCCGTCCAACCCGTTTATTTAACCCGTATAACTCATTTAATATAATATATTATAATATATATATAATATTTATAACAGGAATTGACATTAAAGAGATTACTTGAGATTGAAGCTGATGTTTTCAAGCCAAAATAACTTAAATTCAGGTATGTTAGCTTCGAATTATTTAATTTATTTAAATTTACATACTTTATTGAAGATTTTTAACATGAAAATTAGTAACAAACACAACCCGTTAACAACCCGTTAGTCCGTTTATTAAATGGGTTATAAATGGGTTAGGGTTGAAGTTTTTTAAATGGGTTAATAAACGGATTAGGGTTGAGATATATTAAATGGATTAGGATTAGGATTAGGCTTCAACCCGTTCAACCCGATCCGTTAACACCCCTAGTCCTACCGCACCCAACCCCGGGTCCACACCGCCACGAATTGCCCCACAGCAGCACCATCAGCTGGACCCTCCTCTCAATCGCCAACCACCAGCGAGTGACTGACCAACCTCAAGAACCTCATGGTGGCTCAAGCCAGGTTTTTGCAGCAGTTCAACCGAGCAATGGAGGCCCACTTCTGAGGTTGATGGAGGAGCGCCACATTGATGCATCAACCCTTCCACCATTCCTATCGACGCCTCCGGAGTTCCGAGCATGCTTCGGGCAGTCCTCCCAGCAGCATGGTGGTGAGAGCGAGGACGAGGACGTGACCGAGTCCGATTCATGAGGGAGTCCCGGTCCTTTTTATTTTTTATTTTATTTTATTTTACTTTATTTTTCTTTATTAGGTCATTTTTAGTATCATGCATTGAGGGCAATGCATCTCTCAAGTTTGGTGGGGTGTATAATTCTCGACCGTAGGTTTGTTTTTCATGTTTTGTTTAGATTGCATATTATGTCAACTTATGCTAATGAAAGTTATCTTTGTTCAATCAATTTTAATGAAAATGTGTAAGGTTGAGGAAAATCTTTGACTTGGAATTAAATTCATGAAAAATGTGGTAATTCAGATTAAGGACTATGTGTAAAAGAAATTTGCAAGTGACATGTGAATGAATCAAGAGAATTTCATAGTACATTGTTCTAATTCCAGTATATGTTAATTTTACAACTAAAATGATAAGAACTGAGTTAAACAAATGTTAACCAAGTGCTTTAAGGGAATTAATGGATTCAGAAATGGTAATACTTCAAAAAAAAATCTTCTGGCATGTTCAGTATCCCTACCAAGTCATCAGAACAATAAAAAGGGGGTGATTGACCTAAGTTGAGTAACCGGGACTTAGCATAAATAAATGTCAAAGTTCATGTAAAAAACCGAAGGAAAATCACAGTAATAACGCTTTAAAATCAAAACTCTCCCTAGATACCCTGAAATATGGTGAGGGGAGCCAAAAAATAATAATGAAAAATAAAATAAAATAAAAAACAGATCTCCAGATATCCTGAAATATGGTGAGTAGAGTTTTGCAAGAAGTTTGGGGGGAAAGAATACGCAGTTGGGCAAAAATTGAATCCAGTGAATAATTACCATTTCCTTTGACTAGTTAGTTCAGCTTAAACCTTATTTCGCTTGTTTGGATTGATTTTCTATCTATTTTTTTTATCAAGAGGAAGATTAGCATGTTGAATTATTACTCTGTACTAGAGAATTCTATCATCTACATGTAACTTGGGTCGCAATTGAAAAAATGAAAATGCATGTCCTGTTTTGTGAAATGGATGATTTTTCAAGTTTAGATTATTCTTGACCTTATCGAATAAAGAAATGGATTGATAGAAGCATAATGGGAAGCAGGTTGAGTTGACGGAGTCCAAATTCATTTGTTCATTCATTCATTCATTGTGTTTGATGTGTTGCTCGAGGACTAGCAATATTTAAGTTTGGGGGTGTGATAACTCATGAAAATGTGAGTTATCATGGCCCATTTCAGACTATTTTTGCATGTTAGTCCAAGGGATTAGGTTTAGTTTGCATCCATTTAGCTGAATTTTCACTGGCTTTGCATTTTAGGAGCATTACATGGTTTTTATGCATTTTTAGCATAAATTAGGTATTTTTAGTTCATTTATTTAGTTTATTTATTTTTTGCAGGAAGGACGGATAATTACAAGTAGGCGAGTGAATCAATTGCATAATAGAGTCAAGTAGAGAGGTAAGTAGGCTGGCGCCCAGGCGCCACCCTGCATGCCTTTGCCAGAATCTCCAACACCTCACACAGTAATACCCAGACGAGCCTAGAAGAGTTTTTAGGTCACTAGGCTTCCAGGGAGTTGGCGCCCAAGCGCCAGCTAGGGGCGCCTAGGCACCAAGGCATGAGTCTCCAGGGCATTCAGAAAGGTTTCCAAGTTACATAGCACATAGAGGGTTGACGCCTAGGCGCCACTACGCATCCATACGCGCAGGTTTCTACACGTGTGCTGTGCAGGCCAACAAGTTTAA
Organism: Annona cherimola; assembly: GCA_030490835.1. Lineage (NCBI taxonomy): Eukaryota > Viridiplantae > Streptophyta > Magnoliopsida > Magnoliales > Annonaceae > Annona > Annona cherimola. The sequence continues at coordinate 37,314,286 of CM059972.1, forward strand.
ATAGAAACCTAGACCCACGTGCGCAAAAGGAGAGAGCCGACAGAACAGACACCCAGAGAAGGAAAAGAACCCATTTCAAGCACAAATCGAAGAGAAGATCCAATCCAATTGGTGGAAACTGCAGAGATCCAGTTTTCTATTCCTCTTTCTATTTTTCTTACTTTATTTTCCTAGATACTTACAATATGGATGTAAAGAATTTTTATACAATGTTTTTGAGCGAAACTTCCTTGAGATGGATAGTTAGGATGAATTGAACCCCAAACTATATTGTCTTGGTTCTTCAAATTTCAGGAATGAATATTTGATTTTCTATATGATTGTGCGTTGTGGATTTACCCTTGCATATGATGTTTAATATTTTTTACAAGATTAGCTACCTTATAAGATGATTTAATTGCATGATTAATCCTTGGAAAAGAAAAATCTCTGCTAGATCCATGTGTAGGGCATAAGTTTCCTCTTCGTTAAGAGAAGTTGTTTAATGAATAGAAATATACCGTTAAACCCTATGTAGTTATGAACAAGTTATGAATTTATCAATTTCACTTTATTTAATGGCATGGGAACATATCAATTGAGTAGGGTATAATTAGCTTTATATGCATTAGAAGACATATATAAGGATTAATGAACTTGGACTAGTAAATCGCTGCACAATCTAATGAAAAAAAACCAATGTGATATAGTTTAGATTCAAGGATTCCAAACTATCCATCTGTCATCCCCAATCGATAACTTTCTTTTAGTATTCCAGTGTTCCGTGAACTCTTTTCTACTGCATTTGATAGTTTTAGTTTTAAGTTGAAATCTCAATTTTCTACTCACCGAAAGCAACTAAACTGATTAATAATCCTAGTTAGTTCATTTCCTCGTGGGAACGATACTCTACTCTCTCTTTATTACTGGATCGGCACGTATACTTGTGTTAAAATGAGAATTTTAATTAGACATATAGCAGCTCGTCAAGTATCTTCTCATCTAACTGCTAAGGAGATATGGAATACTCTAACATTTATATATGAAAGCACCACCTAGGTCCCAGGGACAAGAAGAAACATCCTGATTAGAGAATTAAAAAGCTTAAAGATGGTTGATACTAAAAATATTTTTAAAATATTTGCTAAATTCTCAAAAATTACTAATGCATTAAAGGGCTTAGGAAAGGAAATTTTTGAACCTGAGAAGGTCATGAAGTTCTTGAGAGCTCTACTAAATCTTGGACCCTTAAAATTACTGCAATAGAAGAAGCAAAGGACCTGAACATATTGAAGTTGGAAGATCTTATCGGCTCACTCATGTCTCTTGGATTGATAAAGAAGAGAAATGAAGAGCACCACAAAGGAAAAATAGTAATCGCATTGAAAGCAACACAAAGTTTAGAAGACTCTACTTCTTCTCAGAATGAAGTTGAGAAAATTGCTTTTCTCGTAAAAAAATTTAGAAAATTTATGAGAAAAGGAAAGAATTTTAGCTCATCCAAATGACTCAATCAGAGAAGTAGTAGTGAAAAGAAGAAGAAAGCAAGAAAATGCTTCAAATGCAGTAGAGTGGAACATATTTAAGATCAATGTTCCACACCTGAAGAAAACAAGCCTAAATAAAAGCAACACTAGCAGATTCCCAAGGCCTAAGGACATGGGGATGTATGTAAATGAAGATTTATCATCAACAAGTAGCTCCTTAAATGAAGAACATGAAGCTTCAAATTGTATCAGGATCTGCTATGTAGCCAGAATTGAGGAAGAGAACACACTAAACTACCTTATAACAATTGAATTGATGGAAGATTTAACTGCCTCAACTGATTGCACATGCAGTGAGGAGATAACTTCTAAACTTGATCACTCTATTTCCAAATCCATATATTCCTTTATCCATGACTGTCTCAAAAATATTGAGTTAGAGGAGCTGCAACAAGCTTATGATTCATTGTTTGATGAGGTAAAGAAATTGGATGATTAGTATACATTAAAGAAAAAGCAATGTGACTTAACTATTATTATAAATGGAAGGCTAACTGAAAGAGTTAAAAGTCTAGTTGATGAAACCAAAGCCCTAACAGCTGAAATTGAAAATCTAAAGAAGGATAATGCAACATTAAATGGATCATTAGCAAAATTCTTTAACCCAAGTGAGAGTGTCAAAATGTTTCTCAATATGACAACTCAAATCAGTAGAAGAGGATGTAGATATGCTACATTTAAGTAAGGAGAATGCAGCAAATAAAATGCTTCAAAGTGGGTTAGACAAAAAGCAAAAGCAAATACACCTCAAGGAAAAACTAAAATAATTAGAGTTGCTTGGGTTAGAAGAGGAACATGGGAACCAAAGTATACATAGAGTTCACCCCAAAGAATTCATGGGGCATGCAACTTCCTGCCTTGGTTACAAAATTTATTAATGCAGAATCAAAAAGTTGCAAAACAAAGGTGCTAAACTAATTTAGGTACCAAAGAACATTGAATTTATGTCTTCTAAACTTGAACAACATAGACTTCAAATGCTTACTAACCCATATGGACCCTTGAGATAGGTACCAAAGAGATGAGCTTTACTTGAATATGTTTTGCAGATTTGACTTAGAGAAAGAGCTAATAACACTTGGTTTATGGATAGTAGCAGCCTAAGACATACGACGGGAGACAGCTTTGTTCCATGAGCTCAAATCCTATAATAGTGGAACTATTGCATTTTGTAATAATGAAAAAAGTAGAATAAGCGGTAAGGATAATATTTACAACATTTCAAATGCATGCATAGAGAAAGTGTTTTTTGTTGAATGACTCAAACATAATTTAATGAGTATTAGCCAACTATGTGACAAAGGTTATAAAATTATGTTTGAATCATTTATATGCAATATTTTTTATGGAGATCATCTAGTCTTTAGTGGAAAGAGACATGAAAATATATATTTAGTACGTCTTGATAAATTAGATGAAAAATGCTTAGTGACTGTTGATAATGATCCATGGGTATGGTACGAGAGACTTGAAAGAAAAAAGTATATTTTTAGCTTTGCTTCTCATATGAATTTCAAATATTTCAAATCGATGTTAAAAGTACATTTTTAAACATATATCTTAATGAAAGATGTATATGTTGAACAACCTCCTAGCTTTGAGGAAAAGGATCAATCTAATTTGTATATAAATTAACCAAATCCTTGTATGGATTGAAATAAGCTCCTAGAGCTCAGTACGAAAGGCTTTTTAAATTCTTAATTGATCATAAATTTCAAAGAGGTAAAGTTGACATAACCTTATTTATTAAGTACAAATGAGAAGATATTTTTATTGTTCAAATTTATGTAGATGATATAGTATTTGGAGCTACTAATAAACTTTATGTCAAGAATTTTCCAAGCTAATGCATAATAAATTGAGTATGATGGGTGAACTCAATTTCTTTCTTGCACTGCAAATCAAGCAACAAAGTGAAGGAATTTTCATTAACCAATCCAAATATATCAAGAAAATGCTTAAAGAGTTCAAATGCAAAGTGGTAAAGGAGCAAGCGCACCTATGAGCTCTATAATCAAAATAAATGAAGATAAAAAAGGTAAACAAGTTCATCAAAAGTTGTATAAAAGCATGATTGGTTCATTGTTATACCTAACTGCATCTAAATCGGACATATTGTTGAGTGCTTGTATGTGTTCGAGATTTCAATTGAATCCCAAGGAATCCCACATGTTAGCAATAAAATAAATTTTCAAATACTTGATTGATACCACCAACTTACGGTTATGATATCCCAAGGGTTCAACATTTAGTCTAATTGGTTATTCAAATGCAGACTTTGCTGGTTACAAGGTGGATAGAAAAAGTACTAGTAGAACAAGTCAATTTTTGAAAGCATGATGGTTTCATGGTTTAAAAAAAACAAACGAGTATTGTTCTATGCACTATGGAAGCTGAATATATAGCAATCGGTAGTTTTTTTGCTCAATTATTATGGATGAAACAATAATTAAAGGACTACGACATAGAATACAGAAACATGTCAATTAAGTGTGGTAGCACTAGTGCTATATGCCTAACTAAAAATCTAGGGTTACAGTCGAAGACCAAGCATATATATGTTAGACATCACTTTATTAGAGAACATGTTGAAAATCATGATATTGCTTAGAATATGTCAAAATTGAGGATCAAATTGTAGATAGTTTTACTAAACCACTAAGTATTGAATCATTTATAAAATTGAGAAAGAAATGGGTATGATTGATATTGATGCTTGACATTGAAACATTTGATCGACATGATATTATGAATGCATGTTTGTGTGAAATCCATTTGCCTCAAGATCGACAATTTAGCATGGCTTGGAAGAAGGGTAGAATAGATATTGCATTGTCACCAAGTTAGGCAACGAAGTTGACTCCAGTCAGCCCAAGTCGACTTCATTAGGTCTACTTCGGCGAAGTTAACTTTAAATTTGAACTTAGGGTTTAAGTTGATCTCACGTGACGTCATTTTAGATTGCCTAAATGGGTGCCAAACTCTAAATCTGTCATTTCCTCTTCTCCTCTTTCCAGTTTTTCTCTTTTAAGCTCCCTAGCTCTTTCTTTCCTCTTGATTTTTTTGAAAATCTAGTGAATCCATCTCACAATCCCTATTCCAAACCCCTCTTTCCACTTTCTCCCCAATATAATGCCTAAATTCGTCTCAAAACCCTCCAAGTTAACTATTTAACGACCAAGTCTACCACAAGAGAAGACATGTCTAAAAGACAAAGGACCCCCTCTAAATGGACTCGGGATGAAGGATGGGTACAGTTCAAAGAAGGTATACCGTCTGTATCCACACATCGAGAAGACGAAAACATAAAATCTAGTGGAGAGGAGTGACCCCGAAGGAAAGGAACTCCCAGGGTCACAACACAAGTTAGAAAGATCCAGTGGAATATTCGATGAATCTCCAACAATAATGTGATTCTATGCCCACTTTTATGATAGAAAAATCTTTCTCTCGAGGTCATAGATTTCAATTTTTTAAGAGATTATAAGTTTAGAATTGAAAAGTTACTTGATTCTAAGGTTAGACTAAACTATTCAAGTAGGATTGTTGTATCTATCCTGACCTAACCCGACAATTCTACAACTACTGGAATCAAGAGACTTATAGCACCTATGTAAAAGGGATGAGAATCAACTTAGGAGAGTGCAGTGAAGAAGTTGCTCAAATCATAGGAGGAATTTTGTAAGTCCCTTTAGAAAAGGATAGAACCCCAGAAGGATTAACTATCCTACAAATATACAATGAACTAATAAGAAGTAACAAGTATGGAGCATGACATAAGTTTCTTCATGGCATGGATTTGTTCCCCAGACTAAGGGTAATCAACTTGTTAGTTGCTCATTATATTTTTCTAAAAGGAGGAGGAAGAAATGCTGTGAATTCAGAGGAAGCCTCCATCATTTGGCAACTTGTGAACCAAAGTAACATATCACTTCCCAAGTTGCTACTTAATGCCCTCATATTTCGAAAGGAAAATCCAAGAAGAATTCTTCCATATGGGCATTGGATTACCAAAATCCTTGAATTCTCTAGAATCGCCCTTACTGATGAGGCATTTGAAGTGCTAAAACCTACAAATGCAATCAACAAGGCTTTGCTACAACGAATGAAGATTGACATAGAAGCCTTTTGTATGGAGCAACTCTAAAGAGGAATGGAAAGAAGACCTCCTCATGAGGAATATGCAGGTCAAGCACCTATTAAGGGGGAGTTCCAAGCCCCACTTGCATCACCAAGGCTAGCCTCTCTTACTTCCCATGCCTCTCATTCCCCATAGACCTCTCATGCTCCAACAGGGTCCACCCAAGCATCGAATTTTGATATGATGGAGATTCACTCCATGTTTGAAGGTTTAGAGAATAGACTCACCCAAGCGCTAAGCAATCTCCATTTCTCCATGACTCAAATGCATGACAAATAAATTCATTTGGAAGCTGAGATCAGAAGGATCAAATACCACTTAGCCTCTAGAAGTAGGAGAAGTCAACTAATCTCCAGTTTACCCAATTTTGATCCCTACCGGGGAGTGTGATACCAAGAACATTTTGAGACCCATGCATGTAAATTAGTCATTTAATTATTGTTAATTGTATGATTGAATTTGATGAATGGGTTTAGGGCAACTAAGTGAGATGGTTAAGTTAATCACCCTTGCTCAATGTGGATTAATGTGCACAAAATGACGAAATGAGGTGTAGGAAATAATGATTTGTCATGATTAATTATTTCATTAATTAAATTAAATTGATAATAATTATGGGATTAATGAGGTTACTGCTTAAAAATTCATAACATGAAGTGTATAAGGCGGATTGATGTGAAATTTGAAAGGTAAGCACATGTTGACGCGCTTTACCTCATGAATGGTATGAACTATGTTGATTAAATTATGATGATAATGATTTTATTTCATCAAATTCCATATGACATTTACAAATACCCATATCTTGCACTAGAATGGTCATTTTGGAATAAACTTTTTTATGAACGGCGAAAATAAGGTATTTTATCATATGGATGGATTTGATCAGGCTAAATATGATGAAAAAAAATTCTTAATCACTTATGGTTAAAATCCTTTGAATTTTTGCTTTTTAAAAAGTGGATTAATTAATGCAAAAGTCAAAGCAATTAATGGTGCAAATGAGGTGTCTAAAGGAGGGATTTTTAGGCATATTTTTACAATTTTTAAACTTCAAAAAATGCATGATAAAGGATGCATTTCAAGGACGTTAAATAGGGCAGCAATATTGAGTATTTTTGTGCTCTCAAAATGCCAAAAATGGGCGTCTTGTGGACGTTATGTTATGGGTAGATTTGGGAAAAAATTTTGAAAAAAATATGTATAAAGCAGAAATTTCAAAGGATAAACATGGCAGCACATGTATGGATAAATGTGGGAATTATTAGGTCCCAAATTGAGGTGGAAAATGGTGGGTAAAAGCACAATTATAAAAGGAGCAACATGGGTAGTTGCACGTCCATTTTTTTGGGTAGCAAAAGGAAGAAAAAAAAGAAGAAAAGAAAAAGAAAAATAAAAAGAAAAAGAAGAGAAAAAGAAGGGGAGAAGAGGAGAATCCAAGTTGAGCAAGAGGAGGCAAACCACACATCATAAGTAGGTGCTCAAAATCAAGTTTTGGTTTTGTTAAATTGAAAATTTTCTAGCTCAAATAATGATTCATAAATTGATTCATTTATGAATATTTATTGATGATTTATGAAGCCCTTGATAGGGTTATTAAAAGTTAAATGAGATGAGAGATTCAATTCAAGCATCAAGGAAATGATATGCGTAACTTAGGGTTGTTTTCAACGAGTTAACCACACTGAAATATAAATTAATTTCAGTTATATGTTGCTGTTTTAATCATTTATCATGTATGGATTATGTGAATTATTTCCATATTTAATTTATGTTAAACCAAGCTTATTTAATAAACCTTGGTTGGGTGAAACTTTGGTTTAACAACTAGGTGAAACTTTCATTCAATTAGGGTGGAAATGAGGCATGACCTAAACGACAAGTTATATAGATAATTATATGAGTAAAATATCCCATTTTTGGAGCAAGATGGGATGTCCAAATGGTGGAAACAAAAATTCAAAAATCTGTTTTATATGGCATATTAATGTGAACGTCCAAGGTGGAGAAATGAGAAGGAAAAGTTGCTGTTTTGAGTAATTTAATTGAGGGGTTTTGATTTTATGATTATACCCTAATTAAGGTGCAAAAGGGCTTAAACTTAGCTAAAATGGAGAGAAAATTTTTTTTTTTATATGAACTTGCTTAATACATAATGAATGTGTAATTAGAAGGGACACGTGAAGGGTATGAATGGCAAGGAAGGGGAATGAACACGTTTACTTAACTAGTGTGCAAAAATGAGAAGGAAATATGGTAAAATGAGAAAAATTAGAGATGTTTTGACAAAAAATTATGAAATCTCAAAATATGGGATTGAAATTAGCAGCCCCAACTCATAAATAGGTGCCTTGAATGAATACTAATGTGGAAATGCAAAGTATTGATGATAAATGAGAAATGGGAGGTATTAGACTTCCATATGGTTGAGTTAAACTTAATGGTTATAATGAATTTGAAAGCTTACCCTAAATGAGGGTAATAAAATGGGAAGAATGGTTATAATTGAATCACAAGTTACACCAATATGTGAATTGATAAAGTTGTCACCCAACTTGAAAGAAAAGCAGTTTAAGATAGCTTAATGTAAATTCATGTGGGTTGGAAAACCCTAAGGTGTGCAAGCATATGAAATTTTAAGTATATGAATGAAATATCATTTTCATGTATCTATGCAAAGGCAAAGAAAAGGTGGAAGAAGGGATTGAAGTCATCACAGGTAAGCAATCAAACTTTTGAAAATATTAATTTCATCTCATATGTTGAAATGATTGAAAGTGTTTTATACTGATAATTCTAAGAAATTTCTTACAAGTAAGCAAACACAAATCTTGAAAATTATGGCTTTAATGAAATACCTCAAGAATTGCTTCATTGTAAGCAAGCAACACATTTTAAAATATTTATTTTATCTCAAGTATTGCAATGATTGAAAATGCTTTGCATTGATATTTTAAGAATTGCTTACAAGTAAGCAAGTTCTTTAAGATATTATTTCTAAAGGATTTTATGAAAAAAAGGGGAGTTTTGACTTTTTCACAAAATAATATTTATAAACAAGTTTAGAGTTTTACTCCCACAGGATTTGTGAAAAAAAAAGTAAGTGTATTTACGAAAGAAAAGAAAAAGAGGTTTTATTTATAGAAAGAAATTGTTTACTCTTTGACACGACACTTGGAATTAAATGATGTATTAGAAATAGTCCATTTGTTCTAAATGGTTTATTAAAAAGGTTTTGGTTTCTCTTAAATATGAAAATACTTTGAAAATGCCTTGAAAATGTTTATACAGATGTTTTAAAAAAGGGTTTAAGGGTGGCCAACCTGATAAGTTAACTGTACAAAATGAATTGATTTTATGTGCTAAAATAGTATTCAAAGAGTATGCAAGCTCTTTTTACATAAAAATGACAAGTATGATATATGGACAAGTATATGATTCCAGGGTGGATAAAGGAAGATGATGCAATTGCATATCATTTGCTTATGAAAAGCCTCGAAATGGAAATAAAGAAAATGTTAGTAAGAAAAATTTTCTCTTCTTGAATATTGAAACGTTTTAAAATCCCTGTATCGTGATGATTTTAAGATTCATTTCAAGCAACACTTTTAGAAAGAATGATTTCTCCAACATTACAAATGCTTATCAAAATATTTTACTTAAATATTTTTGAAATTATTTAAGGGTGGTTATCCTAAAACTATAATTCAAATGATGTTTATGAAAATATGTTTAAAGTAGGTGTGCCCACTTTTCAAGTTGATAAAAAGAACACGGACTGTGGTTTGTGATGTTTCATGAAATCATGCTAGCATGTGGACATATATGATGATGTATGATGCACCAGAACAATAGATAGGTCAATTGTAGAGACGGTTGCAGATGGACCGGGGCCCACTCTACATAAGGCTAAGTCTCTAAGGGAAGGCAGGAGGCCAGTGGCGCCCTCCTTGAGATGGGAGCAGGTTCAAAGAACAGCCGCCTAGCTAGCGTGCTGTTATATGATAGATTTCTTTTCCAAAACATAGATGGTCACTTGGTAATTGTTACTACTGAATGGGGAGAAATGCATTTGAATATATTTTTGCTTTTGAAAAACCCAGAAATTGGAATGCAAAATCATTTATACGAAAAAATCACCCTACATGAGGATTATAAGAGTTTATACGAAAAGGTTTACCCTAAACAAGGTCCTAAAAGTGTTAACACGAAAGGTGTATATATCAAGGTTGAGATAAAAAGATTTTTATGCAAATGCATTCATGAAAAAGGATTACATGCATATGCCTTGTTTGTTTTAAACAAGCCCAAAATGGGGACATGAAAAATGATTTACAGAAAAAATGTCTTGGGACATAAAAACATCCATTTAAGAACAAAGGGAATTACCTAAAAAGGGTTATATATATATGCAACACCTTTGAAAAGCCCAAACGTGGGATATAAAAAGTTTTATATGAAAAAGATGTTTATGAAAATGTTTTACAGGAAAATGCTTACCTGATGATAAAATGCTTTCTTATTAAGTTTCCACTCACGTTTTGTTTTTGCAAACCTTAGACAAGTATAAGGAAGCCAAGTGGTAAGGAACCTGGGCATTTGAGGAAAGGTATGGGATTATATTCATGTGTACGCTAATATGATTAACTACTTTGTATAGAATGGTATGGCTGAAATTTTAAAGAATGCTAATGTATGCGAACTTACTGATAGTTCTAAATTTTATATGAATTGATGATTAAATGTATGTCGAATACTTGACTATAAATGTATCTTATATGATTATGGCATGACTAGGTTGATAAAACCAATGATATAAGGGACCAAGATGAAAGTTTATGAATGTTATGTGTATTTGATGACAAGCTCCAGGTGGTGAAATTATGTGGCGTCCCGAACCGAGGTGTCTAGAAGCCTTATTCTGGGATCGTTTTGATTGGTAAACGTGACTCAGGATTGTTGCCCTGATCACACGGCAGGATTATATATATATATATATATCATCAATACATGAAAAATTCTCATCTTTCATTCAACTTGAAATATAATTCACATACCACAGTTATAATCAAAAGTTGTTCCATAAACATTTTCATTGGAATAAAAATATTCATCTTCATCTCAAAATTTAACATCATTGCCTTTATATACAAATTTACATATACACCATTTATATTAAAAACTACATAACACTTGGCATGCTGCCTTCATCATCATTCCCTGTCTGTTGTTGAAAAAGCATGGGTGAGTAATAATACTCAGTAAGCAAGCTATACATAATTTTTCAATTATTTTTATCGCTTTCATAAAATGCAAATGCAATGCATACATAGCATTCCTAACATTCCTTTAGATGCGACGCTAGCTAGGAGCTCATCCCATACATGCTCCCATCTCAAGGAGGTCACCGCCGGCCTGGGCCTATATAAGTGACTTGGCGATAGTGAGGGGGACATCTGGTCTGCTTACTACCTCAACTAAGGCCTATTCCTCGTGCACATGCTTATTCACATACATATGCCGGCATGATATTTGTAAATCATAAACAATTTCATAAAAAACATTTAATAAATAATTTAACAAAACGAACTTCAGTTCATGTAAAGCAATTATAGGTATGACCAACCTTAAATAAATTTCGTAAAGCAATTTACAACAATTTGCAAGCATTTTGGAAATAATTTGCAAAAGATATAACTTACTTACCTTGTCAATTGGTATCCTCGACTTTTTCTTTTCCTTTTCAAACTAAAAATACATTTCCATGTCTTTTGCCATTAAATACTATGTGATCATCATCAAATACATTGCATACAGAGGATTCAAATACAACTTTATAACCTTTATCACATAATTGACTAATACTCATTAAGTTGTGTTTGAGTCCTTCAACAAATAGTACATCCTCAATACATGCATTTGAAATTCCATAGACATTTCCTTTACCTTTGATTATACTTTTTTCATTATTTTCAAAAGCAACCATTCCTTCACTACACGGTTTGATCCTATAGAACAATCATTTTTCTCCCGTCATGTGTCTTGAGCAGCCACTATCCATAAACCACATATTATTGGCCTTTGCTCTAAAACAAACCTGCAAGAATCAAATCAAGTGGAGCTTATCTTTTTTGTACCTATTTTATGGGTCCATTTGGGTTAGTTAACCATTGAAATCTATGTTGATCTACTTTTGAAGGCATAAATCCAATGTTCTTAGGTACCAAAACCAATTTTGTATCAAGGTTTCGTAGTTTTCTTATTTTGCATTGATATACCTTGTGTCCTATCTTATTGCAAAAGTTACAAGCTCCCGGGAATCTTGGAGTAGGAAGCCATATAGTAGTTGGTTCCCAAGTTGGTCTTTTGGTCCAAGTAACATGATTCATTTTTAGTTTAGCATGAATGGGTTTTGCTTGGTTTCTATGAGTCCTTGGAGCATTTGACTTACTACTTTCTCCTTTCTCAAATGTGGAATACCCAAGTCCTCTCTTGTCACTTTGGGTGGTCATATTTAAAAACATTTTGACACTTTTCCCTGGATTGGAGAACTTGACAAGTGATTCATTTAACGATTTATTTTCCTTTTTGAGTTTTTCCATCTCTTTCATCAAGACATTCTTTTCATTTGTCAAGTGATCAACCTTTTCAGCAAGTTTTCCATTCACAATTATTACTACATCACATTGTCTTTTCTTCATTATGAACTTGTTTCCTAATTTCTTTATTTTCTCATATAACGAATCATATGCTTGTTGTAGTTCTTCCAATTCAGCACATTTGAGGCAATCATTTGTAAAAATAAAAATTGAATTTGGTTTAGAGGTTACCTCTTCACTACTTGTGCAGTTTGTTAAAGCAGTTTGGCCCTCCAAAATTTCCGTTGCTACAAGACATATGTTGGAATCTTCCATATATTGCCATGCAACAAATCCTTGCACAATTTTCTGCCTCGTTTTCTTCACTTGAGGAACTGCATGTTGTGGATACTTCCTCGTTTACATACATGCCTCTTCCTTTGATCTTTCAAAATCTTCTGTTATCGCTTCGATCTTTTTTTCTCTTCGCTCATTTGCTTTAGTTTCTTCGGGCATTGGGCATTAGGCTTGCATATGCCCCATACTACCGCATCGAAAATATTTCGTTGCCTCCTTCTTTTTCTCCTTAGGATTTCTTTCTTTAAAGCTTTTGAAGTTCCTTCCTTTCCTTACAAATTTTCTGAAACATTTTGTAAGTAAGGCAATCTCCTCATCATCGTTTTAAGAGGATGAGGTGGAATCGTCTAAGGCTTGTGCGGCTTTTAAGGCAATAACTCTTTTTCCTTTGTGTTGCTCCCCATTTCTTCTTTTTATTAACTCATGTGACATGAGTGAGCTTATAAGGTCTTCTAGCTGTAGCGTATTGAGATCCTTTGCTTCCTCAATAGCTGTAATCTTTGGAGTCCATGATTCAGGTAGCGCCCTTAGAATTATCATTACCTGCTCAGATTCAGAAATAGCCTTTCCTAGACCTTTCAAGGCGTTAGTAATCTTAGAAAATCTAGCAAACATTTCAAAAATATTTTCTGTTTCAAATATTTTAAAACTTTCTAACTCTCCAATCAAAATATTTCTCCTAGTCCGTTGGACTTAGGAAGTTCCCTCATATATGGATGTAAGAGTATCCCAAATTTCTTTAGCAGTTTGGCATGAAGATACTCTATCGTATTCAGATGTCGTCATGCACAAAAGAGGGAATTCATGGCCTTTGCGTTGCTTTTAACAACTCTTACCTCCTCCTCGGACCATGTGAAAGCTCTTTCATCGATAGACAATACAACACTATCTTGGATAGCAATCCAAGAGTCAATATCCGTAGCCATGATCAATTGTTTCATTCTCAACTTCCAATAACCGAAGTTAGTCCCATCAAATAGAGGCGGTCTAGTGAAAGATTGGCCCTCGAAAAATGTAGGGGTGGAAGTTGATGGGATGTCATTTCAATAGATCTATTTGATTAAAAACTCAAAGACCTGCTCTGATACCACTTGTTGGTCCCCAGTTTATGGCAATTACCCAAGAGGGAAGGGGTGAATTGGGTATTTTAAAATTTTTCACTTAAACAGAAAATTTGCCCCTGTTTGATTTAATCCCCTTTAATGAAACAAATCGGATATATGGAGAGTAATGAAGCAATGAAAATAAAAATACAAATCACAGCAGAAGATAAGATTTTTATAGTGGTTCGGGCAACCTCCCCTACTCCACTCTTCCAAGCTCACACCCCTTGTGACTTGGGTTCTACTATGTATTCTCAAATACAACTAAAGCAACAGCTCTCTTCTAGATTTCAATCCTAGGGATTGTGTACAAATCACAGCACAAGTAGGTGACGAGTCCCACTCGAGTCAAAACACTACTTTGCTTTCACTTGATTTAAAACCCAATATTAAACTAAGTATCAAATATAAACAATGAATAAAATAAAGAAATCTACACTTTACAGATTATGTAGGAAAGTTTCCGCTTGTGGAAGAAATTGTAGAAGCATTGATATGATCAGCTTTAAGAAGAGCAGCAAGTTGAAACGCAATTCTTCCCTTGAAAACTTGTATTGATCACTTAATGCTTGGAGATGATGGTAGTTGAATCACAGTTAATGCTATATCTCTCTTATTTTTAGCACATTCACTTGAATGTATATTTATAATGGTGAAGTAAATTCGAACGTTTGGAGGTAGGTGGCGTGCATTTAATGCGCCGACATTCAAATTTTTCTGACCGTTGCAACCCAAGTCGTAGGTGGATCGATTTCGGGTGCGACTTCACCCAAGTCGCAGGCTGGAGTCGACTTCGGGTGCGACTTCGGTCTTCAGTGATCTAACAAGTTCCTGGTTCAGGTCGACTTGGTCTTGAACTTGACCTAAGTCGTGGGTGAAGTCGACTTCGGGTGCGACTTTACATTTTGTATTCACTTGATGAACTTGGTTTCTTTGGAAATCTGATTGATATTGATTCTTGTATCTGTTCTTCCTCTGATTCACTTGAACTTTGAGATTTTGATATGTTCAATCCATACTTGGAAATCTTATCTTCATGTCTTGGCTTTAAAGTACTTTGATAATCTTGATTTTGCAATCTTAAAAATGTCCAAATGAGTATTCCTTGATCTAGAATGATTTATTCATGCAAATATGCTTGTCTTGGACTTGATTTATCTTCAATCTGTCCCAAGTCAGATGCCTGGGTCGACTTGGATCCCAACTTCACTCAAGTCGCATGTGAAGTCGACTTGGGTATGCGACTTCACTTTCTGAATTCCCAATTTCAGCGTTGGAAGTTTTGGGTTCTTCGAAGTCGATACTGGAGTCGACTTGGGTCTGCGACTTCACCCAAGTCGCAGATGAAGTCGACTTGGCTATGCGACTTCTCCTTTTCTGGATCTGAGTTTCAACGTTGGATTATTTTGTATTCTCGAAGTCGGTGCTGGAGTCGACTTGGGTCTGCGCGTTCACCCAAGTCGCAAATGGAGTCGACTTGGCTATGCGACTTCGTCTGCCTTGGATCAATTTTCAGCGCTGGATTGTTTTTCTTCTTTCAAGTCGCTTTTGAGGTCGACTTGGGTATCGACTTGACTCAAGTCGATAGCTGAGTCAACTTGGATTGCGACTTAATCTGTCAGATTCAGATTTTTCATTTTTATATCCTTTAAGCATTTTCACAAAACATGTTAGTAACCAAAACTTACTCAAATTGAATTGTTATTCATCAAAACATAGATTTTGCTTAATTTTCCATTGATTCCAACAGTTCTTTCTTGTGGCCTTGATTTTGGATGATTGTACTCCTTGAATTTGGTGTCCAATCTTCAGTGTATAGTTGTTTCTTTAATGATATTTCAACTTTGAAGAGTTCTGTAATAGCCATTTGCTTGAGTTGCTTGCTTGGGTCGACTTTGACTTCAACTTCACTCAAGTCGCATACTTGAGTTGACTTGAGGTTTGACTTCAATTAAGTCTCATTACGGAGTCGACTTGGAAATGCGACTTGACTTTGAGGATTAGAAGTCTTCTGCATGCCTGTACTCAAGTCGCATCTTCGACTGCGACTTCACCTGTCTTCGAGTCCCAATTTCAACACTGGAACATTTAATGCATTTGAAGTCGCTTCTGGAGTCGACTTGGGAATTAACTTCACTTAAGTCAATGGCTGAGTCAACTTGGGACTGTGACTTGGTCTGCTATGTTCTGAAACTTGAGTTTTTAACCTTTGATAACACTTAACAAACACATTAGTACCCAATTAATTCTCAAATTGAGTTGTTAATCATCAAAACATGGATTGTGCTTAATTTGACTTGAATTCCAACATTTTCTTTATTATAGTACTAGATTTTCATTAAAGAGCTTATTTCTGTTGACCTATTCTATCACTCACAAATTTTCGATATGAGAATTTGTATATTTCTCAAAAATATGTTAACATGACAAAAGTTTGCAAGAAACTATGTATTCTTCTTAAGGTAGAGGAGAAAAAATTATTTATCTATGAAAGTTTCTTCTATAGATCAATGTTAAAAGTTTAAAGTAATCTCCTCGAATTCTTTATAATTTCATATTGATATCTATATTTCAAAATATTTGATATACACTACTACTTTTTCCTTAATGTTTTTTCTTTCGAAAATGTCATATGTTAAGATAAATATCGACCTATGTACTATTGTAAAAAAATGTCCACCTATGTACTTCAATGAAAATACTAGAATATTTAACGAGATTATTATTGTTATTCAATGGTAAATAAATTAGATGAGCATTTCTATTTTTTCTGAACCAGCCTATCCACTAATTTTAGTTCTTTTATCATTTTAATAATTTTCATTCATGCTACTAGGACTAGCAAGTGTTATGGTGAAACTAGCAACTAATTCATGCCATTAAACTAGCCAAAGCACTTACAAATGCACGATTTGAGTAATGAGTAACCATATGCTTATAAACTTATTCATTCTAAATAATTATTTTAATTTTTATAAAAAATTTAAATTTAAATGTAAACAAAGTAAGTGGTAATATTTATTAGATATTTGTATTTGAAAAATTAAATTTAATGATATTGACAATATATATTGACATTTTGTAGTATTATTTAAATAATTAGCATTTAATTTGGCATACTCTGAAAATTTGAAATGTTAGAAAAATTTAAGTTCACTGATAATTTTTCACTAAATTTTGATTATAAACATATATATGTTAGTCACACTATCTATATCTTATCACTAATATTTAATATTTTATTAATATCTTGGTAATTTTATTTGTATGAATTATTACAATAGTTTTGATTTATGATAACCGCCTCAAAATATCAAAGATTTTATCTAACTTACTAAAAATGTTTATATTATTGGACTCTTTTAACAATTTTATATACCTGTCATAATATATTATATTTTTACTTACAAACTTTAAAACTATTAAAAAATAATTTATACCAATAATATTTTAACCATCAAGACAAACAATTAGTAAATGGCATATTTTGCATAGACCTCCTGTGTAGAAAAATAATCTTGTTTGTTATTAGTGCATTCTAATGTATATATATACGAATGAAGTTATATATTTTTGGTAATTTATACATAAATGTATATATTTTTGTCCACTATCTTATTGGTTATAATTTAAAGAAGTATGATTATATACATCATGTTGTAATTTGGACTAAATGGCAACATTTCATTAATTTTTCTAATTAATTATATTTGTTATTTTTTTTCATAAACATATTTATCTAAGTATATTTAATTTATATACTAAGTTTTAAAACACTTTTACATATTTATTTTTAATTTTTTAAAAATTAACTTTTCAAGGGGTGCAAAATAACTTAAATGCCCTTGACATCGATGATTTTTAAAAAATAAAAAATAAAAATGTAAAAATATTATAAAATAGTAAAATTTTATATATAGGTTAAATATACTTAAGAAAAAATTAAAAATATAATTAATTATAAAAATAAATAAATATTATATTTTAGCCTAAAATATATTATAATATATATAATCATACTGCTAACTTAAAACCGACGTGTCGCGTACTTGCATGGCAAGGTGTGTAGATGTTAATGGATTAGTTCAACTTACAAACCACCTGTCCAATTCGTTTATAAACGAGCTTAGTTTTAAATTTTTCTCATAAAAAAAAAAAAAAAAAAAAAACCGGCGTGTCGCGTTTTGCTTTTTCTTTTTCTTTTTATCGGTCAGATACTTCAGTGCTTTGCTGTTCTGGTTTACGACACGTGGGTTTAGCAGGAGTCGCACGCAAATGCCACGTTACAGGATGAAACGCAACGTGGATGCTAGACCGAGGAGGCGTGCCGTTTAAAGCCGCTGCAAGAAGAGAAGAAACAACTGCAGAACTGATCTTCGTTCCATCTCTGTAGGCGGCTGTTTTGTTTCCCGTTAGTGTTTTGTGAAATATACAAGGCGAGGGGAGAGATGGCGAGTACTGTAGATGTCCCAGGAGAGCCCACTCAAATGGGCATGACGGTGCTGGAGACCGCAACCAGTGCTATGCAAGATTTTGCTCCCATCAACAACATCCACCAGCATCTTTGCGCGTACGTCTCTCTTTTTCTCTTTCACAGAGAATCAAATTATACATAGGATACATGATTCGCAGCATATAAATATACCATAGGTGTAACTTCTGTAATTAGCTCAAAATGAATTTCACATGATCATACAAATATAATTTATTCTTCTATTATATTGAAAATTATTTATTTTATTCAATATTAATTTTCATTCAAATTAGATATGCCTATGGGTCCTGTTAAAAATGGTATAAAATTAGCATATTAAAATAATTTAATGTAAAAAATAATTTAAAATTCTGCTAAAATGTAAATAAGAATTTAAAGTAATTTTTCAATGTGTAAACTATTTCAGATATATTTTGTACATGGATAAATTACTGTAAAAAGTGTTAATGTATTTAAATGAATATACGCATCATAATGTAGGATGCATTTATAATTTAGGATGCATTTGTCTCTTTTTGCGTAACTTTCTTAAAGTCATCCCCTTTTTTTTCTGACGTTAAAGTCATCCCATTTGGACTGGCCCATTTGCATAAAATTATATACTTACGTGTAAATTATAAAAATTATTTTTTATTCACTAATGTATTAAAATATACTATCATTCTTTGTGCAGGTAGGAATGATGTTTTAACTGGGTTAGACGTTAGAAATATTAAATTAAAATTGATAAATCGATATTTAGATAAAACCGTTTTATTGTATTGATTTTGTACAGTTTTCATTTGGGAATACATTTATCTGATTTGGGTGGATCCAAAATAAACGATTATAAATGTAATGGACCGGTTAAATTTTTGTTGATTTTATGATCAACGTGGAACTCATTAGACGTGGTGCAGCAGGCTGCATCTAAGCATTTTCATGTTAACGATCATTAGGCTGGGTGCATGCTCAATGTCAAGGTCGGCATAAAAAAGGGAACTACCAAATGCATCGAATCTCTCTCATCATCAAGGGGGTGTATGCATGTATACATCAAACGGGTCTATATATGAAAAATCAACTTAATTTACAATTAAAAATTTCATCCATTGCCATTTTTTGGTTGTGTACAAATTTAATTAAAATAATTTTTCATGCCATAGAAATATCCACCGATTCGGATGCGACCGGAGGAGCAAATCTCTTAAGTAATTGCATGATATGATATCATTTCATTTTAATCTCAAGTTCAGTCACTATAAGTGCACGTGTGCATGTGTGCAAATTGAGTAATTAATAGCGATAGCTATATATTTTATGCATGATAATTATTATTTAGGTTCCATCTGTACGCGGATGACATGAGTCGGCAAGTGGAAGCCCACCACTTTTGTGCTCACCAGAACGAAGAGATGAGGCAGTGCCTCATCTACGACAGCAACAACAAGGACGCTTGTCTCATCGGCGTCGAGTGCATCATTTCCGAGGGCCTCTTCCTGTCACTGCCAGACAGCGAGAAGCCGCTGTGGCACTCCCACGAGTACGAGGTGAAGAGCGGGATCATTTTCATGCCGGCTGTGCCGGGCCCCATTGAGCGCATGGACCTGGAGAAGGTTTGCAAGACCTACGGCAAGACGTTCCACTTCTGGCAGGTGGACAGGGGGGACGAGCTCCCACTCGGCCTTCCCCAGCTGATGATGGCCTTCACCAGAGATGGGCAGCTCGAAGAGAAGCTCGTGGAAGGCGCGGAGAAGAGGTTCGGAATCTCGGTCGCCGCTGAGAGGGAGAAGAGAGCGTATATGTCCGGGCCGGAGCATGGCATCCATCCATTAGCCAATGCAGCGGGGAAAGGCCTGAAGACTGAGCTCAGGGAAGTGGATTGTCCGCCTACACATGCCATGTCGAGGGTCTTTGTATGAGAACATATATATTTCGATAAGGAGAAACGGAAAATCTACTGAAAGTATGGTTTAATGATACCGAAGAAGAAGAAGCGATCACACACAGGTGAGACAAAACCTGAGATGGTGGTGATAGAGCGTGACAACTCATGATGGTGATGATGCAGTGTGTTTATGACTTTATGTATTTACGCGAAAGGAGACTTTTGTAGGCGGCGTGGAGGGCGTTTGACGCTCGCTTAGTAAATGCTAACCGGCATTTTTGAGCAGCCAGCCCAGTCCCACAAGCCGATCCAAGTGGTTTCAACTTTCAACCAATGTTGTAGCCATGTTTATTAGTTTCCAATGCTATAACTGTCGAGTGTTCTTAAGAATGTAAAAAAGGGATGTTTATAAATATACGCACAAGTTCAACCAATGTTGCATTTGTATTTTGTCGAAATTATAAGTACGTCTACAAAGTTTATATAAATTTTGTAAATTTGCCGAAATTATAAATACGTCTACAAGGTGTATAAATTGCTGAAATTATAAATACGTCTACAAGGTGTATAAATTGCTGAAATTATAAATACGTCTACAAGGTTTGTATAATATAAATTTATAAGTTTATTTTTTCTTTTAGTTTATATGATAAATTTATTTTTTCTTCTAGTTTATATAAATTCATAAGTGTGTTCTTTGTTCTTTCCATTATGACACCGTGAGATTTTTTTAGATTTTTTTAATAAAATGATAATAATGTCTTTTAAACTGAGTCTACAAGGTGTATAAATTGCCGAAATTATAAATACATCTACAAGGTTTGTATAAATTTATAAGTGTATTTTTTCTTCTAGTTTATATAAATTTGTAAATTTATAAGTGTATTTTTTCTTCTAGTTTATATAAATTATTTCTTCTAGTTTATATAAATTTGTAAATTTGTAAGTGTGTTCTTTCCATAGATTTTTTTTATAAAATGATAATAATGTCTTTTAAACTGAATCTTGTACTTGCAATATATTTTAAGTATAGCGGTAAAATAATATAAAATAATGATATAGGTAAAATGTATAAAATAGTCAAATAACAAATATGCCTACAATAGTTACAAATATTGCAAGCATTAGACTTAGTCTAAAGTGTGTTTCGTCATTTTATAAAAAAATTTAATGGCATTCAAGCGAAAAGGATATACTTGCAATTTTATATAAATATTATAGGTATATTTGTAATTTCAACACACTTAAAAATAGATGTAATAATTGTCAAATTTTGTAGGCACGTTTGCAAAAATTTCTATAAAAAAGGGTGGTGTTTTTTGGTATGTGGAAGAAGTCTGCCACAGTAGGTGGGGAATTCTTTCTCCGCTTTTACACTCCTCACACTTTTTTTTATGATTCTACATCTTAATTAACCATCAACACTAATTTCGATTGTCGCTTTTAAAATTTTCACTTATGAGCATAATAAAAAAAATAGGAAAAAAAATATAATAGGGGAAAACCGTTTGATGCTCTTAGGTAAAAATATTCCCATTAGTGGGGAAAATAAGAGCATCAAAATCTTCCCATTAGTGGGAAAATAGCACGCAAGGCACTTAAGGGTTGAAGCCCAATTTTCGTTCTAATTTATTTAAAAATTACAATCCTAATTTTTTACTAAATTATTTTAAAAATCTTAAATTTTAATTCATTTATAATCCATTTAATAAATGGATTAGTAGAACTAAGCTAATTTAAAACCTTGATAATTGACAAAATATAACAACTCAGAAACATATTAAACATATTTGATTAGCTTGGAAATAAATACTCCAACATAAATATTTTTTTCCAAATTATGGCAATCTAATGAGGTGCCTAAGACGCAAATGATATTTTATTTTCATTAATAGTACAATTAACATTAATATTTGCAAAACTCAAACGTATACATTTAATATTGGGATGTACAAAGTAAGACTTTCTATTAAGAAATAACTTAAGCAATTACATTTCAACTATTATATATTAAGGTTAGGGGTAATTTTTTTTATATACCACTTTTAACAGAATCTAAAGGGATTGACAGATTCATTAGGGTTGCTCAATGAGTTGACAAATTATAAACATGAAATTCTAATCCATTCATTTGTTTCGATAGTAGAACATTGAACAAGTTGATGGATTCTAAACTATTTATTCAAAAATTTAAAACTAAGCTCGTTTATAAACGAGTTGGACTGGTGGTTTGTAGGTTGACCTAATCCATTAACATCTATACACCTTGCCATGCAAGTACATGTCTACTTTGTAGTGACCAAAGTGAATTTCCCATCTTGTATATGATGGCATTCTCTTTTTAGAGACCATGTGTTTGATCATTGAGAAGTATTGACTTCTTGATCCCTTTAAAACAACCTTTACTCGGCATATTAATGAGTCAGGACCAATGAAGTCGTCCATGCAACCCATTCATAAATAAATTTGAGTTGAGATTTTTGAATAAATAGTTTATGATTTGTCAACCTGTTTAGTAACTCGTTTAACTAATTTACAATCCATTAAGGATGGTGTGAAAGAGATATCCCTTACTTTATTATATGAAATTTGAAATATGATTACTTAAATTTATTTGATAATAGAAAGTCTTGGTTGATGCATCCTTATACTAAGTGTTTGTTTGAGTTTTACAAATGTATATTTATATTAATTGAGTTGTTAGATGGAAATAAAATATTATTTGCTTCTTAGAACAAGAACATTTAGGCACTGTACTAGATTAGCTAAATTTTTTAAAGAGATGTTTATATTGGAGCATTTGTTTCCAAACTCATATATGGTTTTAAGTTATCAATATATTTTTTCCGGTTATCAAGACTTTCAATTAGCTTGTTTTTATCTATTTGCAACATATATAGAAAACTCATTAAATTATATGATTAATTTCAGTTTGTGAAATTATATTATCTTTCATGCGTAAAAAAATCGCAAACCGCTAAAAAAATAGTATTATTATTATGAAATCACAGATAGCCAAGGGTTTTTATTTGTTACAAAAAGAAAATGTTGTAAAAAAAAAGAAGAAGAAAAATATCTGAAAGAAAACGAGCAAATATATATATATATATGTATATATATATACATGGTTGGCCGGTCAAACGAGACGACCAAAGCAAAAATATATATATAAATAATAAAAAATATATATGTATATAATTAATTAATTAATTAATTAAGGGCCTTTGCCACAAAAGTATATATTATTTTCTAAATACATATATATATTAAAAGGCTTCGAAAACTATATATATTATTTTCTAAAATACATATAAATATATATTAAAGGCCTTCAAAAAAATATATATTATTTTCTAAAATACATATATATATATATTAAAGGGGAATATATATATATATTATTTTACATACTCCTCAAGTAAATACTCCCCAGGTGGTGGGTTGAGTCGATACACGGGGCTAAGTACTTTTTTTTATTAAAAAAATAATAACATATATATTTAGAGAAGCCTGGGATTCGGCGGTCCCACCGGGCATGCCATATATATAATAAAAGGCTAAGTACTTTTTTATGGCAAAAAATAATAATAATATATATATATTTAAAGAGGCCCGGGATCCCGCGGTCCCACCGGGTGTGTCATATATATAATAAAAGGCTAAGTACTTTTTTATGACAAATAATAATAATAATATATATTTAGAGAGGCCCGGGATCCCGGAGTCCCACCGGGCGTGCCATATATATATATATTAAAAGGCTAAGTACTTTTTTATGATAAAAAATAATAATAACATATAGATTTAGAGAAGCCCGAGATCCCGGGGTCCCACCGGGCGTGCCATATATATATTAAAAGGCTAGGTACTTTTTTATGATAAAATTATAATAATAATATATATATTTATAAAGGCCCTGGATCCCGGGGTCCCATCGGGCATGCCATATATATATTAAAAGGCTAAGTACTTTTTTATGATAAAAAAATAATAAATATATTTAGAGAGGCCCGAGATCCCAGGGTCCCACCAGCCGTGTCATATATATATATATATATATATATTAAAAGGCTAAGTACTTTTTTATGATAAAAATAATAATAACATATATATTTAGAGAGGCCCGAGATTCCGGGGTCCCACCGGGCGTGCCATATATATATTAAAAGGCTACTTTCTTTTTTTTATGATAAATAATAATAATAATAATAATAATAATAATAATATATTTGAGAGCCCAGGATCCCATCGGACGTGTCATATATATATATATATTAAAAGGCTAAGTACTTTTTTTTTATAAAAAATATATACATATATTTTGAAAAGCCGGGGATCCCGGGGTCCCACCGAGCGTGCCATATATATATATTAAAAGGCTTAGTACTTTTTATAATAAAATAATAATAATAATAATATATATTTAGAGAAGCTAGGGATCCCGGGGTCCCACCGGGCATGCCATATATATTAAAAGGCATTGTACTTTTTTTTATGATAAAATTAATAATAATATATATTTTTAGAGAAGCCCGGGATCTCGGGGTTCCATCGAGCGTGCCATATATACATTAAAAAGCTAGTTACTTTTTTTTATGAAAAAGATAATAATAACACGTATATTTAAAGAAGCCCGGGATCCTGGGGTCCCACCAGGCGTGCTATATATATATTAAAAGGCTAAGTACTTTTTTTATGACAAAAAATATTAATAATATATATATTTAGAGAGGCCAAGATCCTGAGGTCCCACCGGGCGTGCCGTATATATATATATAATAAAAGGCTAAGTACTTTTTTTATGACAAAAAAATAATATATATATTTAGAGAAGCCCGGGATCCCGGGGTCCCACCGGGCGTGCCATATATATATTAAAAGGCTAAGTACTTTTTTATGATTAAAAATAAAAATAATATATATATTTAGAGAAGTCCGGGATCCCGGGGTCCCACCGGGCATGCCATATATATATATATTAAAAGGCTAGTTTCTTTTTTTTCTTGTTAAAAATATATATATATATATATATTTAGAGAGCCTGGGATCCCAGCAGACGTGTCATATATGTCTTAAAAGGCTAAGTACTTTTTTATGATAAAAAAATAATATATATATTTAGAAAGGCCCGGGATCCCAGGGTCCCACTGGCTTGCCGTATATATATATATATATATATATATATATATTAAAAGGCTAAGTACTTTTTATGATTAAAAAAATAATAATTGATATATTTAGAGAGGCCCGGGATCCCGGGGTCTCACCGGGTGTGCCATATATATTATGATAAAAAATAATAATAATATATATATTTAGAGAGCCCGGGATCCCACCGGACGTGTCATATATATATTAAAAGGCTAAGTACTTCTTTTAAGATAAAAAAATAATATATATATTTAGAAAGGCCTGGGATCCCGGGGTCCCACCGGGCTTACCATATATATATACATATATATATATTAAAAGGCTAAGTACTTTTTATGTTAAAAAATAGATATATTTAGAGAGGCCCGGGATCCCGGGGTCCCACCGGGCGTGCTATATGTATATATTAAAAGGCTAAGTACTTTTTTGTGATAAAAAATAATAATAACATATATATTTAGAGAGGCCTGAAATTCTGGGGTCCCACCGGGCGTGCTATATATATATTAAAAGGCTAAGTACTTTTTTTATGATATATATATATATTTAGAGAAGCCCGGGATCTTGGAGTTCCACCGGGCGTGCCATATATATATATATATTAAAAAGCTAAGTATTTTTTATGATAAAAAAGTATATATATTTAGAGAAGCCCGGGATCCCAGGGTCCCGACGGGCGTGCCATATATATACTAAAAGGCTAAGTACTTTTTTTATGATAAAAAAATAATAATTATTATATATTTAGAAAGACCTGGGATCCTTGGGTCCCACCGGTCTTGTCATATATATATATATATTAAAAGGCTAAGTACTTTTTTATTATAAATAATAATAATAATAATAATATATATTTAAAGAGGCCCGGGATCCCATGGTCCCACTGGGCGTGCCATATATATATATATATATATATATATATATATATTAAAAGGCTAAGTACTTTTTATGATAAAAAAATCATAATAATAGATATATTTTGAGAGGCCCGGGATCCCGGGGTCCCACTGGGCGTGCCATATATATATATTAAAAGGCTGAGTACTTTTTTTATGATAAAAAAAATAATATATATATTTAGAGAGGCCCGAGATCCCGGGGTCCCACTGGGCGTGCCATGTATATATTAAAAGGCTTCCAAAAATATATATTATTTTCTAAAATATATACGTATATATTAAAAGGCCTCCAAAAATATATATTATTTTCTAAAATATGTATGTATATATTAAAAAGCCTCCAAAAATGTATATATTATTTTCTAAAATACATATATATGTTAAAAGGCCTCCAAAAATATATATTATTTTCTAAAATACATATATATATATATATATTAAAAGGCTTCCAAAAATATATATATTATTTTCTAAGATACATATATATCTTAAAGGCCTTCAAAATATATATTATTTTCTAAAAAAATATATATGTATATACATACATATACTTCTTCCCGAGTAGATACTCCCCAGGTGGTGGGTTGAGTTGATACGCGGGGCTAAGTACCTTTTTTTTATTAAAAAAAACTTTTTACTCAACCTGAGCCTTAATGTCAGAGTAAGGCCACTATGTGAACCTACTGCGTTACCGGAACGGAATTGTCAAACCCCCTTGGTTTTCATGATTTGAGCAATCAAATCGTGATGGATCTAAATAGATCCTACTGTTGCTATAACGAGAAAGTTTTCGTAATATATCTACTGCGGCCGCTTTACCCTTACTTGTGGTAAAACTTTTTGAATTATAGATCAAATCTGTATAACTAAATATTTTTGGATTACAGCAAGTCAAGGTTCGAAGGAATTACGACCACTGCATTGAACGAAACCAAAAAAGGAAATACCTTAATAATAAAGATGATTTCAAGATTTTTGGTGACTAATCAATTTTAATAATTGCATAAAAAATTTAAATGAGAAAATGTGTGAATTACTCGCACAGGTATGTTTTTTAATTATTTTCCGTACATTCCTAACTCCAGTGCATATGTGAGTTAACGAACTATTAAAACTGCAGAAACTATTATTGTAGCCCATTTAAATTAATAACAATAGCGGAAACTATTAAACAACTCATTACAGAGAGAAAGGATTAGCATATTCATAAAACCACACATGAGTCCACTAAGATCTCATACAAATAAAAACGACTTGTGATAGTTAAGTCTTCCAAAAAAGAGAAAATCAAAAACCCAACTCAGAAGCTTCTAATAACATTATTTTTACAGCACCTTTTGTTTTCCATAAGCCCTACAGTCACATAGGTTGATGACTATCTGCTTAGTCGGGGTGGCACATTCTTGACAATCACATAGGTTCACAACCCCTTCTTTCTCCTTTCTCTTTCCAATGAAAGTTGTCCATGCTACCTCAGCTTGACCTATTTCCTGAAAAGCCTGGTAACAAGATCCCTTATAACCACTCACTTGATTATGTGCTTCCAGCCATGACGTGTATACACCAAGTACACGACCTTTGAATACAACATAACATCGCACCATTTCTTCGTCTGTACCTGTCACAGTTTCCAAAACAATGACAACATACATATAAGAACCATGGTTGCTATTGTATGATATTGCATCAGATACCTACGGTTCTTATGATAATCAAGACAAGAATTGGGAGAGAAAACATAAATCTAGAGATATCCAATTAAACATCCACTATAGTCATTTAAAAGTAACAATCGGAGTGTTCCTGATCCACATTCAAGTCCAAACAAAGGTACATTACATAAAACAACTTAACAGTTAATACAAACCCAATAACTGTCACAAGCAGTAAGAAATAAGGTGTTCATTCAGATTCTATTTCTACTGAGCAATAACATCAACTTAAAGACCTTGTCTAATCCCATTCAACATAATTGCACGCATATGATCGGTAGCTGCTATAAAAACTGATGCAACATGGGGGTTCTTGTTAAAGTAACACATAACCACGGTTAAATCAGCATCGGGCATGTCCATGGATCTAGACTTGCAAGCAATGCACGGTAATCCTCTACCCAATCTTGTTTGTGTGTGAGAGTATGTGTGTGTGACACCGTTTTGGGTTGACCTAAATAGGTTTCGAAAATGGCAGCAACCTCTTGCATTGGTGTCTGTGGCCGTCTACGAATGGACGTGCTACGCCGAGGCTCAAAAGAGCTGGGTGATGGTCCATCGGCATGTGATGGCTCATGCGAATGGCTAGATGAACCTCCTATAGGGTTCCCAGATGAGTCTGGAATAGCAAATTTGCCACCCGATCCAAAAGCAGGCCCCTCTCTCTCCGGAGTCTCCATACTAAATGTCGTCCCTTCCTGATCCACACCACCTTCTTTAGCCCATCATTGCGGTGGCTCCTCAAACCCCCACGATTACTGCCGAATAACTCATGTAAATCATCCCAACTAAGATGTTGTGGCTGCCTGAATCTTTTGAACTTGCTATCTTGCTGCAAAACAAAATAAGGTGTTGAAGTTAGCTAATTCCTTCCATGGTGTTAAACAACGTGAATAATTATTTACGTAACAGTATGAATGCGAGACATATAGATAGTCTAGTACCTGTATTAGTGCAGTCCAGGCAAATTTGGGGCCAACAAATCTGCTCTCTGCCACACCCCACCCCATTCTCGTTTTGCTTTTAATTTTCAAGTACATACTGTACGTCTTTCTTAAGGTCATCACCCTATTTCGCACATGTCTAGGGCTGATGTTACTGCAAAGAGGTTACTTAACTCTTCGGCAATTGCCTAGAATACTACGCTTTAATTTTATTGGGCTCTATGGTTCCATTGTGTAAGTTCTAAAGAAGAATTTCTACTAACTTCCTATCTTGCACCTTTGTCCACTTATGTCGGTACTTGGATCCTAATGGACCATCGCCACTTGTCTGGTGGTTGGACTCCTCGCCAGGAGTTTCCTGCCCAATGAATACATGTCTATAGTGGTCCACGTATATCGCCTGCAAGTATGGAAGCACAACCAAGTGTAGATGACACTTACAAAAAGGTTAACACATGAACATATGTATAATCAAATTCAAATGAGTTTTTATAACCACAAGTCATAGAAAGTGAAGTCATTATGCCCACAAACACATTCATAGCATGCCACCATACATATTATAATAGAGGACAATCATCAAATATCCCATACATATGCAAATTTGAATTGACACAAACACTTCTTATATGGACGCATTATTTGCCCACATTCGAGTTGCTAATTCATCGCGTTTGGTCTTCCAGTCATGTCAGGCCTCAGTAGACACCCCCTCACCATAACTTCCATATGTTAATCATCTAAAACATCACTAGACAAATTGAAATTAGCGAGGCTTGGTTCCTCGATGAGTTGGCGGGGTAGTTCAAAACCATCTACAGTAGTTATATAATTATGAAGAATCGCATATGCGATCACCATTTGAACCTGAATCCTATAGGAGTATGTAGTCACGACCTGCAGAGATGGAAATCTCTTTTTCCACACAGCGAACAATCTTTCAACGATTGACTGCAAACGAGCATGTCTGAAGTTAAACAACTCTTCACTATTCCTTGTACTCCTCCCAGGTCCGAAATTGCTCATATGGTATGACACACCTTTGTATGGTGCCATAAAACTGGGCACATGCGCATATCCAGCATCCACCAAGTAATAACGGCCTGTAGCAAATGAGGGTCATCTGTGAAGTAGGCAATCACATATTATGATTATGAGAAGACACAAATGGAAAATTTTTACCTCGTGGAATTGTCAAATGATTGGTGGAACGATCCAGTGCATCTTATAGGACATGTGCATCATGCGCACTACCTTTCCTGCCAGCTAATATATATGTGAACTTTAAATTGAAATCGCATGTTGCCAGAACATTCTGTGTGGGGTCCCCATGTCTATTAATGAATGCGAGATGATTTTCAGATGGAGGTAGGACAGGAATGTGAGTACCATCAATAGCTCCAACACATTCCTAGTATGTAAAAAAAATGTCAATAAACTCTACGTCGCTTGTGTCTGTCAACACCTTAAAAAAATGATCAACGTTGTACTTGAAAATATGGTGCTAGAGTTGGGTCAGAGGAGATCTTTTGGTGAGTTTGACAACTTGGACGGGCGACACAATCTTAATATAGGGAGATAACTGATTGTAGACACTTACGAAAATGGCGGTGCACAGTCTCACCGGATCAACAAATGTGATACCCAAACCCAAGTAGGACTCATATGAAGGCATTAGACATGTAATTAGGATACATGTATGCCTTGAATGATTTATGGATGATTTTATGATTAATGATATTTTATAATTAGGGTTTTAATTAAGAATGGTGATTAAAAATTTAATCGCCGGAGCCCAAAGTGAGTTCGTATGACCCGAGGGGCTTAACGAGGATTGAAAGGTGAAAATGTGTCACGAATAATCATGTTAATTATCTTGATTTAATTTATGGAGATTAAAGTGTAATTATGGAATTAAGATGAAAAATGATAGAAAATTCATAACTGACGCCTACAAGGCGGATTTCGATGAAATTTGAAAGGTAAGCTCATGAAGGTAGGCCCAATCTTTTGAATAGATTGGATGAAGAGAATCATGATGAGATTAGGGTGATAATTAATTATTTCTATCCCCAAATCCAAAAGATAAATTCAAGTGGTCATAAGTGGAGTTAGGAAACTCGGTTTGAGATGAAACTTGAGAAAGATGGATAAAACGATATGATGAACGATATGGTAGGAATAGATTAAGATAATTATCATGGGATTTTCTTAATCACAAAAAGACGAAAGCCATTAAATGCAAGTCAAGGAGGAAAGCTTCATGGACGTTGCAATGAGGGCAATTTGGGAAGGTGAAAATGGAATTTACTTAAATACCCTATGGGTTGCTTGAGCACCAAGAAATGGGGTCAAATGAGAGCATTAGTTGCTGGAAAATTCCAGCAACTTTCTAAGGAGACTTAACGTGCAAGGAAGGAAGGAAAGAGAGAGAAGAGAGGAAACTAAGGGGAGAAAAAATTCTTCAAAAATTCAGCAAGCCTCACACGACCCCAGCAGCAAGGAAAGGGAGAAAAGAGAAGGAAAAGAAGAAGAAAAAAGGGAAGGAAAAGCTCGGGAAGCTCGGGGCAAAGATGCAACCTAATCGGGTAAGTACCCGTTAAGTTTAAGCCATCCAATTTCCAAGTTTTCTTCTTGATTTGGAATCATGGTTTTGAGTCATAAAAGACCTCTTACGAAAAATATTTCAAAGATTAAAGATGCTTAATTAAATACTTTGATTTTTAAAGTTTAATTTGGGGATTAAACAGCCCATATCATCTAATCTACACACATGTGTAGCAAATATGGACCTGGAAAGGAAAATATGGAAGAAATAGTTAATGAATGATTTTTAGTATGAAAATTTCTGAAAGTACTCATTATGGGGTGATTAATTAACGATAAAAATTTTAGCTTAAAAAGATAAGCACGTTGCAAATTAAAAATCCAGGAAAATCATCCTGGACAGGATTGAACGGGTGGCAGGATCAGCTGCACCAAATGATTTTTAATAATTTTTATACAATTTTGGGCTGAAAATTTTACAGGATATATAAGAAATATTTAGGATCATATGACCAAAATAAAAATTAGGTTTTTATGGGTATAAATATACCCCATCATTTACGTGATTCAGGCTGTCTGAAAAGAGATTCTGTTGTCCAGCAGAGTAAAAATACTAAAATAAATATAAATACTAAATATTTCATGCTAAAAATATTTATCTTGATTAATTCATGTAGTTATTAAGGTATGGTAGAAATTTCAGATGAAAAATACTTGATTTGATATTAATTCAAGATTTTGAGAATTCAGTATGTCTAAATTCAGCATTATGGACAGCTTAAGGAATAAATCAAGATAAATGTTAAATTCCAGGTTTTTGTAATGGAATTTGACTTAAAATGGGATATAAACAAGTAATTATGAGGGTTTAACCTATTAGAGGTAAACAAGATTACCCTAAACATGATTTTTTAAAGATATGTAAAGGGATGTTCAAAGAAGGGTGCAGAGGGTACCCAAAATGTATATGAAAATTGCTGTTTTGGAAGCAACTAATATATGAATTTTAAACATGTTTTAATATCCTAAATTTAGGTCAATAAAAGTATGGTTTAATTCTGGAAAATTTGGATTAAAAATCTGTTTAGACCATGTTGCTAAAGAGAGCATTGAAACGACGAAAAACAGGTCCAAAAGTTGTTGTTTTGGAACCCTACGATGAATGGATTATAAATCTAAAATTAAAACCTAAATTATGTGTTAATTAAGGGGTTTAATCATGCTTGAATTATAGACAATTTGATGTGTTGAAAAATTTTAAGAAACATATGATTTATGTATTGAGAAATGGACGTATATGAAGAGATAAACATGAATAAATGATATATGGATTATGTAAGTAGTTAAAATGCAAAAATGCATAACAACATGATGAAAAACATGTATTAGGGTGCTGTTTAAGTAAATAATGATAATCTCAAAATTTGAGATTATTATATGATGTCTAAGTTAGCAACTAAGTGCTTAAAATGAGCACCGTTGTATGAAAAATGAAAAATAAGTTAAAAATGATAAATGGAGGTAATGAACTTCCAAATAATGATTTAATGAAATATTATTACATGTATGTAAGTTTACCCTACATAATGGTATTAAAAATGAATGAATGAATAATGTGATGTATAAGTTATGATACATATGAACACTCGACTTGAAAGACAAGTAGGCTAAGTTAGTGTAATGAAAATCCAAATGGATTTATGTAGGCTGAAAAACCTAAGGAATATAAGTATTTAAGGATGATGGAAATAAATGAAATTTTATTTTCATTTATCTAGGCAAAGGCAAGGAAAAGAATGGAAGAAAAGGATTATGGCAATCTCAGGTAAGCAAGCGAACTTTCTAAAATGCTATTTTCTTTCTATGTGATTGATATGATTGAAATGTTTATGTTTATGTTTTAATGAATGGGCAAGCACAAGTTTTGAAAATGATGGTTTTAATGAAAAGCCACAAGTTTTGGAAAATGACGGCTTTAATGAAAAGTCGTAAGTTTTGAAAAAGAATGACTTTAAGGAAAAGCCTCAAGGTTTGCTTCATGGGAAGCAAGCAATACGTTTTAAGATAAGGATTTTATCATCAGTGTTGCTAAAGATTGGTAATGCTTTATGTTAATGGAATTGAGAATTTTGCTTATGAGTAAGCAAGTTCTCCATGACAATGTTTTCAAAAGATTTCATGTTTGATATTGATGGTTTTAAGAATTTGCTTTTAAGCGAGCAAGTTCTTTATGATGTTGTTTCAAAGTATTTTATAAGAAAAAGGGAATTTTACCCTTTTTCACAAAGTATTGTTTGTAAATAAGTTTTGAGTTATTTCTACAATAATTTATGATAAACAATTATGTTTATGAAAGAAAAAGGAAAAGGAGAATTGATTTATGAAAAAGATTTGTTTTGCTAGGTCATGATAATTAAATAATAAATGATGATTTGGACATAGTCCATATGTTTTGAAATGATATTCGAAAAATTTTGATTTTCTTTAGATAAGGAAATCTATGTTGAAAATATCTTGAAAAATATTTATATGGATGTTGTTGAAGGGGATTTACGGATGACCAACCTCCTATGTTGATTTCATAAAATGGTTTGATTTTGGGTTGCTAAATGGTATGCAAAAGATTATGCAAGCCCCTTATGTAAAAATGGTATAATAGATAGGTGGAAAATAATTTGATTATTAGGGTGGTTGTGAAGGGGTAGCATAATTGCATAACTTTTTTGAGCAAAAGGCCCTGAAATGGAAACCAAGAAAATGTTAGAAAATATATAGTTTAATTTTGAAAATTCAAAGATTTTAAAATTCTTTTATAAGGATTTTAAGATGTATTATTTTTCAAAACATTTCAAATGTTTATCAAAATGTTTCACTCAAAATAATTCTAAAAGAATTTAAGGAAGGTCATCCTAAAACTAAATTTCAAATGACAACTTGTTTAAAGGGGGTACGCTCGCTTTACAAGTTGACACGGACTGCGGTTTGTGATGTGTTTTTAAAAATGATTTTCTTAAAAAGACACAGACTTCGGTCTGTGATGTTTTTAAGTTATGGATGCAGACTGAGGTCTGTGATCCCGGTTTTAAAGGATACGGACTACGGTCTGTAATACTTTAAACCAAATGGACTGTGGTCCATCATAATGATGTATGGTGCACCAGTACATGGAATATGCCGGTTGGGATGACCAGGGCCCACTCTACATATGGCCAAGTCGCTAAGGGATGATAGGAGTGCCAGCAGCGCCCTCCCTGAGATGGGAGCAGGATAAAGGAACAGCCGCCTGGCTAGCGTGCTGTTAAGGATTCTCTTCCAAAAGGTAACATGATCACTTGCTAAGTGTCACTACTGGATGGGGAGAAATGCATTTGCATATGTTTTGCTTTTTAAAAGCCCAAAGATTGGTATATAAAAGCATTTATATGAAAAGTTATCCTAAATTGGATTTTTATGAGCCATTATGTATAAGTTACCCTAAAAGCAGGCTGTTCTACACAAAATGTGTAAATATTAAGAATAAAAAGAAATGATTTTTATGCAAAAGTTTTCATAAAAAGGATTTATGACTTGTTTGCTATAAAAAAATCCCAAGATGGGGATTATGAAAAATAGTTTATGTTGAAAAATGTTTTGGACATAAGAATGTCATTTCCAAAAGTTTTATCTGGGAAAAATGGTTGGACATGAGAATGTCCATTTCCTAAAGGGATTTATGTTGGAACATGTGTGGACATAAAAATGTCTGTTTCTAAAATGGTGTAAGAGATAAAGTGTTTGTGGACATATGAATGTTCATTGCCAAAAAGGCTTACGAGAAATGTATTTTGGGCATAAAAATGTCTATTACCAAAGTGTTTATGTGAAAAATGTTTTAGGACGTATAAACGTTTGTTTCCAACAAGGTTTACGTAGAAAAAATGTTTTAGGACTTATAAACATCCGTTTCCAACAAGGTTTACGTGGAAAAATATTTTAGGACGTATGAACGTTCAGTGCCAAAATGATTTATGTGGAAAAACGTCTTTTCGTGGACATGAGAATGTCCATTGTCAAATATGGTTTATGTCAAGATGTTTTGGGACATAAAATGTCCCCTGACCAAAATGATTTATGAGAAAAATATTTTAGGAAATGATTTTCAAGGAAGTCTTGCCCTAAAAGATAAAATGCTTGCTTACTGAATTATCACTCACGTTTTGTTTTCCAAACCTTAGACAGGTACTGGGAGACTCAAGCAGTCGAGGGCCTAAGAAATGGAGAAAAGGTACGAGATAGTACCATGTGGGCTAAAAGGATTAGCCATGGTGAGTGAAATGATATGAATGAAAATATTCAGGTATGCCGACGTGTATGAATTTATTTAAAGTTTTAAGTTCTAGGAGAACTAATGAATGAATGAATGAATGTATGTATGTATGGATGAATGTATGTCTGGAATGACAATGTTAGGATTAGGTCAAGAGGGCCTATAATGTATAACAGCATGTTGAAATGGTTTAAAGGATATGTACAAGTGTACCATTGCTTATGTTATAAATGCAATAACGATGAATGAAGAAATAAAAAAAAATTTGGATGAGTTCCAATTAAAATTCGCTGCGTGATCAGGGCAACAATCTTGATTCACATTTACCAATCAATAAGCTCTTGAGGTAAGGACGTGACGTCTCGGTTTGGGGCGCCACAACAAAAGTACGTACCGATGGAACGATTTCGTACATTATGAGCCAAAGTGTGCAAAAATATTGTCATTTGTTCACGTATGGTTACATATCTAGTGGATTGCAAGACCCCTTTACTCTTTACTAAATCGCACAACTGATTGAATGCGAATGTACTCATTCACAATTGTGAGATGCATCGTCGATCCCCCCCATGGACCAAAGAATGCATAACTAATTCACGTTGGAGTGCTAAGTCACGATTACTGAAATCCGTCCGCCTTTCTTCTTCCTCCCTAGCTAGTGCTAAGGCTCCACCTAATAATACGAATGACCTACGTCGCTGATAGTGTCGACCCAAACTATTTTGAACTGAATCCCCAATGGTTGGTAATGCAGTTTCGATTGAGGAATCCATACATGGGGAAGAAGAACTATTCATGTTGGAGCAGTCTGAAAAGAATTATTTACCAGTTAATTCAAGACAATGCATGTATAGACAACCTCTATTGGAACTAGTCATTTATGAACAAGAGCCATCAAACATTTATCATGAAACTACATATAGGAGCATACATTGACAATGATGCAATAAAACAAATAGAAATTGATATGCGAACTTTTTCGAAAATGACACCAACTTATTTGGCATGCTAGTTGTGGCAATAAAGGAGAATCACGACAACATGTATATTTCAACTTCCTCTTCTAAACTGCACATTTTTATCATTCTACCATTTTTATTTCATTCTACCATTTTTTAAACTTGATGATCGTCAAAAGCGAAAGTAACAGATTTTGCTAAGAATCTCACCATTTATCTGGTTTGGGATTTAGTAAGAGCAAGCTACCCTGTATTCCATGTTGTAATTTATTAATCACAAAGGTCCATGATAGATGGTTTGATTGAACTCATCTATTTTTTCCAAGGACTTTAATAAATTGATTCTGCACATGGAATAAGATCTACCATTTTGTCATGATGAGTTTGAGTATCAGATGGTATAACAGAGTAAAATAAAGTTGGATCTTCTTTTCCCAAAACTCTCTTAGTTGTTATTGTTCCTGGAATTTTTCAGAAGGATGGTTCTAAGAAAGGATCTAGCTAAGATGAAATGTTTAAGATTCTGCCTTTGAGTGGGAGTGAGCAATAGGAACGACGAATGTCTGATTTATCAGACTAGTGTTCAAGTGTGACATCATCTACGAAAATTCAGGTAAAGAACCCAACACTCTGACAAAAATTTCTTTCAAAATATATCTTTAATTTTTTAAAATAGTCTACTTCTTTGATTTTGTCCTTGGTTCAAATTTAGAAGAACAAAAGAAACATGTTTTCAAAAAGCTGTATAGCTGTACCTTGGTAATGAGAAGGTTGGTATCATATGGTAATATCATTTTTCTTTTATTGTCCATCATTCATAGAGGCTTCACAGCTTAACACTTGAACAAATATTAGATTTGGCACGTTAACAGAAGCATTTCAGAAAGTTTGCTTGTTCTTCCTCTGACAAAGAGGTCAAATTTTAGATTATGGAAATTTCAATTTATCTTTTGTCATTTTTTATGTTTATTATAAACCTGGTTTGTATCATGTTATTCATTTATGCAGCTAAACACACTAACAGTGGAGCAAGATATCTACAATCTTCGAAGAAAATGTGAAGAAAAGGACGCCACCATTAAGGAATTGACTGATATTGTCCGTGCTTCTGATATTGCAGGGTCCAAGGCACTTATTCTTTTGTCTATTATTATTTCTCAAGAAATATGCTTTATTTGATATTCAAACCCTTTGTATGGTTGCAAGGAATTCAGAGTTGGAGGGCATTATCAAGAGACAAAATTTGATAATTTCAAAGCTTAAGAAGGATATGATGGTACTAGAACAGAAGGTACAACACATTTTGAATCAAGCATCTGAATTTTTCCATTTAACTAAGATCTCATAAGATGACTTTCAAGTCCCAACTAAGTCTGGTCATTCAACAATTGAATTTGAAGGTGCTTACTCTCAAGTCCCAACTAAGTTTGGCCATTCAACAACCGAATTTGAAACTTTTAGATTATAATTAAAGAAAGCATCAATCTTCATTAGTTTTTTTGAGGCACTTTTCTGGCCACATTATAAACCTTCACAATGAAATATATAGAATATAGATGAGCAATCTGTAAGTGGTGGAGCAAGAATAGAACAATGGTTATAGGCAGCCTGCCAGTATTTCATTCTTTTGGTTACATAGTAGTTGTATGGAAAGTGGCAGAAGAGAAATGGACTGAAAAGTTATGTTATTTTACCTCTCTTGTTGAATGAACTAGCATAATT
This sequence comes from Annona cherimola, assembly GCA_030490835.1. Classification (NCBI taxonomy): domain Eukaryota; kingdom Viridiplantae; phylum Streptophyta; class Magnoliopsida; order Magnoliales; family Annonaceae; genus Annona; species Annona cherimola. The sequence goes on from CM059972.1 coordinate 37,352,593, forward strand.
TGGGGGGTGGGAAAATTTTAAAATTTGCAATGGAAGGGATTTACCAAGAGAAGCAACGTGACTTGATTGAGTGGGAAGAGGTTTGCAGACAAATAGTTCTCTAAGAATAAAATAGTTTTGGCGATTTGGGTAGAAAGAGACAAACATGTTATAGGGTTATTGGAATGTTTTTGTTGTGGAGTAGAGACTGTTTACCCAATTACCCAAACTACCTTGTAGAAGTAGCTGCAGTGTACATAGATTTTGGAATTTGAATGACAATGCTCAAGATCTTTACGGTTATACGTACCTTTGTTTTTGTGACTGATGTCACAATTAATTAAATAGCTAAGTCTCTTCCAACTAATTTTTTCAACTGCAGAAATCACATTCCTCACATAATAATTTATCACAAGTTTTATCCATCATTAAATCACCAGTCAATTGTATTTTCCCTTGCTAAAACTTCTTTTGTTCTATTAATCCTGCTTGTTCACCTTCCAACACCATAACAACTCGCTTTTCACCGGAGGGTTCTAAGTTTCTGTTGCACTTTGGTCAGACCATCTAGGTTTTGCTGCTAAATGTTTAGTTTTATGCAATTCTTCTGTTTCTAAGCTTGTCTTAGTCCTCCTCTACTGTTTCCGGTCTCCATATCTTCCCTTTACTTTGTGAAGTTTGTGGGCATTTCTGCCAGATAAATCATTGATCTTGTTACTCATGATTCTCCTACTCATCTATGATGATCACCCAAAACCTTAGTAGCACTTCACCAACCCAGCTCCATTTCAATGTGTGACATAGGATCTTTGCCATCTGAAGGTATACATCCACGCCTACATATTCAATGAACTGGTTTATTTCTTAGTATGAACATCACTGGGTTTCCTAGGTTTCTTTTTTTACTACAAAATTTCATGTGCAGATCCTGGCCCTTTTAGTCCATAACGTTAACCCTTTGAATCACTGTTTTGAACTTGCAAATTTCAATTCTGATTTAGGTATCAGCTGCTATGTCTAATTGCAAGTTGATTGAATTGACTTCTTGCAACTTGAAATGGTGGAAAAAGCTTCAAGCTTCTATAAAATGTGCAAAGTGAATCATGTAGTACTTTTTTTTATCATAATCTCAAAGCATTAATGAATTCTCACTGTAAAAAGTAAATAAACAAATAATAAAATTAATATTTTTAAGACCTTGTTTTTGCTTGCTCAGATACAAAAGATATCTTAGTTATAAAACTGAAATTACATTTTATTTATGTAGAAAATGGTTGCCATATTTTGGACCAACATGGAATCAGTCAATGCTTGGACTTGTGTATATGTATGTTAGGCTTTTGCAGCTCAACCTCAAGTGTTACATTTTAGCTTATACAATGCACATTATCATGTGACGCAGGGCCCACTTTCAACAAGCTTTCCAATTGAGAACAGGCTGACATCAATGACAATGAGGGCGCTGAAGAACCATCTGCACTTATTTTTTGTTTTATGTTTTTGATTCAAACATAGAGTCATTTACAAGATTCTTGACTAATTTGTAAGTTGCAACTCTTAAGTGGGTCCATATGAAGGGAAAAGGACAGGGTCCAGTTTGACTATCTACAGTTTGGAACTTAACCTTAGAATCTTATGAAGTAACTGGTGATATATATCACTTGTTTCTTCAAGTTCCTGGACACTTGTGCAGTGACTGAAGTTATGAAATTTTTCGCAGAGTTATTTCTCTAAACAAGAGTCATTTGGGTCATTGTTCTTAACAAGTCCACTAAGGTGGACCTTTTGTTGCAATCACAGAATTTCCAGCCATGTCAGACTTGTAATAGAAAACAAACAATCCCATAAGTAGAATTATCAACTAGAACTAAGGTGGACCTAGTGAGGTGTTTTTGTATGCAGTTTAAATCCAAAGGAACTTTCGGTGTAGAAACCAAAAAAGGAGAGTTAAGAGGGGTATATCCAATAGAGACAATCAAATGTTGACAGGCCCCCTCACAAGAGTAGAAGTATTAAGGGTTGGGGAAGACATACGCCTAGGAAAATCACCAGGAGCAGATGGACTATTTGCTGATTTCTATGAACAATAATGGGACATTGTGGGAGAAGCATTCTTCAAAGCACGCAAAAACTTTTTAGAGGCAAAATCTCAACAGGAAATGGAGAGAGATGAGGAAATTAATCATACAAAGGTTGTTCTAATCCCCAAAATGCAAGGTGCAAACAAGCTATCATAGTTTAGGCGAATCAGTGTATGTAACGTTAGGTACAAGATCATTGCAAAGCACATAGGCTAATCGGCTCAAAAGTAACTGCTAAATAAGTCTAGAGGTTATATAAGCTCAACATGAGTGAGGAAAAAGAGTTCAGATGCAACTAAAGGAACACAAGAATCAATGGCTGAAGGGCTTACATAGACTACTGTCATGAGAATTGTCTTTATTAGTTAGATAAAATAATCATCATTGAGAAAAGAAGTGGAGCATCAAAGGAGAAAAAAAACTTAACTCAAATTGTTGGATAATGGCTTAGGAGTACCATATGCCTCGACAGATCTGATCACATTAATCTCATACAAGTATTCTATGGATTAAGCTCTTTTGATCCGAATTTATGGATAGAAAAAGCCATTTCCAGAAAAGGATCTGGCGTGTAGATGATGGGAAATCGTTGACAAAGAGCAAAAAGCATACTGTGGTGTAAAAGCCGATAGCTAATCAGCGGTCAGCCACGAAACCCATTCAACACATTCCTCTCACGCAAATGATCAAACAGGGTGTGGCGCCCCGAACCGAGACGTCACTTCCTTACCTCAAGATCTATCGATTGGTAAATGTGAATCAGGATTGTTGCCCTGAACACGCGGCGGGTTTTTAATTGGAATATGTCCAGAATTTTTTTCGATTATTCATCTGTCATCATTCATAATCTTGACATGACAATCATCATACATTGCGACATTTCACTTATAATAAAAATCATCATTTCATTCATAGCACCTTTATATGCCTGTCGTTATACACTGAATCATTGTATAAATCATACTTTCATACATTCAGTCATTAATTCACATGGAACTTAGAACTCTAGCTAAGTTCGGATATACATAAACACCTAGTATCTTTTCATGCCTTCCTGCCGTGAAAGTTTTCTTAACTTAGGCATCACAATTTACATCCATACATTCAACCATTGAATCATTTTTAGAACTTAATATTCTCATTAAGTTCACATACACATTAGCTTACCTTAGCATATTTATGCTTTTTCATTCCTCATAGCCTTCAAGGCTATCATCATGTACCTTCTTCCATGTTTGAGGTTCGCAACCTTCTGAGTCTCCTCAGTACCTGTCTAAGGGTTTGGAAAACAAAACGTGAGTGACAACTCAGTAAGCAAGCATTTTAGGGCAAGGCTTCTTTAAAACCTTTTTATAAACATCGGGAATACCTTGTTCCATAAGGACATGTATATGTCCTAACAAAATCATCGTGAAATTCCATATTCTTGAGGACAATTCTATGTCCTTGAACGTTTTCATAAAGCATTCATTCTTAACATCATTTACAAGCCACGCTTGGGCTTGTTTTGGCAAAACATATACATTTTACCTTTTATGATGAGTTCCCTTAAATCTTATATGAACATTTTTAATGTTCATAGCCATTACATGAAATCATTCGGTTGCCAGTGGACATTTTCCGTCCAAAACCACATAAATGCTTAGGCAATGGAGACATCTCATGTCTCAAAACATCATTAACATAAACCATCATAAAATTCTTTAGCCAAGAGACATTTTATGTCTCAAAACATCATTAACATAAGCCCTCATAAAATCCTTTAGCCAAGAGACATTTCATGTCTCAAAACATCATTCATATAAGCCATCATAAAATCAAGAGACATTTCATGTCTCAAAACATCATTCGCATAAGCCATCATAAAATCAAGAGACATTTCATGTCTCAAAACATCATTTACATAACCTTATTGGCAATGGACATTCATATGTCCTTAAACATCAATCACATAAGCCTTTCTCGGCAAAGGACATTCTTATGTCCAAAAACATTCTTTATTTAGGCTCTCTTACAAATGAACATAAATCCTTTTCATAATTCCCCGTCTTGGGGCTTGTTTATAGCAAACAAGGAAAACCAAATACGTAAACCATTTTCATGAATGCATTTGCATAAACACATTTCCTTTAATTCTTGTTATTTACACTTTTGTGTAAAATACCCTTTCTTTTAGGGTAACCATTTCATAAAAATCCCTTTAGGATACTTTCATAAAATCATATTTTCATGACCCAATCTTTGGGCTTTTCAGAATTAAAACATAAGCAAATGCATTTCTCTCCATCCAGTAGTGACACTTAGCAAGTGATCATGCTACCTTTTGGAAGAGAATCCTTAACAGCACGCTAGCCAGGCGGCTGTTCACTTATCCTGCTCCCATCTCAGGGAGGGCGCCGCTGGCACTCCTGCCATCCCTTAGCGACTTGACCTTATGTAGAGTGGGCCCCGATCATCCCAACCGTGCTCTATAACCAGCCTATTCCTTGTACCGGTGCACCGTACGTTATCCTGACGAACCGCAGTCCGTTTTGGTTTGAAGAACCACAGGCCGCAACCCATGTTCTTTTAAACCGGGATCACAGACCGCAGCCTGCATCCATATGCACAAAATCTTAGACCGAAGTCTATATTTTACAATTATTTTCAAAAACACATCACAGACCGCAGTCTGTGTCAACTCGTAAGCGAGCGCACCCACTTTAACAAGTTGTTATTTGAAATCCAGTTTTAGGATGACCTTCCTTAAATTCCTTTAGAAAAGTTTTGAGTAAAGTATTTTGATAAACATTTGAAACCTTTGAGAACCCATACATCTTAAAATCCTTTTAATCAAAAGAATTTCAAATCCTTTGGATTTTCATAAATAAAACATATTTTTCTCTAATATTTTCTTGGTTTCTATTTCAGGACCTTTTGTTTACAAAAGTTATGCAATTATGCTATCCCCTTGTCCATAACCTAAAAATTAAATAATTGTCCACATATCAATCTTTTTCACATAGAGGAAAATTGCATAGTCTTTTGCATGCCATCAAGCAACCTGAAATTAAACCATTTTATGAAATCAATCATAGGAGGTTGGTCATCCATAAATCCCTTTCAACACATCCGTAGAAACATTTTTCCAACATTTTCAACATAGATTTCCTTATCCAAAGAAAACCAAAACTGTTCAAATATCATTTCAAAACATGTGGACTATGTCCAAAACGTAATTTAATATTGAATTATCTTGACCTAGTAAAACAAATCTTTTTCATCATTGTTTATTGCGAGTTATTGTAGAAATAACTCAAAAATCATTTACCAAACATATTTTGTGAAAAAGGATAAAATTCTCTTTTTCTTATAAAATGATGTTGAACAATATCATATAGAACTTGCTTCCTCAAAAGCAAATTCTTAAAACCATCGATATCAAACATGAAATCCTTAAAACATTAGCATAGAGAACTTGCTTACTCTTAAGCAAAATTTCTCAATTCCATTAGCATGAAGCATTCCCATCCTTGGCAACACTTAGGATAAATTATTTATCTTAAGAAGTGTCGCTTGCTTCCCATGAAGCAAACCTTAAGACTTTTCATTAAAGTCATCATTTTTCAAAACTTACGGCTTTGCATTAAAGCCGTCATATTCAAAACTTGTGCTTGCCCATTCGTAAAAACATAAGCATAAACATAGACATTTCAATCATATCAATCACATAGAAAGAAAATGCATTTTAGAAAGTTTGCTTGCTTACCTGAGATCGCCATAATCCCTTTTCCTTCCATTCTTTTCCTTGCCTACATGAACATAATATGGTTTTTCATATATTTCTTGTCATTGCATTCCATTTAGTTTTCCAACCCATTTTCATTAACATATATCCTTCATTTGTCTTCTGAAGTCATTAAACGTAAATAACACATTTTTATGCATTTCATTGGCTAACACATAACATATATAACCCCTTAAATAGGGTATCCATTCAATCATACAAAATTCATACATTGGTGCCCGTTCCGAGCGCCCGTTATGACCTTAGGCTTCATTACATAATTCCAAAACTGGAAATTAACCTCGTGAAGTGCTAAACAGATATATATTCATGAAATATATCATATTTTCATGCATTTTTTGCATAAAATCATTTTTTCATAAGTCATTCATCACCCTTACATATCTATTCCTTCACATATGCCCATTTAGCACTTAACCATGATGCATTTCTTAAAATTTCTTAACTAAGAAATTTAACCCATTTTCCAGCGGGTTAATTACCCTTTAATACCACTTTACTTAAGGTATTTTTATGAGGTTTAAATCCATTTTCCATAGGTTTCCAAAACAGTTAGTTTGGAACCCACTTTTAACCCGTTTAACATGTCCTTTGACACATAACCTTAGGTCATTATATAATTCGAAATTTCAGCATATAATTGCACTTTTATTGATCCATATTTAATGATTTAACACATAAATAAATTTGGATCATTTATACATAGGTTTCATATTTCTTTTTGATTTCTTTCTCAAAATAACCACATATGCTGAAATCAGGCGTGCTGAAATCTTAAAATCTTGAATTAATATCAAATCAAGTATTTTTTATCTGAAATTTCTAAAATAACTTAATAACTTCATCAATTAACTTTCATGAAATTTTCAGCACGAAATATTAACATTACATATTTATTTGGGGATTTTTACCTTGATGAACAGTAAACTCCATTTCCAGTCAGCCTGAATGACGTTATTTATGGGGTCTATTTACACCCATCGAAACCTCATTTTTAATTTTTTCCTGTAATCCCAAATATTTCATGTATATCCTGTAAAATTTTCAGCCCGAAAACCCTTGTAGAAAATTATTAAAAATCATTTTCTACAGCTGATCCTGTAACCCGTTTTACCCTGTTTGGGCTAATATTCACGGATTTTTAATTTCCAACATACATATCCTTTTAAGCTGAAAATTTGGTCGTTCCTTAATCATATCATGAGGATTGTTCTAAAAAATTTTCATGCCAAAAATAATCCATTTACTGTTCCGACCATAATTTATTTTACAACATCATATATCATTCAAAACTTCACTTTCCATCATCTAAATCATGGAGTTTCATGCATGCAAGCTAAAACCCATTCCATATTCATTCAAATGCTTGTTGAATCATCACTTTAAAGCATGTTGAAACATCATATTTAGAACTTTGGAGTTCAAGAACTCAAGATAACCAAATCAAATTAACCCATGTACTTACTTGGTTTGATGCTCTCCAAACCCTAATCACATGAGCTACTCTTCTCCTCTAATCTCCCATTCTTTTTCTCCTATTTTCCTTCCTCCTTGCTGGCCAGGTTGGGGACGTGAGCTGCTGTTGCTTGGGGAAGAATTTCCAGCACTTGGAAAATTTTCCAATTCTCCAACACATATGGACGTGCTTGACTTGGTGGGGCTGGATTTTCTCCAGCTGTGGGCCCCACTTTCTGGGCATTTTCCACACCATTGAATGCATCCCTATCCCCTTTATGTGCTGGTGAACTCACAGCCATATAAATCGGCATTTTACTATTTTTGAAAATTCCAAAAATCTGTTTACATCTTGACCGTCCACTTGCCTCCATTGCACGTCACTTGCTGCTGCCCATTTTCCAATTTTTCTCCCATTTTTATTAACCATATTTTGAGGGTAAATTATAAACCTAATTATCCGTTAATTCATGTATTAATTTTTTGTTTAAAAATTAATAAAAATTATTGCAGCAGCATCAAACATGGGACGTCATTTGCATACACAAGCTGTCCATTTTTCCACCTTTCATGGGCAGCTGCAAATCACGAATTTCCTTGGATTTTTTTCACATAATTAAATGCTTATTTATACATCCCAACATGTTAGCCATATAAACACATCATTTATAAAATAAAAATTTCTCAAAAATCCAATAATGTCATCACTTGGACGTCCATATCTCCTATGCTCTTTTTGAGCACTCATAGCTTCATTAATTATGAACATTCATTGCTGGGATTTTATTTGGATATTTGCATTTTATATTAATGCATAAAATACCTTAGAAATGGCCTGCACTTGACACCTCAAATGTCATTAAATTTATGCACTCATGCTTTGTACTCTAGCATTAAATGTAGAGTACTTTTGAGGTGCATTAGTCAACCATGCTCACCTTTTTCAATTCAGGTATTTTCCCAACATGTCATGCATAATCCAATCCATTCAAAATAAATATCTCATAATTTTATTCAACCGTTTCAAATTTCATCTCAATCCGAGTTTTCTAGCTCCCAATATAGCCGTTTAAAGTTAACGGTTGAAATGAACATATACTTAAAAAATTCATAATTCTCATTTCATCAAGAATTTTCATAATCTTTTCATTCCATAATACCAAGCCTAATATTAACAATCTTCATTTCAAATTTCACTTGAATCCGCCTTTTAGGCGTTGAGTTATGAATTTTCTAATATTTTCCTTCACACTTGACAATTTCCATCTTTATTTCCATAATTCATTTTAAATCATGAAAAATGATTTTTCATGATATAATTGCACACTTAAATCACAAATAATTCATTCTAAACCCATTATCTCATTTGGGCTCAAAATGCTTAAATCACATCATTAATGCTAACCCATAACCCTAATTGCCATTATTAGCAAAAGTCATAAAATACCTTCATAATTCCATGATTCATAAATAATCATCAAATACATGTTCAATGCATACATATGGCTTACTTGGGTTAGGGTTTCACACAGGGAGAGGGCAAACAAGGAGTTACCTCTCGGGCTGTCGCAGTTGATCGTCGGTGAGCTGGCGGTTTTGCAGGTGAGCTGATAGATGGATCCGAATGCTGTCCGTCGATCTGTGAACGGAATCATTTTTTCTCCCGATCAACTGCTGGTGTATGCCATCTCAGACGCCGTCGCGCATGCGTCGCAGTTACCCGTGCGGGAAGAAGCCGTCGCGATGGGCCGGGTAATGCGTCGATCAGTATGGATTGGTGCTCGCCAAGATTAGCGACGCTGGTGGTGCTTAGGGCGTTAGGGCTTTCTGGCGCATTTCCCATAAAATTAACAATAACTAAGCTGTCCTCCTCCATGTCCGAGGTCAACAATGGTTTCAGCCACCCGTACTGACAGCAGTAGCCCCTCCCCTCAGTTGACATGATGCGTTTTTGCATTTTTGTACCAACCTTTGAAAAGTTTTGTTTAAACACTGGAGTTTTTAACGCTGCCAAACAACCCCATAATTTCATAACATGTGACAGCTATTCCTAATTATTTATTCACTAACATATCAATTACCTTAATTCAATAATAAATGTGAACAAGGCATAGCCCAATTGATGATGTAATAAAAATTAGGTAATAAATAGGATAAAGATTTTAATATTTTAAAATGTTATCATTAATTTTCTTATTCTCTGAAGTTCTATACAAAGATATATAATTATCATTTCTTTAATATTTTTAAATTCATTAGCTAGGCTAGTGTGAATATGTTGAATTCCCATTCTAGGCTAGTTATACAAACATATTGAAATCTCATTACATCCCAAAAGTCGCAATGCCCAAATTTAGAACCTATTTATAACCTTCCATACCACCCAAATTTCAAAAGTTGGGCAAGATGTGTAATTGAATTGGGTTATATGGGCTTGTGCCTAATCATAGCTTTAATCCATTTAAAAAATCAACATCATCATCATAAGCCATTTTCCACCTAGGTGGGGTCGACTGCATGGATTCTGTCGCGCAATTCTTGGCGATTTAAGACAAAATTTTCTGTAATTTGTAATATTTTTAAATCTTATTTAATTACTTCCATCAATGTTCTTTTAGGTCTTCCTCGCATTCTCCTACCACCTTCTGCTTTGATAAACTCTGTTTTCCTAACCGGTGCTACTTCAGGCCTCCTTTTAACATGACCAAATCATTTTAATCTATTTTCTCTCATTTTATAACAAATTGGTCTCACTTTTAAGTTTTCTCGAATTATTTTTTTCATAATTTTATCTTTTCTAGTTTTACCACTCATCAACCTTAACATTCTCATTTCCGCTACGCTCATTTTTTGTATATGATGTGTTGGAAACAATGTTCCAAACAAAACAAATTGACCAAAGCATAAGTTTTGATGATTAAACAAAGACTAATTTGAGTATATAAAGTGTACTAATGAGTTTGCCAAGTGTTTAAGGAAAACAAAGAAGTCAAGTCGATTACCAAGTCGACTTGGACTTCGACTTGGGGTGAAGTCGATACCTAAGTCGACTTCACAAGCGACTTCAAATGGCAAAAGGTGGATAGCATTGAAAATAGAAAACAAGCAAGTGAAGTCGCAGGCCAAGTCGACTCCAGGTGCGACTTAGGAAACGAAGTCGCAGACGAAGTCGACTCCAGCATCGACTTCAAGCATCCAGAGTTGAAAAAGTGGAAACGAACATAACGAAGTCGCAGGCGAAGTCGACTCCAGGTGCGACTTGGGCGAAGTCGCAGACGAGGTCGACTCCAACTTCGACTTGAGGAGTTCAGACTTGAAGATTGAAGTTTCAAGCTTATTCCAAGGATCCATTTGGACTTTATCAAATCCAAATAAGATGCAAAGTTCATTCTCAAATAGCAACTGAAGTTTCTTGAAGATCAAAAGCTAAGATTCATATTCAAAGTTCAAATCAAGTCTATCAAGTCCAAAGCTAATCTTCAAGCTTATTTCAAATGAAGCAATACCCAAAGTCATGAAGACCATTTTTACAAAGTTCAAGCCAGTTCAAGAAGATCAAGGTGTTTTTGCAAAAGACCACGCCAAGTCGCAACCCAAGTCGACTCCAGGATCGACTTGAGTTGAAGACTGAAGGCCAAGTTGACCCAGACTCGGACTTGGAAATCTGAAGAACTGGAGTCGCACACGAGGTCGACTCCAGGTGCGACTTGGAAGCCAAGTCGCAGGCCAAGTCGACTCCACATGCGACTTGGGTCACAACGGTCGGAATTTATTTGAACGTTGGCGCATTAAATGCGCGCCACCTACCCCCTAACGTTCGGATTCTCTCCAAAATTATAAATAGCATTCAAGGTGGACGAGGGAAGAAGCTGAGAATCATTAAGTGTGCTTAACTACTACATTCAAGAGCTAAAAGGAGATCAAGCCACTCAAAGAAGAAGAACTCTACTTCAAACTGCAAGAGCTTCATTTCAGAATCTTCAAAGCCAACTCTTCAAGTTCTTCTCTGCGCCTAATTGTTGCTACACATCTGTAAAGTGTAGATTTCTTTGTTGTTTCATTTATTTGTGATTGAACTTGATCTAATTTGAGGAACTAGGATCAAGTGTATGCTAAGTAGTGTGTGATTGGAGTGAGACTCATCACCTACTTGAGCAGTGTGTTATATGCCCCCTAGAGCTAGAATCTAGAAGAGAGCAGTGGCTCTAATTGTATTGAGAGAATACAATAGTGGAACCTAAGTCACAAGGAGTGTGAGCTTGGAAGAGTGGAGTAGGGAGGTTGCCCGAACCACTATAAAAATCTTGTGTGTTTGATTTATTTATCTGCTTTCTACATTATATTGCTTTCCATTTCGATTCTTCATTAAGGGGACTGGATTAATCCGGGGTTAAGTTTCTGTTTAAGTTATAAATTTTAAATACCCAATTCACCCCTCCCCTCTTGGGTTTTGCCATTAACTCGGGACCAACAAGTGGTATCAAAGCGGTTCTTTGAATTTACCAAAGAGATCTTATTATTATGGCATCCCAATCTACTTCCGTTCCCGCATTTGCTGAAGGCCAATCTTTTACAAGGCCATCGTTGTTTGATGGGAGCAATTTTGGATATTGGAAGCTTCGTATGAAGCAACTCATCATGGCTACCGACATGAATTCTTGGATTGCTATCCAAGATGGAGTAACCTTGCCTACCGATGAAAGAGCTTCCAAATGGACCGATGAGGAAGTAAGAATTGTTAAGAGCAACGCCAAAGCTATGAACTCTTTATTTTGTGCTCTTACTGCTTCTGAATATGATAGGGTATCCTCTTGCTTAACCGCCAAAGAAATATGGGATACGCTAACCTCTATCTATGAAGGAACTTCTCAAGTCCAAGGGACGAGAAGAAATATTTTGATTGGAGAACTGGAAAAATTTAGAATGCTAGAAAGAGAAAACATCTCTGAAATGTTTGCTAGATTCTTTAAAATTACTAATGCTCTAAAAGGTCTCGGAAAGGCTATATCTGAATCTGAGCAGGTCATGAAGATCTTAAGAGCTCTACCCGAATCATGGACTCCAAAGATCACTGCAATAGAAGAAGCCAAGGACCTTAACACTCTAAAGCTTGAAGACTTAATTAGCTCACTCATGTCACATGAGCTAATCAAGAGAAGAAATGAAGATCAACACAGGGGCAAAAGAGCAATTGCTTTGAAAGCCGCACAAGACACAGATGATTCCTCTTCTTCTCAAAACGACGACGAAATCGCCCTACTCACAAAACGTTTCAGAAAATTTGTGAGGAAAGGCAAAAATTTCAGAAGCCTCAAGGAGAGAACTCCCAGAGAAAAGAAGAAAGAATCAACCAAATGCTATCGATGCGGCGGTTCGGGACATATGCAAGCTCAATGTCCAACTCCCGAAGAAAGCAAAGTAAAAGAACAAAGAAAAGATCGAGGGGACAATAAGAGATTCCAAAGATACAAAGGAAGAGACATGTACGTGAATGACGAGGAATCTACAACGAGTAACTCCTCAACCGATGAAATCGAAGTAGAAGAATGTGCAAGAATCTGCTGCATGGCACAAATCGAGCAAGAAGAACAAACTACCTCAACAAAATGCACAAGTAATGAAGAGGTAAGTTCCAAACTCTCCCATTCTAAGTCAAGTTATTCTTCTTTTCAAGATTGCCTCAAATGTACTGAATTAGAAGAACTTCAAACTGCATATGATTCATTGTATGAAGAAATGAAGAAATTAGGAAGCAAGTTTACAATTAAGAAGAAATAATGTGATGCAGTAATAATTGTAAATGGTAAACTTGCAGAGAAATTAGACAAAATAAAAGAAGAAAATGATATGCTGAAAAAGGAGAACGAATCATTAAATGAATCATTAGCTAAGTTCTCTAATCTAGGAGAAAATGTTAGAATGTTTCTGAATATGACCTCCCAAACACATAAAAGAGGTCTTGGATATCATACATTTGAGCAAGGAGAAAGTAGCAAAACAAATGTGCAAATACTTGAGAAATATCAAACTAAAACTGCATCTATATACAAGCCACAAAAGAAAAATTTTAAGTGGATTAGAAGACCAACTATTGAACCATTGCATACTTGGAGGCCTACTCCAAGATTACCTATGGCTTGTAATTTCTGCAATAAATTGGGTCATAAAACTTACAAATGTAATTTTAAGAAATTACATGACCGTGGTGCAAAATTAGTTTGGGTTCCAAGGAACACAAGATTTGGGCTTTCCAAGTTAGAACAACAAAGATTAATATATATTACTAACCCAAATGGACCCATAAAATGGGTACCAAGGAGATAAGATTTACTTGCTTATTTTTTTCAGACATGTTTTAAGGCAAAGACAAATAATGAATGGTTCATGGATAGCGGTTGCTCAAGGCATATGACCGGTGAAAGAAGTTTGTTTCACAAACTTAAGCCTTGTAATGATGGAATGGTTGCCTTTGGCAATAATGAAAAAGGTAAAATTAAAGGTAAAGGAAATATACATAGTATTTCAAATGCATGCATGGAAGATGTTTTGTTTGTTGAAGGCCTCAAACACAATTTAATGAGCATTAGCCAATTATGTGATAAAGGATACAAAGTTGTGTTTGAATCATCTATATGTAATGTATTTGATGGAGAGCATATCATGTTTAGTGGTAAAAGACATGGAAATGTATATTTGGTTTCACTTGATGAATTAAATGGTCAATGTCTAATGGCCATTGATAATGATCCATGGGTTTGGCATAAAAGGCTTGGACATATAAACATGGGAAACATAAAGACCCTATGGAAAAAGAGTTTGGTAGAAGGATTACCAAGATTGAAATATGACAAGGACAAGATTTGTAAGGCATGTCAATTATCAAAACAACCCAAGATGCCTTTCTCTACCAAAAAGGAAATTTCCACCACCAAGTCACTTGAATTGCTACACATGGATCTATACGGGCCATCTGACATTCTAACCATTGGTGGAAAGAAATATGTATTTGTCATAGTTGATGATTTTTCAAGATTCACATGGATAATTCTCTTAGCTAGTAAAGATGAAGCCTTCTCTATGTTTGCAACTTTTGTAAATTCGGTGCAAAATGAAAAACAAAGTACTATTGTGACCATAAGAAGCGATCATGGTGGCGAATTCGAAAACAAACGATTCATGGAATTTTGCAATGAAAAAGGAATTCACCACACATTTTCTGCACCAAAAACTCCACAACAAAATGGAGTAGTAGAAAGGAAAAATAGAACTATACAAGAGATGGCTAGAACTATGCTAAATGAGAGCAATCTATCCAAGAAATTTTAGGGTGAAGCTGTAAGTACAGCTTGTCATGTATTGAACCGTGTCACCATTCGAGCAATCTTGAAAAAGACCCCATATGAACTATGGAAAGGAAGAAAACTAAATATTTCTTATTTTCATGCTTTTGGATGTACATGTTATGTTTTGAACAATGGAAAAACTAACTTGGGAAAGTTAGATGCTAAAAGTGATGAGGCTATATTTCTTGGATATTCATCAAATAGCAAAGCATATAGAGTTTTCAATAAACGAAACCAAGTTGTTGAAGAATCCATACACGTTGTATTTGATGAAATTAATCAAACTCCGAGAAAGGAGGATGAACTAAGTGATGCAGATGAGACAAAAGGCAAAGAACAACCAAAGGAACTCGATCTCAAGCCAGAAAATCTCATGGAGGAAGAGGTAAGTGAAGGTAACGATTCTTATAAACCTCCAACTGATTTAAAGTTCAAAAATGCCCATCCAATTGAGCAAGTTATTGGAAATGTATATGAAGGAGTGAAAACTAGAAGATCAAAACAAAACGTTTATGGTCAATATGCCTTTGTATCTAAAATTGAACCAAATACCATTGAACAAGCTCTCAATGATGAAAATTGGGTTATTGCAATGCAAGAAGAGCTAAACCAATTCGAAAGGAACAATGTATGGCACTTAGTTCCTAGACCAAATAATCACACTATCATTGGTACCAAATGGGTATTTAGGAACAAATTAGATGAAAGCGGACTTGTTGTGGCGCCCCGGCCCGAGCGTCACATCCTTACCTCAGGACCTATCGATTGGTAAACGTGATCAGGATTGTTGCCCTGTCACACGGCGGGATTTATCGGATGTTTAGCCTGTTAATCGTGGTCATACATAATTCATAAGACACTTCATATTCTCATAAATTCAATTTCATACATTTCTAAGACATTTTGAAACATTCATTTCATACAACCATATTGTTTAGTGACATTTCATCTTTTGCCACAATCATATGTCACTACCGGTGTAAAACATAGTCATCCATACAAACTCACGAATAGTTTACATCTATTCAACATAAAAACATTGCATATAATTTACAATCATTTCATGAAATTTTCATAAACATAATTTCCTCTTTGGATTTCTTATGCCGGTGCTAGCTCCTTTGCTATATCCTGTCCATCACCTGTCTTTGGGTTTGGAAAACGAAAACGTGAGTCGAAACTCAATAAGCAAGCATTTTGCATTTTCAGGCAATTCATTTCAGGCAATATTTTTCATTTCAAATCATATTGGAAAGCATCTTATACCTTATCCAAAGGTATATCTTGAAAACATAAAATTTCGTACCCATCACGGGTCTCATATGCATAATGCCATATGAAAACATGAATATGATCATCATCTCCCTTAGGATGGAAGCTAGCCAGGCAACCATCCGTCACGTAACTCTCATCTCAGAGAGGGCGCCGCCGGCCATCGGCCTATTACAAGCGACTTGGTCACACCAAGGGGGGACAACCGGCCCGCTTATACCCTTCCTGTGGACCTCATATCCTGTGCACATGAACTTTTCATAAATCCATCTTTTACATGCTAGCATGATTTTCAATCATAAACATGAAATCGCATCATTTTCCATAACTGTTATAAAGAACATTTCATAATCATTGCATTTGAAATAAACATCATTTCAAACATCATTTAGCAAAGGGATGGCCATCCTTAAATCCATTAGAAGCAATTTCATCAAACAAGTTAGAATATAAATTGCATTATGGAAACAATTTAGGAAAGCAAAAATCATTTAGAAAATTTGCTTGCTTACCTGAACTTCTTAGCTTTCCTCTGCTACTTTCTCTTTGCCCTTGCCTACATAAAAATAGTATGAACTTTTTCATACATTTCCTTTTCTTATATTTTGCTTAGTTTTCCAACCCATTCCACATACACACATATAGTTGACTTCATAATTCATCATACACATATATGGCTTAATTTGCACATATTAGCACCGTTTTCACACATTTGGCTATCACACATCATAGCATATACATATAACATGCACATAATCCTAAAATTAGGGTATTCATTCCAATATGCCTCATTCATAGCTTTATTCAGCTTACTTTGCAATTTTTCCTATTTTTTTCCAAAAATACACATACGGGTGTTTCTTCTACGTACATAGCATTGCCTTAACTTCATAATTCAAATCCAAAAGTTTGGATTAATAACATATCATTTCAAAAAGATCCATAAACATGGAATTCCTCCCATTTTCATGCATTTGTGCATAAAACCATTTTTCATAAGTCATTCATCACCCGTTTACCGTTATTCTTTCATATAAGCACGTTTAACACTTAAACATAATGGATTTATTAAAATTTCTTAACTCAGAAATTTACCCTATTTTCCAGCGGGTTAATTACCCTTTAATACCACCTTTCTTGGGGTATTTTCATGGGGTTTAAAATCCATTCTACCATAGGTTTCCAAAACAGCAAGTTTGGAACCCGTTTTTCACCCGTTTTACGTGTCTTTTGACACATAACCCTATGCAGTCATATAATTCCGAAATTTCCAGAAATTAAATCCATTTTTCCTAATCAATATTTAGGGATTAAACACATATATCACATCCATGCATTATCATTTCTCAAAACAGCAAGTTACCCGCACGTTTTGAGTCCCGTTTCACGTCAGTTTGACGTTCTTTCATAAAAATCATAAAAATCAGTTTTGGAGTTTATTTTTCCCAAATCTCTTAGGCATCCATAATACCTTAATCATAGAGTATTTTACCCTACATAACATGCTTAAAACATACAATTCCATTTACATAGCATTTTTAACATAGAAACTATGAAATTAGGTCAAAATCAACGCTTTACATTCCATAGCTTCAAAAATTCATCACTTAAGCATAAACCAACATAAATTTGGAATGAATACATGATTCATAGTTTAATCAAATCATCATATCAAAACAGGAACTTGTCTTGGAGATTTAGGGTTTATCAACTTGGATTTTCCACTTAATACACATGCAAAAATCTCATTTTCATCATCTTAAGCTTAAAAATTCATACATAGAACTTAATATTCATTACATATTCATGAAAAAGCATATGAACACACCACTTTACAGATTCTTTCATCATCCTTTTCATTTCCAAGTTTTGAGTTTAAGAACTCAAGTTAAACAACTTAAACAAATCACATACTTACTTGGTTTTGAGCCAACTCAAACCCTAATCCTTTGAGATGATTTTTCCTTCGAATTTCCTTCCTTTTTCCCTTGGTTTCCTTCCTTTTCTTGCTGGAAAATTTGGGCGTGTGCTGCTGGGTTGGCTTGGACGTTTTCAGCACTTAGGAATTTTTCCAAAAATCCCTCTCATTTCAACGTGCATGGGCTATATATGTTGTTAGATTTTTTTTCCAGCTGTGGGGCCCACTTGGTGCTGAAATTCCACACTCCTTAAATGCACCCTTATCTACCATATGAGCTGGGTAAATTTCAGCCAAATAAAATTGCATTTTTACCATTTTCAAAAATCACAAAATCTGCTTCATCCATGACCGTCCATCTGCCTTCCCATTCACGTCCCAGCTGCTGCCCAATTTCCGTTTTTTTTTTAATTCAAAAACGTGGGTAATTTGTATCTCTAATTACCCTTTAATTTAGGTATTAATTTGGTATTAAAAAAAATTATAAAAATGGCAGCAATAACCAAATTTTTGCACGTCATCTTGTCCATCATGCTGTCCATTTTTTTCAGCTGTATGTAGCTGCATTTAAATATTTTTTCATTGCTATAACTTTGCATAATTGATTGAATAACTTATGTACTTGCATCCCTGCAACATATATGCATGCTTTATAAAATTAAAAAAAATCAGATATAGGCACCGAACAGCCCTTGGATGTCCCCTCTTTGCCACCTTGCCTATGCTCCATAGCTCCATCATTTTGAGCATTAATTGATTAGATAATTCATGGAATTATGTCATTTATTTAAATGCATAAATTCCTCCCAAAAATCCCTGCAATGGACACCTCACATTCACCTTTACCTCATGCATTTATGTATGGTACTCCATCATTAATGCTTTGGTACTTTTGGGTGCATGGGTCAAACTTGCCCACCTTTTTCATTGCAGGCACTTTCCTAATATTTCACACATAATCCAATCCATTCAAATTAATTATCTCACCTTTTCATTCAACCATTTCAAATTTCAACTCAATCCGAGTTTTCTAGCTCCCGATATAGCCGTTTAAAGTTGACGGTTGAAATGAACTTAGACTTAAAAATTGAAAATTCTCATTTCATCAAGAATTTTCATAATATTTTTCTTCCATAATACCAAGCCTAATATTAATAATTTTTGTTCCAAATTTCACTTGAATCCGCCTTTTAGGCGTTGAGTTATGAATTTTCCAATATTTTCCTTCACACTTAACAATTTCCATCTTTATTTCCATAATTCATTTTAAATCATGGAAAATGATTTTTCATGCCATAATTACACATTTAAATCACAATAATTCATTCTTAACCCATAGCCTCATTTAGGCTCAAAATCATTAATCACATCATTAATGTTAACCCATAACCCTAATTACCATAATTAGTAAAAATCATGAAATTCCTTCATAATTCCATATTTCATAAATAATCATCAAATACATGTTCCATGCATACATATGGCCTACTTGGGTCAGGGTTTCACAATCCTCCCCCCCTTATAACAGGTTTCGTCCCGAAACCGTCTATTCCTCAAATAGCTGGGGGTATTTTCGTTCCACTTCTTCCTTTAGCTCCCATGTGGCTTCATTCTCGGAATATCGGTTCCATTGCACTTTCACATATTCAATTTCCCGATTCCGAAGCTTTTGCACCTTGTGATCCAAGATTTTTACCGGTCCTTCCTCATAATTGAGATAATCTTGAATCGGCAAATTTTCAGCCACTAATACATGGGTTGGGTCTGAAACGTATTTCCTAAGCATCGATATGTGGAACACATTGTGGATTAAAGCTAGTGCCGGGGGTAAAGCTACCCGATATGCTAACTTTCCAACCTTTTCCAAAATTTCAAATGGTCCAATATACCTGGGATTCAGTTTTCCCCTTTTTCCAAACCTTGTAACTCCCTTGAATGGCGTGACCTTTATAAACACATGTTCGCCGACTTGGATATTTAAATCCCTTCTCTTGCAATCTGTGTAACTCTTTTGCCGACTCTGGGCTGTGAGTATACACTGGCGAATAGTTTTAACCTTGTCTGCCATTCGTTGAGATAAATCAGAGGCTAATCTTTTCTCTCCAATTTCATCCCAGTTCAATGGCGTTCGGCATCGTCGACCATATAACGCCTCAAATGGAGCCATTTGGATGCTAGCTTGGTAACTATTGTTATATGCGAATTCCGCAATTGAGATATACTCATCCCATGATCCTCCAAACTCCAAAGTACACATATGGAGCATATCTTCAATGACTTGGTTCACCCGCTCCGTTTGTCCATCCGTTTGAGGATGAAAAGCTGTGCTAAACTTAAGTTGGGTGCCTAACGTTTCGTGCAAGCTCTTCCAAAACCTTGACGTGAACGTTGCATCTCGATCCGAGATGATCGACTTCGGCACTCCATGGAGTCTTACGATCTCTTTATAATAAACTTTAGCTAACTTTTCTGCCGTATACGTTTTCCTGATAGGTAGAAAGTGCGCGACTTTCGATAACCTATCCACGATTACCCATATAGAATCATTCTCGGCTTGGGTTCTAGGTAATCCTTCTATGAAGTCCATTGTAATGTCGTCCCACTTCCATTCTGGAATTTCTAAGGACTGTAATTTACCAGGTATTTTCTGGTGATCTGCCTTCACCCGTTGGCAAGTTAGACATTTAGCCACATATTCAGCGATCTCTCTCTTCATGTTATTCCACCAATATGCTTTCTTGAGATCTTGATACATCTTGGTACTTCCTGGGTGAATAGAAAAAGGCGAAAAATGGGCTTCCTTAAGGATCTGTTCCTTCAACTCAACAATGCTAGGTATGCAAAGGTGACCTTTGTACCTATACATACTTTGTTCATCAATAGCAAATTCTGTCAACCCCTTTTTCTTCATTTTCTCAACATGTGTATGTAGGTCTGTATCCTCTTGTTGCGCAGCTCTAATTTGGTCAAAAAGTGAGGATTGTATGTGTAATTGAGATAGTCTAACCTCGACTCCTGGTGGACATACAATCAATTCCATTTGCTCAATTTCTTTAAGCAATCCTTTTTCCTTAGTGATAAGGTGCGCTAAGCTGACATTTCGGCTCAATGCATCGGCTACCACATTTGCCTTACCTGGATGGTATAAAATCTCCAAGTCGTAATCCTTCAGTAACTCAAGCCATCTTCTTTGTCTCATATTCAACTCCTTCTGAGTGAAAATATACTTGAGGCTCTTATGGTCAGTGTAAATCTCACATCTCACACCATACAGGTAATGTCTCCATATTTTCAAGGCAAATACCACCGCTGCTAACTCTAGATCATGCGTGGGGTAGCTTACCTCATTGGGCTTTAGTTGTCGTGATGCATAAGCTATCACCTTACCCCTTTGCATCAAAACACAACCCAATCCTTTCCTTGACGCATCGCTATAAACTACAAACCCTTCATTCCCTTCAGGTAGGGTTAGGATGGGGCTTCTACCAATCGTCGTTTCAATTCCTGAAAGCTGCGCTCGCATTCATCAGACCATACATACTTGACTCCCTTACGAGTCAACTTGGTTAACGGGGCTGATAACTGGGAAAACCTTTCAACAAACCTTCTATAATAACCGGCCAACCCTAGAAAACTTTGGATTTCTGTAATGGTCGTCGGCCTTGGCCATTTCAATACCGCCTCAATCTTTTGAGGATCAACTTGAATACCCTTCTCAGATATTATATGGCCGAGAAATCCTATCTGTTTCAGCCAAAACTCACATTTCTTCAGTTTGGCATACAATTTCTCTTTCCTTAGCCTTTCTAAGACCCTTCGTAGATGGTTTTCATGTTCTTTCTCCGTTTTAGAGTAGATCAGGACATCGTCGATAAAAACAACCACGAATTGATCCAAATAATCCCGAAAAACTCTATTCATCATGTCCATAAATACAACAGGGGCATTAGTAAGTCCAAAAGGCATTACCAGGAATTCATAATGTCCATACCGGGTTCGGAATGCCGTCTTATGTGTGTCAATCGGACTTATCCTCAACTGATGGTACCCTGACTGTAAATCAATCTTGGAGAAAGTTGTTGCGCCTTGCAACTGATTAAATAGGTCATCTATCCTGGGCAATGGATATTTGTTCTTTATGGTGACCTTATTTAGCTCTCGGTAGTCAATACATAATCTTAAACTTCCATCCTTCTTCCTTACAAACAGCACCGGAGCTCCCCATGGGGATACACTTGGTCTAATGAAACCTTTATCCAGTAGCTCCTGTATTTGCGTCCTTAGTTCATTCATCTCAGCTGGCGCCATTCTATATGGAGTTTTAGAAATAGGAGCTGTACCTGGCATTACTTCAATTGTCATATCCATTTCTCTTCGTGGAGGCAACATGGTTAACTCCTTTGGAAACACATCTGGAAATTCTTTAACCACGGGTATTTGATTAATTTCCACCTCCATACCTTTATCCACATTTATAGAGACCAGATATGCTTGACATTTTTGTCGAATCATTCTGACAGCTTTCATAGATGAAATCAGTATCCTTGAGTTGTCAGGTTGCCTTAACTTCCCAATAGCAATCTCCTTCTCTGGAGTTGCTTCAAATTGCACCTTCTTATTCTTACAGTCTATAGTCGCTCCCCATTGGCTTAGCCAATCCATACCCAATATTACGTCAAACTCGGTCATAGGCAATAGGATCAAGTTAGCTTCTAGAATTAATGATCCTATCCTGATTGGGCAGACTTTGCATACTTGGCTAGTACTTGCTAACCTATAGACTGGAGATTCCACATGTATAACCTGATTGGTCTCTTCTATCGGCAAAGCATGGGTGGTCACGTAGTGGCATGCTATGAATGAATGGGTGGCACCAGAATCAAACAAAGCAACTGCCATATTTCCTAAAATGTAAACCGTACCTGTGACCACCTTCTCTTCTTGCTCTTGGGATTCTGTCCGGGTCAGGGCATGTACATGCACTGGGTTCGTAGAAGTTCCCTGCTTACTTGGTGCTTCAGGTATCCTCAGCTAAGCAGGTCTTCCACGTCCTTGGGATGACTGCACTTTGTTTGGGCAGTTCGTAGAAATGTGACCCACTTGATCACATATATAACACTTAATTACTTTCACTTCCCCTGGCCTGCACTCCTTGGCGATGTGACCCGTTTGTCCACATTTGTAACACCGATTTGAGCCCTTTAAACACTCGCCTGTGTGTCGCCTTTGACATTTCTTACAAAATGGCGAGCTTTTCTTCTTTTGAATTCCTTTTCCTTTCCTTATGCTGCCTTTTCTAGCTTTTTCTTTTCCAGTTTCTGGTTCTTTAGGACCCATATTGAACGCCCTTGAACCCAATCTTAAGTCTTGGGTTCTCAAGGACTCAATCTCCAAAGCTCTTGCTCTCTCTAGACTTGAAGCATAATCCTTTATCAATAGAGGTGCAAGGCTTTCTCGCAGATATGGCCTCAACCCTTGCTGGAATCTTTGTGCCTTATTCTGTGGCACATTCGCGATCCATGGGACATATCTGACCAGAGCATTAAATTTTGTGCCGTCATCCTCCCTTGGTATAACTTTTCAAATTCTATCACCTTTTGGCTCTGCAAACCCACTGGGAGGTATTCCTTATTAAATTCTTCCACAAATGCTTGCCAAGACACTTCTTCGGGTCGTGGCATTGTGATTAGCATTGTTTCCCACCATTCGTGTGCGTCTTTAGTTAATAGATGCGTAGCACACAGTACCTTTTGACGGTCATTACATGGAGATATCTTAAACAGTTTCTTAATCTCAGTTAGCCACTGCTCCGCTTGTACTGGGTCGGGTTCTCCAGAAAATTTCGGGGGTCGCTGCGCTAGAAAGGCATTTATGGCTCTTCTATCAGCTTCCATTAGCTGATTCTCATCTCTTAACGGTTCCGGTGTCTCAACGGGGTTCGCCCTCGGAGCAGGTCCTTCTCTTTCCATATTACCCAACTGAGCTTGTTGGGTTCTTTCCCATAAACCTTGTATAATATCAGCAATCTGTGCTGCCCATTCCCTAGTGGCCCGCTGCATTGCTTTTTCCACTGCCGCAGCCACCCTTTCCTCCATGAGTCTATTCTGCCTCGACTCATTTTCCTCCTCCATATTCCGTTCAGGGCTTTCCTCATTCCTACTCTGTTGGTTCCTTTGATCCTGTGTCATTGGCCTTCCTCGTTTAGGTCGGCTAGATTCACCAACTTTGTGTCGGCTCGGAACCTCTGTCTCTACCTCTTTTCCTTTATTTTTCCTCACTCCTGCTCTTGTTTCCACCATTGTTTTAATCTGAATATATAACAAACACTTTTCCTTTCATTAGCGTTAAATCATTATATACACATTTCATTAATAATCATCATGGAATCATTGCATACGCATTTCAGTTTAATTCAATCTTAAATCATCGCATATGCATCTCATCATCACCTTGTCCCAATCATTTCAGTCAATCACCATATAACACACCATTCAACTCAAGTTCATTCATTCATGCATGTATAGAACATTAAAAGTCCAACATATCGTCATATTCATTCACATACATCATATTCACAATTAATACATACAAAAGCAAGTCACACTTATGTACATATTCAACTTGGCATGCACATTTCACACCTGCATGCATGTTAGTTTACCATAGCAACCATAAAGTCATCCAACCATAATTATACATATACCACATGATTATCACCACATTCATATATACACAACTTCTTGAAAAAAAAACAAAGCAAGCATGTTCATCGCCTTCCTGGTCCTCTCCCACGGCGTCTACGTCTATATGAGACTTGTGAGGGTGCCTCTGTGATAGTGCTAGTGTTGGACCATGCCTGAACCTCATCATCAGCCTCATCA
The DNA here is from genome assembly GCA_030490835.1 of Annona cherimola. Classification (NCBI taxonomy): domain Eukaryota; kingdom Viridiplantae; phylum Streptophyta; class Magnoliopsida; order Magnoliales; family Annonaceae; genus Annona; species Annona cherimola. The sequence continues at coordinate 37,377,309 of CM059972.1, forward strand.
TCTTCCACAAACTCCACTATTTCTTCCTCATCTTCCTCATCGATTTCGTCATCCTCCTCCTCTGCTTCTTCCTCAAATGGTTCGAGGAATTCCATAGGGTCATCATCATCATTGACCTCCTCTAATAGCACAATCTCACCTGTATCCTCCATGATATACAACATAACCTCATCAGGTTTAGGGCCAACAGGTACCTCGATGACCCCTTCGGCACGACGCCTTCTTATATAAAGATCCATGTCCACTTCCCGTTGATGAATTTTCTCCCACGATGCTCCATATCGAAACTGGATGTACCCATTCATAAATCGGTACCATGGACTAGCATCAGGAGGTGTAGGTGCTCGTGTTTTATCCCAAAATTTTTGTAGATCTTGTGGACCTACTCTATCTGTCGGAATAGTGGGATCCCGTGGAATACCAAGGTAAGTGCCCGGTAACACTCGTGCCCTGGGTTTACAACTGGAAGGCTCTCCTAGGTCTTGTGCGTGTTGACTGGAAGAGTCATAATAGCTTCCATTAGCGTGATCCTGTGTATGTGAAAATCCAGGGGGGACTGATGGAAATGATCCATTGTCGGTCTGGGATTCCCACCACCAGTTCACATTTTCTTCCCTTCTCTGTCTCCTATTCTCCTCCTCTCTTTCTTTTCTCAACTCCTCCGCACTCATCATTCTTTTCCCTCTATCCGCCATCTGTATAGACATAATAATCAAATTGCATTGCAACAACATAATTCATTACCATATGGCATGCATTTCATCATATCATGAGCATACCTATTCATCACATGAACATGTCCATTTCATCATCTAACATGCATTTCATCATGTTATAATCATGCAAAAGCATCATTTAATCATGTCTAATTCATCACATAATCATAGTTAATCATGTATATTTCTTCATATTTTGTCAACTTTCCTACACTTAGAAATTTCCACGCCTATTTACCAATCCATGCTCTGATACCAACTTCTGTGGCGCCCCGGCCCGAGCGTCACATCCTTACCTTAGGACCTATCGATTGGTAAACGTGATCAGGATTGTTGCCCTGTCACACGGCGGGATTTATCAGATGTTTAGCCTGTTAATCGTGGTCATACATAATTCATAAGACACTTCATATTCTCATAAATTCAATTTCATACATTTCTAAGACATTTTGAAACATTCATTTCATACAACCATATTGTTTAGTGACATTTCATCTTTTGCCACAATCATATGTCACTACCGGTGTAAAACATAGTCATCCATACAAACTCACGAATAGTTTACATCTATTCAACATAAAAACATTGCATATAATTTACAATCATTTCATGAAATTTTCATAAACATAATTTCCTCTTTGGATTTCTTATGCCGGTGCTAGCTCCTTTGCTATATCCTGTCCATCACCTGTCTTTGGGTTTGGAAAACGAAAACGTGAGTCGAAACTCAATAAGCAAGCATTTTGCATTTTCAGGCAATTCATTTCAGGCAATATTTTTCATTTCAAATCATATTGGAAAGCATCTTATACCTTATCCAAAGGTATATCTTGAAAACATAAAATTTCGTACCCATCACGGGTCTCATATGCATAATGCCATATGAAAACATGAACATGATCATCATCTCCCTTAGGATGGAAGCTAGCCAGGCAACCATCCGTCACGTAACTCTCATCTCAGAGAGGGCGCCGCCGGCCATCGGCCTATTACAAGCGACTTGGTCACACCAAGGGGGGACAACCGGCCCGCTTATACCCTTCCTGTGGACCTCATATCCTGTGCACATGAACTTTTCATAAATCCATCTTTTACATGCTAGCATGATTTTCAATCATAAACATGAAATCGCATCATTTTCCATAACTGTTATAAAGAACATTTCATAATCATTGCATTTGAAATAAACATCATTTCAAACATCATTTAGCAAAGGGATGGCCATCCTTAAATCCATTAGAAGCAATTTCATCAAACAAGTTAGAATATAAATTGCATTATGGAAACAATTTAGGAAAGCAAAAATCATTTAGAAAATTTGCTTGCTTACCTGAACTTCTTAGCTTTCCTCTGCTACTTTCTCTTTGCCCTTGCCTACATAAAAATAGTATGAACTTTTTCATACATTTCCTTTTCTTATATTTTGCTTAGTTTTCCAACCCATTCCACATACACACATATAGTTGACTTCATAATTCATCATACACATATATGACTTAATTTGCACATATTAGCACCGTTTTCACACATTTGGCTATCACACATCATAGCATATACATATAACATGCACATAATCCTAAAATTAGGGTATTCATTCCAATATGCCTCATTCATAGCTTTATTCAGCTTACTTTGCAATTTTTCCTATTTTTTTCCAAAAATACACATACGGGTGTTTCTTCTACGTACATAGCATTGCCTTAACTTCATAATTCAAATCCAAAAGTTTGGATTAATAACATATCATTTCAAAAAGATCAATAAACATGGAATTCCTCCCATTTTCATGCATTTGTGCATAAAACCATTTTTCATAAGTCATTCATCACCCGTTTACCGTTATTCTTTCATATAAGCACGTTTAACACTTAAACATAATGGATTTCTTAAAATTTCTTAACTCAGAAATTTACCCTATTTTCAAGCGGTTTAATTACCCTTTAATACCACCTTTCTTGGGGTATTTTCATGGGGTTTAAAATCCATTCTACCATAGGTTTCCAAAACAGCAAGTTTGGAACCCGTTTTTCACCCGTTTTACGTGTCTTTTGACACATAACCCTATGCAGTCATATAATTCCGAAATTTCCAGAAATTAAATCCATTTTTCCTAATCCATATTTAGGGATTAAACACATATATCACATCCATGCATTATCATTTCTCAAAACAGCAAGTTACCCGCACGTTTTGAGTCCCGTTTCACGTCAGTTTGACGTTCTTTCATAAAAATCATAAAAATCAGTTTTGGAGTTTATTTTTCCCAAATCTCTTAGGCATCCATAATACCTTAATCATAGAGTATTTTACCCTACATAACATGCTTAAAACATACAATTCCATTTACATAGCATTTTTAACATAGAAACTATGAAATTAGGTCAAAATCAACGCTTTACATTCCATAGCTTCAAAAATTCATCACTTAAGCATAAACCAACATATATTTGGAATGAATACATGATTCATAGTTTAATCAAATCATCATATCAAAACAGGAACTTGTCTTGGAGATTTAGGGTTTATCAACTTGGATTTTCCACTTAATACACATGCAAAAATCTCATTTTCATCATCTTAAGCTTAAAAATTCATACATAGAACTTAATATTCATTACATATTCATGAAAAAGAATATGAACACACCACTTTACAGATTCTTTCATCATCCTTTTCATTTCCAAGTTTTGAGTTTAAGAACTCAAGTTAAACAACTTAAACAAATCACATACTTACTTGGTTTTGAGCCAACTCAAACCCTAATCCTTTGAGATGATTTTTCCTTCGAATTTCCTTCCTTTTTCCCTTGGTTTCCTTCCTTTTCTTGCTGGAAAATTTGGGCGTGTGCTGCTGGGTTGGCTTGGACGTTTTCAGCACTTAGGAATTTTTCCAAAAATCCCTCTCATTTCAACGTGCATGGGCTATATATGTTGTTAGATTTTTTTTCCAGCTGTGGGGCCCACTTGGTGCTGAAATTCCACACTCCTTAAATGCACCCTTATCTACCATATGAGCTGGGTAAATTTCAGCCAAATAAAATTGCATTTTTACCATTTTCAAAAATCACAAAATCTGCTTCATCCATGACCGTCCATCTGCCTTCCCATTCACGTCCCAGCTGCTGCCCAATTTCCGTTTTTTTTTTAATTCAAAAACGTGGGTAATTTGTATCTCTAATTACCCTTTAATTTAGGTATTAATTTGGTATTAAAAAAAATTATAAAAATGGCAGCAATAACCAAATTTTTGCACGTCATCTTGTCCATCATGCTGTCCATTTTTTTCAGCTGTATGTAGCTGCATTTAAATATTTTTTTATTGCTATAACTTTGCATAATTGATTGAATAACTTATGTACTTGCATCCCTGCAACATATATGCATGCTTTATAAAATTAAAAAAAATCAGATATAGGCACCGAACAGCCCTTGGATGTCCCCTCTTTGCCACCTTGCCTATGCTCCATAGCTCCATCATTTTGAGCATTAATTGATTAGATAATTCATGGAATTATGTCATTTATTTAAATGCATAAATTCCTCCCAAAAATCCCTGCAATGGACACCTCACATTCACCTTTACCTCATGCATTTATGTATGGTACTCCATCATTAATGCTTTGGTACTTTTGGGTGCATGGGTCAAACTTGCCCACCTTTTTCATTGCAGGCACTTTCCTAATATTTCACACATAATCCAATCCATTCAAATTAATTATCTCACCTTTTCATTCAACCATTTCAAATTTCAACTCAATCCGAGTTTTCTAGCTCCCGATATAGCCGTTTAAAGTTGACGGTTGAAATGAACTTAGACTTAAAAATTGAAAATTCTCATTTCATCAAGAATTTTCATAATATTTTTCTTCCATAATACCAAGCCTAATATTAATAATTTTTGTTCCAAATTTCACTTGAATCCGCCTTTTAGGCGTTGAGTTATGAATTTTCCAATATTTTCCTTCACACTTAACAATTTCCATCTTTATTTCCATAATTCATTTTAAATCATGGAAAATGATTTTTCATGCCATAATTACACATTTAAATCACAATAATTCATTCTTAACCCATAGCCTCATTTAGGCTCAAAATCATTAATCACATCATTAATGTTAACCCATAACCCTAATTACCATAATTAGTAAAAATCATGAAATTCCTTCATAATTCCATATTTCATAAATAATCATCAAATACATGTTCCATGCATACATATGGCCTACTTGGGTCAGGGTTTCACACTTGTAATTAGAAACAAGGCCAGATTAGTAGCCAAAGGGTATTCTCAAGAAGAAGGAATTGATTTTGAAGAATCATATGCACCCGTGGCTAGACTAGAAGCCATACATATTCTACTAGCATTCGTTTCTTATATGAATTTCAAATTGTTCCAAATGGATGTAAAAAGCGCATTTTTGAATGGCTATTTAAATGAAGAAGTATATGTTGAACAACCCCCTGGTTTTGAAGAAATGAATCAATCAAAGTATGTTTATAAATTGACCAAAGCACTATATGGATTAAAGCAAGCTCCAAGAGCTTGGTATGAAAGGTTGAACAAATTTTTGATTGATCATGAGTTTCTAAGAGGGAAAGTAGATACTACTTTGTTCATCAAATACAAAAACAAAGATATTTTAATTGTACAGATTTATGTAGATGACATAATTTTCGGTGCTACTAATGAAAATCTTTGTCAAGAATTTTCTAAGATTATGCAGAGCGAATTCGAAATGAGCATGTGGGAGAATTAAATTTCTTCCTTGGACTGCAAATTAAGCAACAAAGTGAAGGGATATTCTTGAACCAGTCCAAGTACGTCAAGGAAATGCTCAAGAAATTTGGATTGCAGAATAGCAAAGGGGCAAACACTCCAATGAGCTCTACAATCAAGATCGACACGGACGAAAACGGTAAAAGTATCGATCAAAAGCTTTATAGAAGCATGATAGGATCCTTGTTATATTTAACTGCTTCTAGACCCGATATTCTATTCAGTATTTGTATGTGCTCTAGATTTCAAGCATGCCCAAAAGAATCACATCTCCTTGCTGTAAAAAGAATTTTTAAATATTTGATAAAAACTACCAATCTTGGACTATGGTATCCAAAGGGGTCAACCTTTGATCTAATCGGCTATTCGGATGCAGATTTTGCCGGATATAAGGTAGATAGAAAAAGTACCAGTGGAACTTGTCAGTTTCTTGGACATATGTTGGTTTCATGGTATTCAAGAAAACAAACAAGTGTTGCTCTATCTACCGCGGAAGCCGAATACATAGCCGCCGGTAGTTGTTGTGCCCAATTGCTTTGGATGAAACAACAATTGAAAGATTATGGTATTGATTATGTTGATATTCCTATTAGATGTGATAATACAAGTGCAATTTGTCTGACTAAAAATCCTGTACTGCATTCAAGAACCAAGCATATTGATGTGAGACATCATTTTATTCGTGAACGTGTTGAAAATCATGATGTATGTTTAGAATATGTGAAAACAGAAGACCAAATTGCTGATATCTTTACCAAACCATTAGCCAAAGAATCATTTTATAAAATTAGGAATGATATGGGTATGATAGAGCTAAATTAGGGATAATTAAATAGGAAAATTACAATTGAAAAATGTCAAGTCGATGAGTCAAGTCGACTCCAAAGGCGTCAAGTCGACTCCACTTCAGAAGTGAAGTCGACTCCGCTCCCAGGCGAAGTCGACTCCAAGGGACCGAAGTCGACTTCGCCTAGGGAAAAGTCGACTCCGCGCGCGACGTTTCGCATTCGGCCGACTTTTCTTCTTTTTCTTCCCTCTCCTTCCTCTTTCCTTCTCATTTTCCCGCTTTTTCTTTCTCTCCTCCTATCTCCGGCGATTTCTCCCTTGTCTCCGGCAAACCGCCACTCCCTCTCTCACTCTCTCTCTCACTCTCTCTCTCACTCCCACTCTCACTCTTTCTATCACTCTCCCTCTGTTTCTATCCCTCTCAAACTCTCTCTCACTGACATTCCCTTTCGAATTTCCAAAGCTCCAAAATCCCTAAACTCCAAGCTCCAAATGGCACCAAAGAAAGCCGTATCAAAACCATACCCCAAACGGGTTCCCACACAACCACAACCTTCAAAAGAAGTTCCTAGAAGAACTAAGACTCCATCAAAAAGAGCTAGAGAGGAACCATCAACTTCGACGGGTAAACGGGTTCGATTCCAAACCTCTACTCAATCATCTGATCAAGCACCCAGGTCGGAAAGTCAACAACAAACCTCACAGAGCACACAATCCGGGACAAGCAGAAGGGGCACTGCGGCTGGGAAAGCCCAAGTATTGAAGATGCCCACTACCTACTTCAAAACCGAGCTTCAACATAGCCGTTTTTACAAAAAGTTCTACGAACGGAAGGTATTCATACCCAAAATTATAGATTTTAATTTCTTGAAAGAATATGGATCTGACATAGAAGATCTATTAGATTTTCAAGGATGGACCAATTTGCTAAAGGAAGACGAAAGGGTCTATCCAGATCTTACTCGAATGTTTTATTATCTATGGGACCTTCGTCAAAGGAGTAGAAATGGATCTTGGAATCGGGATAATTTCAGGTCCGACTGATATAATGAGTCATTTAGGACACATACTTGGAGTCCCGTATGAGGATGAGCCTATTCCAGAAGACCTCACTTTGGATCAAATGAATAATCAGCTCACCCGGAGCAACAAGTACCATCCAGGAATCAAATTCCTTCGGTACATGGATCTTTCACCCAGGCTACGAGTGCTCAGACTTCTCATTGCCCACTGCATCTACCCAAAGGGCGGTGGAAGAAACCAATTAAACCCACAAGAAGCGGGGATACTATGGAAAGTGGCCAACAGGGTCAAGGTGAGCTTACCAAAGTTATTTCTTGAAGCTTTGGCATCTAGAAAGGATAACCCACGAGGAGTCCTCCCTTATGGCACGTGGATCACAAAGATTCTTGAATTCTTCAAAGTGGATATTGAAGGCAAGCCTTTCGAAGTGCTCAAATCCACAAATGCCATAAATAAAGCACTAATCCAAAGAATGAAGATCAATCTGCTTGAACTAAGGCATGAAGCTTCAGAAGAAGAGCGAGAAGACAATGCACAAGCTGAGGGGGAGCAACCTCCCGCGGCACCACCTACTCAAGAGGAGCCAGCATCTCCCATATCGCACGGATCCTACTCTCCACAAGGGTCCGCTGCACGTGAACGGGTGCCTCCAACCTCATCTGAGGAGGTCACTCTAAAAGATTTGCGAGATGAAATCGTTGCCGTCCGTGAAGAAATGGGTCACCAAGAAGATCGGCTGACGAGTCTTGTGACCGAAGTGTTGGCGGCAATCAATAATATGCATTCCCGACAAGATCGAATCGATCGGGAATTGCGTACCATCCGATATCATCTCGCCTCCGGCCATCACAAGAAGCGACCCATGCCTGAACTTGATCCCTTCGAATCGGGTTCAGTTCATCGCGAGCCTTCTCCTGCACCCGTTTCCTCCTACTACTCATCCGCCCATGTCCGTCCCATCAAACCAACTCAATCTATCTATCCCATTTTCCAATTTCAATTTACCAAGTCTTTGGTAATTGACAAATTTTTTTAGTGATTGACAAAAAGGGGGAGAAAAGATAGGTTTTGAGAGTTTTCTTTTTGCTTGGGTTGGGTAATTTGTATAGGTTTCATTTTTGTTTTACATTGTATTTTGAAACTTGATACATATATGAAAGTTGTGTTATGCTTGCAATGATTAATATGTTTAAATGATATGAATGATATGAAAGTAATGATCTTTCATGAATATATTTTTCCATGATAATGGTTTGAAAAGCTCTGAACTATATGGTTGAAAGTACCTAGGACAATGCTCTGTTTTTCAAACAAATATATAAAGGTATCAACTCAAATGTAGTTTTGTCAATCATCAAAAAGGGGGAGATTGTTGGAAACAATGTTCCAAACAAAACAAATTGACCAAAGCATAAGTTTTGATGATTAAACAAAGACTAATTTGAGTATATAAAGTGTACTAATGAGTTTGCCAAGTGTTTAAGGAAAACAAAGAAGTCAAGTCGATTACCAAGTCGACTTGGACTTCGACTTGGGGTGAAGTCGATACCTAAGTCGACTTCACAAGCGACTTCAAATGGCAAAAGGTGGATAGCATTGAAAATAGAAAACAAGCAAGTGAAGTCGCAGGCCAAGTCGACTCCAGGTGCGACTTAGGAAACGAAGTCGCAGACGAAGTCGACTCCAACATCGACTTCAAGAATCCAGAGTTGAAAAAGTGGAAACTGTTGGTCCCGAGTTGATGGCCTAACCCAAGAGGGGAGGGGTGAATTGGGTTCTTTAAAATTTCTTCTGTAAACTTAAAAATCTTAATCCCTTGAAAAAGTTAATCCCCTTTTTAAGCGAATGGAGAGCAAATAAGATAAAGCAGTAAAAATAAGTAGAACACAAGATTTATAGTGGTTCGGGCAAACCTTCCCTACTCCACTCTTCCAAGCTCACACTCCGTTGTGACTTGGGTTCCACTATGTATTCCAAGAATACACTTAGAGTCACCGCTCTCTTCTAGATTCAAAGCTCTAGGGGGCATACACAACTAGAGCCACTTGCTCTCTTCTAGATTCAAAGCTCTAGGGGGCATATATATTCGCTTGCACAAGTAGGTGATGAGTCTCACTCCAATCACACCCTACTTTGCATACACTTGATCTTAGCTACTCAAGCTAAATCAAGATTTATACAACCAAATAAAGAAATGAATAAAAACTACACTTTACAGATTTGTGTAGGCAGTTTTGAGCTCGAGGAAGAAATCAGTAATAGCTTGAATGATGATTGTTGAAGCAACTTGCAGTTTGAAGCTCTTTCTTCCTTTGAAACACTCAAATATGGAGAAAAGATATTTGAAAGTCTTTCTTGCACTTCTTTTCTTTCTTTGATCTTTAGAGTAGTGTCTCTTTTTTTTTTTTCACGTTCATTTGAATGTCCTTTTATAGATTGAGGAAAATATGAACGTTGTAGAAGTAGTTGGCGTGCAATAAATGAACTTTAACGTTCGAAAATTTGACCGTTATACCCAAGTCGAAGATGGAGTCGACTTGGCTTGCGACTTGGTAACCCAAGTCGCATCTGGAGTCGACTTCGTCTGCGACTCCAGTTCCTCCAATATCCCAAGTCTGAGTTTTAGTCGACTTGGTTTCAGACTTCGACTCAAGTCGAATCTGAAGTCGACTTAGCCTGCGACTTGGCTCGGGTTTTGCTGAAGCTGCTTTGTTCTTCAAGATTCGGCTTGATCCTTGCAAAGCTTTTGAGCTGATAGAGTCCTTGCATGATATATGCTTGTTCCTCGCTTAGTCTTGGACTCACTTGGTCTCCATAACTTGGGTGTTGCCTTATTTGAATAAGCTTGAACATTTGCCTTGGCTTGATAGACTTGATTTGAACATTGAATATGAATCTTAGCTTTGATCTTCAAGAATCTTAATTTGTTTCTTTGTGAATGAACTTTTCATTTCATTTGGGTTTGAAAAAGTTCAGTATGATCCTTGGAATAAACTTGAAACTTTAATCTTCAAGTCTAAAATCCTCAAGTCGAAGTTGGAGTCGACCTTGTCTGCGACTTGACCCAAGTCGCACCTGGAGTCGACTTCGTTTGCGACTTGGGCAGCTTCGTGCCCCCAAAATCAACCCTGGACATTTTCTTTTGTTTGAAGTCGATGCTGGAGTCGACTTCGTCTGCGACTTGACTTCCCAAGTCGCAAGTGGAGTCGACTTGACCTGCGACTTCACCTGTTGCGCTTTTGGGATTCATTCTTAAGTCGATATTTGAGTCGACTTTGGGATCGACTTCACCCAAGTCGAAGTCCAAGTCGACTTGAAGATCGACTTGACCTCTTTGCTTTCCTTAAACATTTATCAAACCCATTAGTACCTTTTATATACTCAAATTAGTTCTTGTTAATCATCGAAACTCAAGATTTGGTCAATTTTTATTGTTTTAAACATTGTTTCCAACAATCTCCCCCTTTTTGATGATTGACAAAACTTCATTTGAGTTGATACCTTTCAAGCATTAATCATGTTCATATGTCTTTTTGAAAAACAGAGCATTTGTCATATAGGTCAGAGCTTTTTGAAATTTCAACTATTATATCATTTTGGCATATTGGATTTCAAGCAAATCATTTTCAAGCAAAACATATTAAGCAAACATAACATTCATCAATAGCATATATATGTATCAAGTTTCATGCAACACAAAAAAATGAAACCTAGATACAAAACTACCCAACCCAAAAGAAAGTTTTACTCAACTCACCTATTCTATCTCCCCCTTTTTGTCAAACTATCAAAAATCGATCAACTTTTAATGATTTTGTGAATTGAAATTGGGAGATCGGATATAAGATTGGTTTGATGGGACGATTTTGGGCAGATGAGTAGATGGAGATATCATGATCGGGAGATGCTGCTTTATGAACTGAACCCGATTCGTATGGATCGAGTTCGGGCATAGGCCTCTTCTTGTGACGTCCGGAGGCGAGGTGATATTTGATGGTACGCAGTTCTCGATCCATGTGATCTTGTCGGGAATGCATATCAGTGATAGCATTCAGCACACCGGTCACTAGGCTAGTCATCCTATCTTCTTGCTGACCCATAGCTTCCAAGATCTCGTTTTTGAGGTTTTGAAGTGCAGCCATTTGATCTGAAGTAGGCGGCACGCGTTCGGGTGCAACGGATCCTTGAGGAGAATGTGATCCGTGTGATAGAGGAGATGCAGGCCGTTCAGGCGATGCCTCGGGAGCTTGCTCCCCCTCAGCTTGTGCATTGTCCTCTTGTTCTCGGACTGGCTCGCCAAGCTTCTCTCGGATGCGATCATCCCTAAACTGCTCCAAATTGATTTTCATGCGTTGGAGCAAAGCCTTGTTGATAGCGTTGGTCGTCTTGGGGACTTCAAATGGTTCCCCATCAATGTCGAGCTCAACCCGCTCAAAAATCTTGGTGATCCAAGATCCATAAGGTAACACGCCTCTCGGATTGTCTTTCCTGGATGCTAAGGCTTCTAGGAATAGTCTGGGAAGACTGATCTTGACTTTGTTCACTAATTTCCACAAGATCATTGCTTCTTGTGGATTCAATTGATTCCTTCCGCCTCCTTTTGGCAAAATACAGTGGGCGATTAATAGACGGATAACCCTGAGTCTGGGAGAAAGATCCATGTAATGTAGGAATTTGGTGCCTGCATGGTACTTGTTGCTTTTGGTTAACTCATTGTAGATCTTGTCCATAGTCAGATCCTTGGGAAGCCTCTCTTCATCAAAAGGTACTTGAAGAATATTTCCAATTCTTCTCAAGGCTTCATCTTGATCTGGATAGTTGTTACTCCCAAAATTTATTTCAGTGCCTTTGACATAAGTGCAAAACTTGGTGTTGTCCCATAAATAATAAAACTGTCTTGTGAGATCAGGATAGATCCGTTCATCGGATTTGAATAGTTGTATCCATCCTTGGAAATCCAACAACTCTTCTATGTCGAACTCATAGTCGTTGAGGAACTTGAAATCTATGATTTTAGGAATGAATACCTTTCGTTCATAGAAGTTTCTGTAGAAGCGACTATGCTGTAGCTCTGTCCTGAAATAAGTAGTGGGCATTTTTAGAACTTGCCCCTTCTTGATAGGAATCCTTGAAGAATACGAGCTTTCAGGTTGGCTTTCTGATCGTGGGGCTCTATCAGTTGACTGGGTTGTTGTCTGGAATCGAACCCGTCTACCTGTCGAGGTTGATGGTTCCTCTCTAACTCGTTTGGATGGAGTCCTTGCTCTTCTAGGAATATCTTCCTCTGTGGAAGATTGGGATGGCCTAGGCACTGGCCGTTGGCTTGGCTTTTTGACTGCTAGTTTAGGAGTTTTAGCTTTTGGAGCCATTGAAATTGGAGTTTTGGAGTTTGGAATCTGTGAGAGAAAAAGAAAATGGAGATTTGAAAGAACTTTGAGAGAGAGAGCTGAGAGAGTTGGGAGAGAACAAGAGAAAGAGAGAGACGGAGAGGGTCGCCGGAGGAGAGAGGAGTTGCCGGAAATGGAGGTTGTCAGAGAGAAAAGGGAAAAAACAGAGAGGATTTTGTCGCCGGAGGGGAAAAACAGAGAGGAGAAGGCGCGGGAAAATGAGAGAGAAGAAGAGAGAAAGGGAAGAAGAGATGCGGAAGTCGGACGGTCGCGCTCGCGGAGTCGACTTGCCCTAGGCGAAGTCGACTTCGGCCCCTCGGAGTCGACTTCGTTATTGAAGCGGAGTCGACTTCGCTCCTGTGGAGTCGACTTCGCTCCTGAAGCGGAGTCGACTTCACTTTCCCAAGTCGACTTGGCCGAGTCGACTTGGCTCCCATGGAGTCGACTTGACCCATCAGTTTTGCCTTTTCAAATTTTGGTTTCTTTGTTTTATTTTTCCTAATTTAGCTCTATCATCCCCATATCATTCCTAATTTTATAAAATGATTCTTTGGCTAATGGTTTGGTAAAGATATCAGCAATTTGGTCTTCTGTTTTTACATATTCTAGGCATACATCATGATTCTCAACATGCTCACGAATAAAGTGATGTCTTACATCAATATGTTTGGTTCTAGAATGCAAGACTGGATTTTTAGTCAAACAAATTGCACTTGTATTATCACATCTAATAGGAATATCAACATAATCAATACCATAGTCTTTCAACTGTTGTTTCATCCAAAGTAGTTGGGCACAACAACTACCGGCGGCTATGTACTCGGCTTCCGCAGTAGATAGTGCAACACTTGTTTGTTTTCTTGAATGCCATGAAACTAGCATATGTCCAAGAAATTGACAAGTTCCACTGGTACTTTTTCTATCTACTTTATATCCGGCAAAGTCTGCATCCGAATAGCCGATTAGATCAAAGGTTGACCCCTTTGGATACCATAGTCCAAGGTTTGTAGTTTTTATCAAATATTTAAAAATTCTTTTTACAGCAAGTAGGTGTGATTCTTTGGGACATGCTTGAAATCTAGAGCACATACAAACACTAAATAAGATATCGGGTCTAGAAGCAGTTAAATATAACAAGGATCCAATCATGCTTCTATAGAGCTTTTGATCGATACTTTTACCGTTTTCGTCCGTGTCGATCTTGATTGTAGAGCTCATTGGAGTGTTTGCCCCTTTGCTATTCTGCATTCCGAATCTCTTGAGCATTTCTTTGACATACTTGGACTGGTTCAAAAATATTCCTTCACTTTGTTGCTTGATTTGCAGTCCAAGGAAGAAATTTAATTCTCCCATCATGCTCATTTCGAATTCACTCTGCATTATCTTAGAAAACTCTTGACAAAGTTTTTCGTCAGTAGCACCAAATATTATGTCATCCACATAAATTTGTACAATCAAAATATTTTTATTTTTGTACTTAATGAACAAAGTAGTGTCTACTTTCCCTCTTTGAAACTCATGATCAATCAAGAAACTATTTAACCTTTCGTACCAAGCTCTTGGTGCTTGTTTTAGTCCATATAACGCTTTGGTTAATTTATAAACATACTTTGATTGATCCTTTTCTTCAAAACCAGGGGGTTGTTCAACATATACTTCTTCATTCAAATAACCATTCAAAAATGCGCTTTTTACATCCATTTGAAACAATTTGAAGTTCATATGAGAAGCAAATGCTAGTAGGATGCGTATGGCTTCTAATCTAGCCACGGGTGCATATGATTCTTCAAAATCAATTCCTTCTTCTTGGGAATACCCTTTGGCTACTAACCTTGCCTTGTTTCTAATTACAAGACCGCTTTCGTCTAATTTGTTCCTAAATACCCAATTTTCATCATTAAGAGCTTGTTCAATGGTGTTTGGTTCAATTTTTGATACAAACGCATATTGGCCATAAACGTTTTGTTTTGATCTTCTAGTTTTTACTCCTTCATATATGTTTCCAATAACTTGTTCAATTGGATGGGCATTTTTAAATTTTAAATCAGTTGGAGGTTTGTAAGAGTCATTACTTTCACTTACCTCTTCCTCCTCTGGATTTTCTGGCTTGAGCTCGAGTTCCTTTGGTTGTTCTTTGCCTTTCGTCTCATCTGCATCACTTAGTTCATTCTCCTTTCTCGGAGTTTGGTTAAATTCATCAAATACAACATGTATGGATTCTTCTACAACTTGATTTCGTTTATTGAATACTCTATATGCTTTGCTATTTGATGAATAACCAAGGAATATAGCCTCATCACTTTTGGCATCTAATTTTCCCAAATTGACTTTTCCATTGTTTAAAACATAACATGTACATCCAAAAACATGAAAATAAGATATGTTTGGTTTCCTTCCTTTCCAAAGTTCATATGGAGTCTTTTTCAAGATTGCTCGAATGGTAACACGATTCAAAACATGACAAGCTGTACTCACAGCTTCACCCCAAAATTTCTTGGATAGATTGTTCTCATTTAGCATAGTTCTAGCCATCTCTTGTATAGTTCTATTTTTCCTTTCAACTACTCCATTTTGTTGTGGAGTTCTTGGTGCAGAAAATGTGTGGTGAATTCCTTTTCCATTACAAAATTCTATGAATCGTTTGTTTTCGAATTCGCCACCATGATCGCTTCTTATGGTCACAATAGTACTCTGTTTTTCATTTTGCACCAAATTCACAAAAGTTGCAAACATAGAGAAGGCTTCATCTTTACTAGCTAAGAGAATTATCCAAGTGAATCTTGAAAAATCATCAACTATGACAAATACATATTTCTTTCCACCAATGGTTAGAATGTCGGATGGCCCGTATAGATCCATATGTAATAATTCAAGTGGCTTTGTGGTGGAAATTTCCTTTTTGGTAGAGAAAGGCATCTTGTGTTGTTTTGATAATTGACATGCCTTGCAAATTTTGTCTTTGTCATATTTCAACTTTGGTAATCCTTCTACCAAATTCTTTTTCCAAAGGGTCTTTATATTTCCCATGTTTACATGTCCAAGCCTTTTATGCCAAACCCATGGATCATTATCAATGGCCATAAGACATTGACCATTCAATTCATCAAGTGAAACCAAATAAACATTTCCATGTCGTTTACCACTAAACATGATATGTTCTCCATCAAATACATTACATATAGATGATTCAAACACAACTTTATATCCTTTATCACATAATTGGCTAATACTCATTAAATTGTGTTTGAGTCCTTCAACAAACAAAACATTTTCCATGCATGCATTTGAGGTACTAAGTATATTTCCTTTACCTTTAATTTTACCTTTTTCATTATTTCCAAAGGCAACCATTCCATCGTTGCAAGGCTTAAGTTTATGAAACAAACTTCTTTCACCGGTCATATGTCTTGAACAACCGCTATCCATGAACCATTCATTGTTTGCCTTTGCCTTAAAACATGTCTGAAAAAATAAGGAAATAAATCTTATCTTTTTGGTACCCATTTTATGGGTCCATTTGGGTTAGTAAGAGAATCTAATCTAAGTTGATCTAACTTTGAAAGCCCAAATCTTGTGTTTCTTGGAACCCAAACTAATTTAACACCATAGTCATATAGTTTCTTAAAATTACATTTGTAAGTTTTATGACCCATCTTATTGCAGAAATTACAAGCCAAAGGTAATCTTGGAGTAGGTCTCCAAGCATGCAAGGGTTCAGTCATTGGTCTTCTAGTCCACTTAAAATTTTTCTTTTGTGGCTTGTATATAGATGTATTTTTAGTTTGATTTTTCTCAAGTATTTGTTCATTTGATTTGCTACTTTCTCCTTGCTCAAATGTATGATACCCAAGACCTCTTTTATGTGTTTGGGTGGTCATATTCAGAAACATTTTAACATTTTCTCCTGGATTAGAGAACTTAGCTAATGATTCATTTAATGATTTGTTCTCCATTTTCAGCAATTCAGTTTCATCTTTCAATTTGACTAATCTTTCTGCAAGTTTACCATTTACAATTATTGTTGCATCACATTGTCTCTTCTTAATTGTAAACTTGCTTCCTAATTTCTTCATTTCTTCATATAATGAATCATATGCAGTTTGTAGTTCATCTAATTCAGTACATTTGAGGCATTCATGAGAGGAAGAATAACTTGAATTAGAAAGGGAGAGTTTGGAACTTACCTCTTCATTGCTTGTGTCTTTTGTTGAGGTAATTTGTTCTCCTTGCTCGATTTGTGCCATGCAGCAAATTCTTGCACATTCTTCCGCCTCTATGTCATCGGTTGAGAAGCTACTCGTCGTAGATTCTTCATCATTTACGTACATGCCTCTTCCTTTGTATTTCTGGAATCTTCTATTGTTCCCTCGATCCTTTCTTTGTTCTTTTGCCTTGTTTTCTTCGGGAGTTGGACATTGAGCCTGCATATGTCCCGAACCGCCGCATCGGTAGCACTTGGTTGATTCTTTCTTCTTCTCTTGGGGAGTTCTTTCTTTGAAGCTTCTGAAATTTTTGCCTTTCCTCACAAATTTTCTGAATCGTTTTGTGAGTAGAGCAATCTCGTTGTCATTTTGAGAAGAAGATGTGTCATCGGTGTCTTGTGCGGCTTTTAAGGCAATTGCTCTTTTGCCCCTGTGTTGATCTTCATTCCTTTTCTTAATTAGCTCATGTGACATAAGTGAGCTAATTAAGTTTTCAAGCTTCAGCGTGTTGAGGTCTTTGGCTTCTTCAATTGCAGTGATCTTTGGAGTCCATGATTCGGGTAGAGCTCTTAAAATCTTCATGACCTGCTCAGATTCAGATATTGCTTTTCCAAGACCTTTTAAAGCATTTGTAATCTTAGAGAATCTAGCAAACATTTCAGAAATATTTTCTGTTTCTAGCATTCTAAAGTTCTCTAGTTCTCCAATCAAAATATTCCTTCTCGTCCCTTGGACTTGAGAAGTTCCTTCGTAGATAGAGATTAGTGTATCCCATATCTCTTTGGCGGTTAAGCAAGAGGATACTCTATCATACTCGGAAGCAGTGAGAGCACAAAATAAGGAGTTCATAGCTTTGGCATTGCTCTTCACTATTCTTACTTCCTCATCGGTCCATTTGGAAGCTCGTTCATC
Organism: Annona cherimola; assembly: GCA_030490835.1. Lineage (NCBI taxonomy): Eukaryota > Viridiplantae > Streptophyta > Magnoliopsida > Magnoliales > Annonaceae > Annona > Annona cherimola. Next base: position 37,395,111 of record CM059972.1, read on the forward strand.
GGTAGGCAGTATTACTCCATCTTGGATAGCAATCCAAGAGTCCATATCGGTAGCCATGATGAGTTGCTTCATACGAAGCTTCCAATATCCAAAATTGTTCCCATCAAACAATGGTGGCCTTGTAAAGGATTGGCCTTCAGCAAATGCGGGAACGGAAGTAGATTGGGATGCCATTTCAATAAGATCTCTTTGATAAACTCAAAGACCTGCTCTGATACCACTTGTTGGTCCCGAGTTGATGGCCTAACCCAAGAGGGGAGGGGTGAATTGGGTTCTTTAAAATTTCTTCTGTAAACTTAAAAATCTTAATCCCTTGAAAAAGTTAATCCCCTTTTTAAGCGAATGGAGAGCAAATAAGATAAAGCAGTAAAAATAAGTAGAACACAAGATTTATAGTGGTTCGGGCAAACCTTCCCTACTCCACTCTTCCAAGCTCACACTCCGTTGTGACTTGGGTTCCACTATGTATTCCAAGAATACACTTAGAGTCACCGCTCTCTTCTAGATTCAAAGCTCTAGGGGGCATACACAACTAGAGCCACTTGCTCTCTTCTAGATTCAAAGCTCTAGGGGGCATATATATTCGCTTGCACAAGTAGGTGATGAGTCTCACTCCAATCACACCCTACTTTGCATACACTTGATCTTAGCTACTCAAGCTAAATCAAGATTTATACAACCAAATAAAGAAATGAATAAAAACTACACTTTACAGATTTGTGTAGGCAGTTTTGAGCTCGAGGAAGAAATCAGTAATAGCTTGAATGATGATTGTTGAAGCAACTTGCAGTTTGAAGCTCTTTCTTCCTTTGAAACACTCAAATATGGAGAAAAGATATTTGAAAGTCTTTCTTGCACTTCTTTTCTTTCTTTGATCTTTAGAGTAGTGTCTCTTTTTTTTTTTTCACGTTCATTTGAATGTCCTTTTATAGATTGAGGAAAATATGAACGTTGTAGAAGTAGTTGGCGTGCAATAAATGAACTTTAACGTTCGAAAATTTGACCGTTATACCCAAGTCGAAGATGGAGTCGACTTGGCTTGCGACTTGGTAACCCAAGTCGCATCTGGAGTCGACTTCGTCTGCGACTCCAGTTCCTCCAATATCCCAAGTCTGAGTTTTAGTCGACTTGGTTTCAGACTTCGACTCAAGTCGAATCTGAAGTCGACTTAGCCTGCGACTTGGCTCGGGTTTTGCTGAAGCTGCTTTGTTCTTCAAGATTCGGCTTGATCCTTGCAAAGCTTTTGAGCTGATAGAGTCCTTGCATGATATATGCTTGTTCCTCGCTTAGTCTTGGACTCACTTGGTCTCCATAACTTGGGTGTTGCCTTATTTGAATAAGCTTGAACATTTGCCTTGGCTTGATAGACTTGATTTGAACATTGAATATGAATCTTAGCTTTGATCTTCAAGAATCTTAATTTGTTTCTTTGTGAATGAACTTTTCATTTCATTTGGGTTTGAAAAAGTTCAGTATGATCCTTGGAATAAACTTGAAACTTTAATCTTCAAGTCTAAAATCCTCAAGTCGAAGTTGGAGTCGACCTTGTCTGCGACTTGACCCAAGTCGCACCTGGAGTCGACTTCGTTTGCGACTTGGGCAGCTTCGTGCCCCCAAAATCAACCCTGGACATTTTCTTTTGTTTGAAGTCGATGCTGGAGTCGACTTCGTCTGCGACTTGACTTCCCAAGTCGCAAGTGGAGTCGACTTGACCTGCGACTTCACCTGTTGCGCTTTTGGGATTCATTCTTAAGTCGATATTTGAGTCGACTTTGGGATCGACTTCACCCAAGTCGAAGTCCAAGTCGACTTGAAGATCGACTTGACCTCTTTGCTTTCCTTAAACATTTATCAAACCCATTAGTACCTTTTATATACTCAAATTAGTTCTTGTTAATCATCGAAACTCAAGATTTGGTCAATTTTTATTGTTTTAAACATTGTTTCCAACAGAAACGAACATAACGAAGTCGCAGGCGAAGTCGACTCCAGGTGCGACTTGGGCGAAGTCGCAGACGAGGTCGACTCCAACTTCGACTTGAGGAGTTCAGACTTGAAGATTGAAGTTTCAAGCTTATTCCAAGGATCCATTTGGACTTTATCAAATCCAAATAAGATGCAAAGTTCATTCTCAAATAGCAACTGAAGTTTCTTGAAGATCAAAAGCTAAGATTCATATTCAAAGTTCAAATCAAGTCTATCAAGTCCAAAGCTAATCTTCAAGCTTATTTCAAATGAAGCAATACCCAAAGTCATGAAGACCATTTTTACAAAGTTCAAGCCAGTTCAAGAAGATCAAGGTGTTTTTGCAAAAGACCACGCCAAGTCGCAACCCAAGTCGACTCCAAGATCGACTTGAGTTGAAGACTGAAGGCCAAGTTGACCCAGACTCGGACTTGGAAATCTGAAGAACTGGAGTCGCACACGAGGTCGACTCCAGGTGCGACTTGGAAGCCAAGTCGCAGGCCAAGTCGACTCCACATGCGACTTGGGTCACAACGGTCGGAATTTATTTGAATGTTGGCGCATTAAATGCGCGCCACCTACCCCCTAACGTTCGGATTCTCTCCAAAATTATAAATAGCATTCAAGGTGGACGAGGGAAGAAGCTGAGAATCATTAAGTGTGCTTAACTACTACATTCAAGAGCTAAAAGGAGATCAAGCCACTCAAAGAAGAAGAACTCTACTTCAAAGCCAACTCTTCAAGTTCTTCTCTGCGCCTAATTGTTGCTACACATCTGTAAAGTGTAGATTTCTTTGTTGTTTCATTTATTTGTGATTGAACTTGATCTAATTTGAGGAACTAGGATCAAGTGTATGCTAAGTAGTGTGTGATTGGAGTGAGACTCATCACCTACTTGAGCAGTGTGTTATATGCCCCCTAGAGCTAGAATCTAGAAGAGAGCAGTGGCTCTAATTGTATTGAGAGAATACAATAGTGGAACCTAAGTCACAAGGAGTGTGAGCTTGGAAGAGTGGAGTAGGGAGGTTGCCCGAACCACTATAAAAATCTTGTGTGTTTGATTTATTTATCTGCTTTCTACATTATATTGCTTTCCATTTCGATTCTTCATTAAGGGGACTAGATTAATCCGGGGTTAAGTTTCTGTTTAAGTTATAAATTTTAAATACCCAATTCACCCCTCCCCTCTTGGGTTTTGCCATTAACTCGAGACCAACATGATGTTCTTTAACTGCCCAACATTCTGCCCCATAAATCAAAGCAGGTCTAATCACAATCTTATAAAAATTTTCTTTTAATTTAATTGGAACTCGACGGTCATATAAAATTTTTGACGCACTTCTCCATTTCTTCCATCCCGCTTGAATTCTATGTATTATATCTTTCTCAATTTCCCCGTTCTCTTGAACTATTGATCCTAAGTACCAAAAGTGATTAGTTCTTGTTACTACTTGATCTAAAATTTTAATTGGTTCCTCATCCGAGTTCTCATTATTATTAAAATTGCATTTCATATATTCAGTTTTTGTGTGATTAATTCTAAAACCATTAGACTCTAAAGCATCTACCCACCTATTCAATTTTAAATTTAGTCCTTTAGTTTCATCTATTAAAACAATGTCATCTGCAACCATTTAAAAAATCTTAACCCAAATTATTTATAACATATTTATTAAAGGATTTCATTCACATGCTCTTTGGAGCATTAAGGCTCCACGCTCTTAGCTATTTACAATCGTTCGTTTGACCGGGTGAAGTTAGAGCAATTGGATTAAGTAACAAAGTTGAGGCATGGACATTTATATGTAGGTCCTATAATACCCGGACCCAAGTAGGGCTCATATAAGTGCATTTAAACTATAATTATGATTTATGTATGAATTGGTTGATTTATGGATGATTTTTATGAATTGATGAATTTTTGCAATTAGGGTTATGATAAAAAATGGTGATTAAGATTAATCGCCATAGCCCAATGTGAGTCAATATGACTAAAGGGGCTTAATGAGGATTAGAAAATGCTAATGTTTCATGAATAATTATTTTAATTATCATGATTTAATTTATGAAAATTGAAATGAGAATTATGGAATTAAGTTGGAAAATGTAGAAAATTCATAACTAAAAGCCTATAAGGCAGATTGAGATGAAATTTGAAAGAGAAGCTCATGACTTTGGGCTCAACCTTATGGATGGATTGGATTAAGAAAAATGTGATAGGATTAAGATGATAATTATTTATTTTCATCTCACACTCAAAAGATAATTTCAAAGGATCATAACTTGATGTAGAAAAGTCGTATTAAGACGAAACTTGAAACGGGTGTATAAAATTATGAGATTAATGCTATGGAAGGATTAGATTAAGCTAATTTACCATAACATTTATGTGAAAGCAAGTGGATTAAATGCATTATTTAATGACATATATTAGGTGTCAAAGGGAGGCAATTCCAAGGGATTTTATGAATGATCAAAAAGGCTAAAATTCATGAAAAATCAAGAGCTTAAATGCTTGGTTTTAAATGGCTATGGTGTAGCTTAATGAGGCATAGAAGTGGTGTCAAGCAAGGGGGACGCCCAAGGAGGATAATGCATGAATTTTTGGATTTTTTAAAATTGCTAAATATGCATCTAAGTAGCTAAACACCTAGGGTAAGTAATGGAGCATTAAAATAGGTGGAATTTTGAGGCACAAAATGCCAAAATGGGCTGTTACATTGGGACGTTCTAAGTGGACAACAACATGGTCCATAAATGAGCTTGATTTGATGATTTTTGGTAAATGGTAAATGCATATTTTACTTGGATATAAATTAGCCATGTCATCAAGGGATAAGTAAGCATTGATTTACCTTATCTAAAGATGTGGCAAGTGGGCCCCACAAGATGGAAAAAATTATAAAATGGGGCACCCATATGGAATGTCCGCTTTTGGGAAACTCAAGAGGAGAAAATTTTCTAAGGAGCAGCCCTTGGACGTGCCCAATCTAGCAAGGAAGAAGGCAGAAAAAGGAAGAAAAAGAAGAAGAAAAAAGAGGAAAAGAAGGATGGAAAGAAGGGAATCCAAGTTGGGAAAGTTTGGAATCAAAGTTGCTTAGATTCAAGTAAGTATACCTTGAGTTTTGGATTCTCTTAACCAAGTTTTCTTTCCTCAAATTATAAGCCATGAATATGGTTCATAATGAACCTTTAAAAGATGAGTTATGTTGCACTTAATTAGGGTGTTGAATGATATTTGAATGGTGTGAATGAAATCAAGGATTCAAGAGGGTTAAAGGGGATGTTAGGGTTGATTTTTTAGATGAAATCTATCTTGAAAATTTTAAAACCCTAAACTAAGTTGATGTTTGGTTTAAGCATGATAATTAGGACATGATTCATGTTCTTATGGGTTACACATGTTGATTTGGTTATATGTTAACGATTTTAGCAAAAATGGAACTTAGGGTTTCATGTATTACCTGATTTTTCCATTTTTATGTTAAATATAATGCAAAGAGGAGCTTAAGTGGTTTATGTATGAATTTTAGGGTAAAGTACCCTAAATTAAGGACCTTTTGGATGTCCTATATGGGCTGGAAAGGAAAAGTCCTAAATCTGATTTTTAGGGTACATATATGGGAACGTCCAAACGGGGCCCAAAATTGGTACCTTACGTGTGTATTGCGTTGCTGATTTGTACATGATTAATTCATGAATTTTTTAGTGAGTAAAATAACCTAGGATTAAAGTACTTTGGACGTCTAAAATGACTTGGAAAGGTTTTCCCTAAATCTAATTTTTTGAGGCATATACATAAGGACGTCAAAACGGCCCTACATGCTTGAGATGTTGCTGTTTTGGGAGCAACTAAATTATGAATTTTTAATATGTGATAATATCCTAAATTTGGGTTAAGAAAATCATGATTAATTTCTAAAATTTATGAATTCTAAATCTGTTTTGATTTAAGTATCAAAAAAGGCGTTGAAAGGATGAAAAACGGGTCCTAACGTTGCTGTTTTAGAACCCAATGGTCAATGGATTAAAATTCCATAATTAAACCCTAAATTATATGTTAATTAAGGGGTTTAATCATGCTGAATTAGGACACAAGTTGCTGTGTTGAAAATTTTTAAGAAACACATAAGTTATGTGTTGTAAGTTGAGTGTATGTGAAAGGCTAAGTATGGATATGTGAAAAATGACTTATATGAATTGCTAAAATGCATGATTATGTTACTGTTTTAATGATTAATATAATCTCAAAATTTAAGATTTAGTTATGAAGCCTAAGACGTTGACTATATGCTTAAAAGGAGCATCGACATAGGAAAAATGAAAAAATAGATGAAAAATGTTAAATGGGCACATGATGATTAATGAATGATTATAATGTCTTTACCTTACATATGGGTTTAAAACATAATATGGAATGGATGGTATGATGCACAAGTGTATGTTATGTATGTGTACCTGACTTGAAATTCAAGGTTGTTATGTGTGAAATGGATTATGCGTTGGAAAACTAAATAAATGCAAGCAAATGAATTTTTTATGAATGCAATGCCATTCTTATATGTAGGCAAAGGCAAGGAGAAGATTGACCCGAAAAGCTAAGTCAAAGAGGTAAGCAAGCGTTTTTCTAAATGCTTCTTGTTTTATCAAAATATGATAAAATGATTGCTAAAGTTGTTTTAAATATTTGAATCATTTTACAATTAATTAATGAGATTATTTCTAAGTTATTTAAGGATAGTCATTCCTTAGCTCAATATGTGTTGAAATGCTATTTCAATTATGATAAATGTTTTATGCTATGCTTATCAAATATTGATGGAAAAATTGATGTTTTAAGAAGTTATGAGTGAAAAATCATGCTAGCATGTCAAAAAGAATGTTTATGAAAGATTTATGTGCACAAAGCATGATGTGACACCCCAGCCTGAGTGTCACAACCTTACTCCAAGATATATCGATTGGTAAACGTGATTAAGATTGTTGCCTTGTCACGCGGCGGGCTATTTGGATATTTATCCACTTTATCTCAACTCCTTAGGAGTTTAACCATTTTTAAACATTCCATTTCCATTCATATGCCTTTTTAGGTCATTTAATCAATTTGGCATACAAATCGGATATCATAATTTTCACACTTAGTCATATCATGATCAATCACACCTTACCATTTGACCATAAAATTTTTTTCACTATTTATAGTCAAAATCACCACATAGTCATAAACAACACATAATCCTTATACAACATTCAAACATCAATAATGTCATCAAAATACAACCATACAATATATAAAGTTCAATCACAGGAACTAGTAGAAATTTATTTTTCCTTGAATCTCTACTTGTGCTCCTTGCATGGTTCTCTCCTTCACCTGTCTTTAGGATTTGAAAAATAAAACTGTGAGTCGAAACTCAATAAGCAAACTATATTGTTTTCAGGAAATACATTTTTATTGAAAATAACTTGGAAAGATACATTATACCCACTCGAGGGTATATCTTAAAACATGCTTCTCATACCCATCCAGGGTATATTATAAACAATGCAATCCATCATTTAAAATCATGACATTCTTTTGGATAGAAGCTAGCTACGCAACCATCCATTCTCATCTTCTCTCCCATTCCATGGAGGCGCCGCTGGCCCTCGGCCTCTCTTAGCGACTTAGCCGCACCAAAGGGGGACATTCGGTCCACTTATACCTTTGAGGTGGACCTCATACTTTGTGCACATGCATCTTTCATAAACATGAATTTTGACATGCTAGCATGATTTTTTAACCATAAACTCATGATTCTTCAATTGACATAAGTTCTTGAAAAGCAGTAAACAATTCATTTATTTCATTAGAAATAATATTTCAATACACATTTAAATAAGGAATGGTCATCCTTAAACAACTTAGAAAGAATTGAAATCATTTATTTGCTGTGAAACCCCGATCTTAGACACGTGTATAAAACCCTAGGGTTGTAAACCCTAGGTAATATATTAATAAAATATATATTCATGAGTATGAAAATATGTGGGAATAGAGGTTAAAATAATTAATTATGAAATTCGTATGAATAGTGAAACGTGAATAGTAAACGTGGGATTAAGGAATATATTAAGTTAATCACTTTGGATTAACTTAATCATGAACTTTTTGGATTAAAATAATAATTTTTGGATTTTTTTGGATTTTTATGAAGAAAATGAAGAAAAATTCATATCTTGCAATCCGGATGTCGGATTTAGATAAAATTTTTTATGGATGGCCAAAATATGATGATGAACATGATGAGTGGTCCAAGATTGATCAAAAATAACAAATCAAGGGTCAAGATGAAACGTCAAAAGGAGATCAAAAAGTAGCTTAATTTTCCATTAATGCTACTTTTGACTTTTTATTAAATTAAATAATTAAAAAAATAATAAATAATAAATGAACAGCAGAAATTGCAGGGGGTTGGTTTTGACCAAATCAATGGTCCATGATCATCATCATCCAAAATCAACGGTTATGATTTATTTAGCATAAATTAAATAATTTTAAAAATAAAAAAAAATAAAAAATAGGGCTGCATTGGGTGGGTTGGAGCAGGCATAGGGTGGCTGCTCTTGGCTCAATGCACCTTTTTAAATTATAAAAAGGTACATTTTATAATTTAATACCTCAACCAAGGGGGGGTAAATTCCAATTTGATGAAAAATCAAAAAGTATAAATAGGGGGCAGGGGTGAACGTCCAAGGCACTTCATCCCAGCTCCATTTGAGCATTTTTACCCCCACCACGTTTTAACCTTGAGGAGAAAGAAGAGGAGAAAGTTAGAGAGAAAAAGTGTGAGAAAAAGAGGGATATCTCCATGTTGGGTAAATGATTTCTTCCCAAATTTCTTTTGGGTGTAAAGTAGGGTAAAACCATGCTTAGATAATGCCTAAGCATGAGAAAATAAGTAAAGTTATAATGCTTAATTGAAATTATGCCGAAACATCAAAAATTTGGAGCAAAGATAGAGTATTCGGAATGAATAGGATGTTGGAATAATGATATATTAATTTCATGATTTTTGGAATTAAGGATTATCCTTAAGTGGATTTATATTGATTTTTAGTATATGGAGAAAATGATTTATTTAGCCAAGTAAATGATGATAAATTAAAAATGTATGAAATTTTCCATGATATACTAAGCATAATCTATGTCATGGTATTTTTTATTTTTGGGAAAAATATCAATTTTTGGAACCCATGAACAGTAACCCACGTCGCTGTGAACAGTAATCTCGGGTGAACAGTAACGTGAACAACACCCATGAACAGTGATGATGAATAGTACTTGCTATAGTAAACGTAAACAGTGATCATGAACACTAACTATGAACAGTGAACAGCGTGATTTTGGGAAAAATTGAGATTTATTTTTATATTTTATGAGAATATATGGATGGAATTTTTAAAGGAATTTATGGATAAAAAAATCCATATAAGAAGACAATGACCAAATATCTTTATAAGATTAACCTATAAAGAAATGAGGTAATGAATGACTATAAAGCATGCATGGGAAGCAATCTAAGACATGAAATGGATGGATAAAATATCCAATTTCCTTGTATAGGAAGAGAAAAGGAGAAGATTAAGGACACGGACTGAGAAGGTAAGCAAGCACAACTTTTGAAAATATGTTTTATTCTCAAGTATTTAAGAAATATGTTTAAGGGTGGTCATTCCTATAATATTTTGAAATGATGAATGTGTTGGAAGCATGTGGAAAATTAGCCAAGTCTATGTTTTGATGATTAACAAATCAATTTGAGTAAGTTTTGGTTACTAACATGTTTGTGAAGATGATTAAAGGATATACAAATGAAGAAAATGAAGCATGACAGGTTAAGTCGATTTCCAAGTCGACTTAGGCATCGACTTAGGCCAAGTTGATTCCCAAGTCGACTCCAGCAGTGACTTCAAGTGACATTTTTCGTCCAACGTTGAAATCGGGGAGCAAAGCTACCGAAGTCGCAAACGAAGTCGACTCCACATGCGACTTGGGTTAAGTCGCAGACCAAGTCGACTCCAGCATCGACTTCAACCATGATTTTCTGTCTAGAGTTGAAATCGAGAACGAGAGCTGCCGAAGTCGCATCCCAAGTCGACTCCACATGCGACTTGGGTGAAGTCGCAGACCAAGTCGACTCCAGCTTTGACTTCAGTGCAGAACTTGCAGAACAAGTCGACTCAATGCTAGACTCGAGTGAAGATGAAGGCCAAGTCGACTCAAACACTCGACTTGGATCAAATGAAGACCAAAGCAAGCAGGGTTGCATGAATCCATCATGATTGGATTATGAAAATATACTCGGACATCTTCCATGCATTCCAAGACTCAAGACTCAAGACATGGAATCAAATGTTTTTCTTTTAAGATAGAAGAATCATAAAGAGTTTTAAGTAGTATAAAATGGTGGAAGAACAATCAAACATGAAGAAATTCAAGCAAGCGAGTCATTCCAAAGAATTTCAAGTTCAACTAGCAAGCTGAGGAAGTGAAGTCGCACCCGAAGTCGATTTCACCTGCGACTTGGGTCAAGTCAAGGACCAAGTCGACCTAGACTGGAATTTGAAGAAGTTACGGACAGTTGAAGTCGCACCCGAAGTCGACTCCACCTGCGACTTGGGTCGCAACGGTCAGAAAATTTTCGAACGTTGGCGCATTAAATGCGCGCCACCTACTTCCAAACGTTCGGATTCCTTCAATATTTATAAAAGACATTCAATATGAACGTGGAGGATAGCTGAGAATTCATTGATTGAGAACAACTCCCATCTCTAAGAGTATTAAGTGATCAAGTCATCATATAGAAGAAGAACTCTGCTTTCAAACTGCCAAAAGCTGCTTGCTGAATCATTAATACTGCTGTAGAAGTTCTTCTCTGCGCGAAATCTGCCTCTACATATCAGTAACGTGTAGAAACTTTCTTTTACTTTTTCTTGTTGTATTGAACTTGATTTAGTTTGGGTAACTAAGATCAAGTGTAAGCAAAGTAGTGTGTCATTGGAGTGGAACTCGTCACCTACTTGTGCTGTGAATTGTTGATGCCCCCTAGAGCTGGAATCTAGAAGAGAGCAGTGACTCTAGTTGTATTTGTGAAATATATAGTGGAACCCAAGTCACAAGAGGTGTGAGTTTGGAAGAGTGGAGTAGGGAAGGTTGCCCGAACCACTATAAAATCTTGCTTGTTCATTTTTATTTCTGGTCTCATCACTATATTGCTTTCCATTTGTTTCTTCATAAAGGGGACTAGATTAATCCGGGATAAAATTTCTGTTTAAGTTGAAAAATTTTAAATACCCAATTCACCCCTCCCCTCTTGGGTAATTGCCATTAACTCGGGACCAACAACATGTTTATGAGTTTTTATAAAAAGTCATGTCGGCATATTGATGTCATGTGATGTTCATGGACATGTGTACATGTATGATGTATAATGAAGAGGCTTTGGTGGAAGTAGAAAGCGGATCAGAGGGTCCCCCCTTCACTATTGCCGAGTCGTATGGGCTGTGTGCCGACGCCGTTCTCCCCAGAGGTGGAGGCAAATGAATGTTATGTGTGAATAAATGCATTGCATTTTCATACATGGATTGAAGAGGAAAGCATGGATTTAAAACGATGTTTTAAAGGGATGATGCAAATAATTCTCTACATGAGAATGACAAGTCACCTAGTGTAAGAGGTATATAATGCCGGAGATATCAAAAGTCATGCATGTAGGAACCATGTAGGAGTCAAGAGGAAGAGAGGTTCCCCTTGATGAGGCCAATTCGGAGACAGTCGGCGTATTGGACCATGCTATGTGAGATGTTCCCTGGGCTAGTGTACCTGCACACGAAGGTTTATGTCAGAAATGGAAAGGAAGCATTTGCACATCCAATGTTTTTGAAATGATTTTTATGAAAAGGTTTCTATTCCATTGGTAGTTGATCACTTGGTAAGTGTCTTCTATTAAATGGAGAGAAATGCATTTAAATGAAATAAAAATGCTTGCTTATTGAGTTTCGACTCATGTTTTATTTTTTCAACCTCTGACAGGTGTAGGGAAAGTCAAGAGATGAAGAACATGTGTTACTAAAGGAAAAGAAAAATCTACAAAGGTTAGTAGATTTTTGTATGAATAAATGCCCTAATGGGATATGGTGAAAAAGACATTGGTTGTATGAAATTATGAAGTGATGAATAATATGAGAAGTTGATGATTTATGATGATATGGATAAGTCCATTATGAATGATGATGAGTGTATGTTTATATGAGAAAAGAAAAAGAAAGAAAAAAATTGTACGAGATCCAATTAAGAACTCGCCACGTGATCAGGGCAACAATCCTGAGTCACATTTACCAATCGACAAGATCCCGGAGTAAGGACTATGTGGACGCCGCGGTTCGGGGTGCCACATTTACTAACTCACTTAAACTGTCAGAATATCATTGATAATCATTTTATCACATTTGATAAAACAAAAATATTTAGAAAACTGCTTGCTTACCTTGCTTGCTTAGCTTTCCGCCTCGTTTATCTCTTTGCCTTTGCTTACACATAAACATGGCATTGCATTCATAACAATCCATTTTCTTGCACTCACTTAGTTTTCCAATCCCAAAATCCATATCATATATAATCAACTTGGTTTTTCAAGTCGATCATACATACACAACATGCACTTGTACATTACATCATTCATTCCATATTGTATTTTAGTCTCATATTTAGGGTAAACACATAACATTCATTCATAATTCATCATTTGAGAATTTATATATCTCATTAACCATTTTTCATATATTTTCCCTTTTTCCTAAGTCAATGCTCATTCTAAGCATATAAGTGACGTTTTAAGCTTCATAAATAAAACTCAAAAATTTAGATAATTAATCCTCCTTCATACAGCAATATCCTCATGTATTTTATCACATATTCATGCCTTACTCCGTAATCCCACTGGTAGATACTTTTTGTTGAATTCCTCTACAAACGTCTACCACGTCACCTCCTCCGGGTGTGGCATAGTAATCAGCATTGTTTCCCACCACTCATGTGCATCTTTCACCAACAGATGATTGGCACATAGTACTTTTTGTCTGTCATTGCACAAAGATATCCTAAACAATTTTCTTATCTCCGTCATCCACTGTTCAGCTTAGACAGGGTCGGGTTTTCCTGAGAATTTAGGAGGCCGTTGTAAAAGGAATGTATTTATTTACCTCCTATCTGCTTCCATTAACTGATTATCATCTATTATAGGCGCTGTAGGTGGAACTGGGTTAGCCGTAGGAATGAGTCCTTCCTTTTCAACACTTCCTAGTTGAGCCTATTGGGTCCTCTCCCATAAGCCTTGTATTATGTCTCCGGCTTGGGTTGCCCAATCACGCGTAGCTTGTTACATAGCTTCTTTCACTGCTGAAGCTACTCTTTCCTCAATCATTTGAGCTTGACTTTGCTCTGACTCTCTAATTGGTTATAGGCTTTCATCTACCATTCTTTGTTGATTTTTCAGGTTTTGCCCTTGTAATCCAGGCCTACCTCTTTTTGGCCTACTGGATTCACCAACTTCATGTTGGCTAGGAACTTCAGTAGCCACTTCTTTTCCTTTATTCTTTCTAACCCTTGACCTAGTATCAACCATGGTGTTCTTTCTGAATATTTAAAAACACATAACTTTTATTCATGGTTAGGGTTAGGTCATCATAAACACATTTCATCATTCATCAATCATACACATTCATATTCACATGCATTCATTTCATGCATTCAAAATCCTTAGATATAGTTATATCATCATAACTAATCATATCATGCTCATTATTAAAGCATCTCATTCATATTCATAACCTTAGCATCTCAACATGCCACATCATAGATACATACATGTCATATCACACATATACGTACATTTCATAAACCACATCATAATTATACAATCATGTGTGTCACACATAAAACCATCATCAAAGTTTCATCAAACCATAATTATACAGACTTTTCATAAAAATTCATAAAATTCATAAAATTCAAACTATCTTCTACCGGGACCCCTCCTTATATAACACCTACGACTAGGCGGAATCTTAGTGGGTTCATCAATAATCGTGCTCGTGTCTGACCATGCTGGGACTTCTTCCTCCCTACCGTCAAAACTATCACTATCATCATCTTCTTCATCAACTTCCTCATCATCAATTTCACCCTCCTCCTCCTATATCTCAGGAGCAAGGTACTCCATTAGGTCCTCATCGTCATTATCACTAGCATTATTGTTTTCATTACCTGTGTTAAGTCGGATAGATTCCCCACCCTGTCCAGCTATGTGGATAACGATCTCATTAAGACTTGGAGCGGCGAGTGTTTCTAAAATTACCTGAGCTCGGTGTTCCTCTATCATAATAGCTACCTCTTTTTCCCTCTAATTGATATTTTCCCAACTCACCCCGTGCCTGAACTGCACCAGTCCGCACTCAAACCTATACCACGGACCATCATCAAGGGGTATGGGTGCTGGAATCTGATCCCAAAATTTCTAGAGATCCTGAGGGTACATCAAATCAGATGTAACATGTAAGTCTATTTTGTGAGACACCGCAATATTCTCTATCTTTGGAACATGGCTCGTAGGCCCTTCTGCATTTGGCCTCTGAGGATAAGGGTTAATAATGTAATCTCCTTGACTCTGAGTCAAAGATCGCCTAAGAGGAAAATCAGGAGGTAATGATGGAAAATACATAGAATTCCACCATCTATTAACATTTTCATCTATCATTCTTTTCTGCGCTTCCTCCTCCTTCCTAAGCTCTTCTTCACTAATAGCATTTTTCCCTTGGTTAACCATCTACAATTCAAACATAGCAAGTCAGCTATATTCACACATCATAATCCAATCATCATAGACAAATCATCATAGAATAGATTGTCTAATCACATACTTATCATCATATCATATAGCTTATCATCTAAGCACATAGATTTCATCTCATCTCATAGCTATCATCTCACATAGATATAGCTTATCATCATATCACATACTATCATCTTACATAGACATAGCTTATGATGATATCTTTAAATTTTCACACTTTGAGAATTTTCCTCGCCGTTTTACCAATCCATGCTCTGATACCAACCTCTGTGGCGCCCCAGCCCGAGCGTCACAACCTTACTCCATGATCATCGATTGGTAAGCATAATCAGGATTGTTACCCTGTCACTTGGCGAGCTCTTTGGATATTTATCCCTTTTATCTTAACTCCTTAAGAGTATAATCATTTTTAAACATTCCATTAGATATGCTCTCATAATTTTCCATTTCTTAACAATTTCATGATAAATCATTTTCAATAATTGACCATAAATTTTTTTCGCTATTTATAGTCATAATCATCATAAGTCATAAACATAATAAAATCCTTACACAACATTCAGACATCAATAATGTCATTAACATATAACCATACAAATCACAGAGTTCTATCACATGAACTTGTAGAAAATCATTTTTTCCTTAAATCTCCACCTGTGCTCATTGCATGGTTCTCTCCTTCACCTATCTTTAGGATTTGAAAAACAAAACTGTGAGTCAAAACTTAAAAAGCAAGCTATAAGGTTTTCAGGCAATTCATTTTCAAGGCAAATTATATAAACGCATTTCTCTCCATTCGATTGAAGGCACTTAGCAAGTGATCAACTACCAATGGAGTAGAAACCTTTTCATAAACCATTCATGGAAAGTCACATTATACCCTCTCGAGAATATATCTTAAAATATGCTTCTCATACCCATTCAGAGTATTTTATAAACAATACAATGCATCATTTAAAATCATGACATTTCTTTGGATAGAAGCTAACTAGACAACCATCCATTTTCATCCTCTCTCCCATTCCAAGGAAGCATCGCCAGGCCTCAGCCTCTCTTAGCGACTTAGCCACACCAAATGGGGACATTCGGTCCGCTTACTCCTTTGAGGTGGACCTCATGCTTTTGTGCAAATTCTTTGTTTCATAAACATAAACTTGACATGCTAGCATGATTTTTCATTTATAAATCATGAATTCATCATTTAACATAAGTACTTGAAAAACAGTAAGCAATTCATTTATTTCAATAGAAATAACATTTCAATACTCATTTAGACAAGGAATGACCATCCTTAAACAACTTATAAAGAATCAAATCATTCATTTGCTAACTCATTTAAACAGTTAGAACATCATTGATAAGCATTTTATCATATTTGATAAAACAAAATATTTTAGAAAACTGCTTGCTTACCTTTCTTGCTTAGTTTTCCACCTCATTAACTTCTTTGCTTTGCCTATACATACACATAACATTGCATTCATATCAAGCCATTTTCTTGCATACACATAGTTTTCCAATCTCATAATCCATATCATACATAATCAACTTGGATTTTCAAGTCGATCATACATACATGATAGACACTTGTGCATCATAACATTCATTCCATATTGTGTTTTAGTCCCATATTTAGGGTAAACACATAGTATACATTCATATCTCAACATATAGGGATTTATATCTCCCATTAACCATTTGCATGCATTTTCCTTTTTTCCTACGTCAATGCTTATTCTGAGCATATAAATGACGTTTTATGCTTCATAAATAAATCTCAAATATTGAGATAATTAATCATCATTCATACAGAAATATCCTCATGTATTTTATCACATATTCATGCATATTTTTCATTTTAGCAAGTTCACATATGCCACATATCATCCATTCACACATATGCTCCATATATGTTCAACATACAACACATATATTATGCGTTTCTTAAATTTTCTTAACACAAAAACTTACACCCATTTTCATCATCATTAAACCCCTTAATTAAAATATACTTTAGGGTTTAATTTCGGATTTTTAATCCATTTATCACTGATTTCCAAAACAGCCATTTTAAGACTCATGTTTCATCATTTCAACGCCCCTTTCATGACTTAAATCATAAATCATAACAGATTTTTAAGTTATAATTTCCAGAAAATAAACATGTTTTTTATCCAAAATTTAGGGTATTATCACGTATTTAAAATCCATAATTCATTAGCTTCCACAACAGAAACATTTTCATTCATATATGGCATCCATTTGACCCGTTTTGACGTGTCCAAACATATACCCATAAAAAATCAGATTTATGGCTAATATTTTCAAACCCTTTTGGACACTCAAAGTAACTTAAACATATATTATTTTACCCACCATAACATTCATAAATCATTTCATTACAATCAGCAACAAAAATCATACGAAAAGCACCCGTTTTGGCCCCCATTTGGACGTCCCACATGCATACCCTAAAAAAATCAGATTTAGGGCAAAGTCATCCAGCCCACTTATGCCATCCAAAGGGTCCTTAATTTAGGATATTTTACCCTACAATTCATCCATAAACAATTTAAGCACTTCCTTTTATCATTTTTAACCCAAAATAGAAAAATCGGGTCTTTCTTGAAACTTAGGGTTTCATATTTGCTAAAATCATTAACGAATGCTTAAATCATCATATGTAATTCAAAAGAACATGAATTACATTCAAATAAACATGCTTAAATCATACAGCAACTTTGGTTTAGGGTTTTGAGATTTTCCAAGTTAGCTTTCATCTCCAAATCCAACTTAAACTTCTATTTTCACTCTCTTGAACTCTTGATCTTATTTAAATCTTTAAAAAATCACTCAATACCCATATTAAGGCATCATAAATCAGCCTTTAATAGTTATTTATGAACTATATTCATGGCTCATGAATTGAGAGAGAAAAACTTAATTTAGGTGATTCAAAACATAGATTTCACTTACTTGAATCAACCCTAACTTGAATCCAACTTGAGTTGCTTGGTTGCTCTTCTTTCTTTCCTCATTTTTCTTCCTATTTTTCTTCTCATTTTATCCTTTCCCCTTGCTTGTTTGGACATGCCTTGGGTTTGCTCAAGACTTAGCAATTTTGGGAAATTTCCTCCCCCTTTCTCTTCATATTCACGTTCTAAGCCGTATCTCCTTTTTATGATTTTTTTAACCAGATAGTGGGACCCATTTGCCACATTTCATGAGGGTAATTTAATTATACCTTATCCATTTATGACATGATATTTTTATAACCAAGTAAAATTTGCACAAAAATCCACAAAATCAATGCATTTAAGCATTGCATTAATGTCCATTGGTAAACGTCCCCTTTTTAGCTAGCTTTTGACATTTTCATGCCAAATTTTCCACTTATTTAAGTGTTCATTTACTTCCCTTAGGTATTAGGCAGCTTATACCTATTTTTTAGGATTTTAAAAAATCACGTTTCATGTCCATATTGCCCTTGGATGTCCCCTTGCATGCCACATAATCTATACTCCATTTGAGCTAGATATTAGGCAATTAACCATGGAATTTAATCCTTGAATTTTCCATGTATTTGACCATTAAAAAATACTTTAAAATCCAGCTCAATCCATTCAAAAATTAACACCTTGCATAGCATTTAAACATGTCATTTTCTCAAATGCTTTTATTAAATGCTATGGTAGTCTAGGGTACACAAAGTCAATGATAGGTACCTTTTTCTAATTAAATAATTTTCCATGATAATTATATTAATCAAATCCACTCATTTCATAGATTTCATAATTTTATTCCATCGTTTCAAATTTCATCTCAAACCGACGTTTCTACGTCAAGTTATGAACCTTTGAAAATATCCTTAGAGTGTGAGATTAAAAATAAATAATTATCACCTTAATCTCATCACTTGTGCCTTAATACAATCCATACATAAGTTTGAGCCCAAAATTATGAGCTTTCCTTTAAATTTCATCTCATTTCGCCTTACAGGCGTAAAGTTATGAATTTTCTATGATTTTCATGATAACTCCATAATTTTCATTTTAATCTCTATTAATTAAATCATGGAAATTAAAATAAATATTCATGACACATTAGCACTTGCTAATCCTCCTTAAGCCTCTTTAGTCATCTTGACTCATATCGGGCTTCGGCGATTAATCATAATCACCATTCTTAATTGCAAACCCTAATTGCAAAATTCATAAATTCATGAAAATCATCCAAAAATCAATCAATTCATACATAAATCATAATTACACCTTAGATGCAATTATACGAGTCCTACTTGGGTTTGGGTATTACAATCACCCTTGGTTGACACCTCATATGGAGCATTAACTCAAGCCATTAAGCCACTTATTTTTTCATAAATACTTGTTGCTTTTTGGTACACAAGTCAAAGACACTTTGTCCTTTTGTGATTAAGCATGTCTTCATGATAATTAGCTTAATCCAACCTTTTCATAATATTCATTATATAGTTTTATCCGTTCATGTCAAATTTCATCTCAAAATAACTTTTCTATCTCAAGTTATAGTCATTTGAAATTAACTTTTGAATTTGGGATAAAAATAAATAATTATCATCCTAATCTCATCACAATTTCCTTAATCCAATCCATCCATAATATTGGGCACAAAATCATGTGCTTATCTTTCAAATTTCATCTCAATCCGCCTCATAGGTGTTAGGTTATGAATTTTCTAGCATTTTTCACTTTAATTCCATATTTATCATTCTAATTTCCATTAATCGAATCATGATAATTAAAATAATTATTCATGACACACTAACATTCTCCATTCCTTGTTAAGCCACTTTACTCATATTGACTAACATTGAGCTATGATGATTAATTCTTAATCACCATTCTTAATAATAACCCTAATTGCAAAATATTATTAAATCATAAAATCATTCATAAATCAGTCAAATCATACATGAATCATAACTACATATCAAATGCATCTATATGAACCCTATTTGGGTTTGGGAATCACATTTGGTTTTGTCAATTATCAAAAGGAGGAAATTTTTGTGAACTCAATTAGCAAATCAAGACAAATACATGGTTTGATAATTAGCAATCCAACTTTAAGAGTTTAAGGGTACTAACGCTTTTGGTGTAATGGCCTTGAGTTAAAATTTTCAAATACTAAATCAAAACATACCAAGTTGCACAGCCAAGCCGACTTAGAAAATCGACTTAGGTCAAGTCTACAATGAAATCGACCTCATGAAGTAACTTAGAATAAAACAAGCAAAGTTTCAAAGTGAAGATAGGTCAAGTCACAGGATCAAGTTGACTTAGATTGCAACTTAGGTGAATTTGATAGCCAAGTTTACTCATGGGTTGCATATCTCTACTAACTGGCTCAGCCACAAGCGAAGTCGTACCCCAAGTCAACTTTATCATGCGACTTGAGCAAAGTCGAAGACTAAGTTGACTTTGAGTTTTGACTTGACTTTTCAAAGCCTTCAAAGTTGATTTCTTCACTAAGTTCTAGAAATGAAGTCGAATACCCAGGTCGACTCCACTTGCAAGTTGGTACAGGTTTCATACTAAGTCAACTCAACTTTAGGATTTGAAGTAACAAAGCCAAGGGAACATATTTATGAAGTTCAAAGATTCAAATGGCCAATGAAGTCGCATGCCTAAGTCGACTCCATTTGCGACTTAGATTAAGTTTAAGGATCCAGTCAACTTAGGGGTTTCATATATCTGCTAACCGACTCAGCTCGACTCAAAGTCGCAAATGAAGTCGACTCCACTTAAGGCTTAGGTCGGTAACCAAGCCTACCCAAGAAGGAACTTAAAGAGCACGAGACTCGAAGCAAAACTCGAAAGGAGGAAAATAGATGACCGAAGTCACATCCCAAGTCGACGTGATTCTGCGACTTGTGTGAAGCTGCACACTAAGTCAAATTTGGCCACGACTTGCACTGTAACAATTAAAAAAATTCGAATGATGGCTCATTTAATGTACCCCACCTAGGGGTGTTAACGGATCGGGTTGAACGGGTTGAAGCCTAATCCTAATCCTAATCCATTTAATATATCTCAACCCTAATCCGTTTATTAACCCATTTAAAAAACTTCAACCCTAACCCATTTATAACCCATTTAATAAACGGACTAACGGGTTGTTAACGGGTTGTGTTTGTTACTAATTTTCATGTTAAAAATCTTCAATAAAGTATGTAAATTTAAATAAATTAAATAATTCGAAGCTAACATACCTGAATTTAAGTTATTTTGGCTTGAAAACATCAGCTTCAATCTCAAGTAATCTCTTTAATGTCAATTCCTGTTATAAATATTATATATATACTATAATATATTATATTAAATGAGTTATACGGGTTAAATAAACGGGTTGGACGGGTTGACAGGTTGCGAAACCTCAACCCTAATTCGTTTATTTAATTAAATGGTTGAACGGGTTGACGGATCATAACCCATTTATTCAAAAATCCCAACCCAAACCCATTTATTAACGGGTTGAACGAGCAGGTTAACGGGTTGACCATGACCATTAACACCCCTAACCCCACCTATCCCCCAAATGTTCAAATTAACTCCTCATCAAGTGGAGTTATTGAGTTTAGCTAAAGCATTTATTGAGCTTACATCTTCCCTACCACAAGCATTCAAGTGTGCATTAAGTACTCTACAATGAGAGATTCACATTCTCACTACAAAGAGCTACAAGCTTCCATCCTTATCAATCTTTCTTAATCTACTCAAGTGCTAAACTGCTCTACACAATCTATAAATTATAGATTTCAATTTCTAAATCATTTTGTTATATCGCTACTTGGTTTGGTGTTAGAGACCAAGGTCAAGTAAAGACAAGTAGTATACAATTGGAGTGGAACTTGCTATCTACTTGTGTTGATGTTGTAAAGGATCCATGAGCTATAATCTAGAAGAGAGTAAGTGTTCTAGTTATACTATTGTTAAAATAGTAGAACCAACGACATGTGTTCTTGGAAGAGTGGAGTAGGAAAGGTTGTCTCGAACCACTATAATTTCTTATGTTTTTTGAGTGTGATTTACTTGCTCTCTTTACTCTCCACATTTTCATTCAATGGGACTAAACTCGTAAGGGGTTTAACGTTTAAAACACCAAAGAAATTTTAAAGAACTTAATTCACCTCTCCCCTCTTGGATTTTGCCATAAACTCGAGATCAACACTTCCTTGGATTGCAAATCAAGCAACTTAAAGATGAAATTTTTATTTGTCAATTCAAGTATATCAAAGAAATGCTAAATTGAAAAGGAGCAATAACACCATTGAGCTCATCAATTAAAATGGATAAAGATGATAAAGATAAATTTGTAGATTAACATTTGTATAAAAGCATGATTGGCTCATTATTATACTTAATTGCTTCTAGACTTGATATTTTGTTTAGTGTTTGCATGTGTTCTAAATTTTTATCCAATCCTAAAGAATCTCACATACTAGTCGTTAAAAGAATATTTAAATATTTAGTTAACAACAAACTTAAGATTATGGTAATCAAAAGGTTCAACTTTTGATTTAATAGGATACTCAGATGTAGATTTCACAGGTTAGAAAGTGGATAGAAAAAAATACTAGTGACACTTATCAATTCCTTAGTAGTATGTTAATAGATGGTTTTCAAGAAAACAAACTACTGTTGCTCTATCCATTGCAGAAGCTGAATATATTTTTTAAAAAGTTATTATGCACCATTATTATAGATGAAATAACCACTAAAATTGTGGACTAAATTATAGAGACATCCCAATTAGATGTGACAATACTAGTGAAATTTTTCTAACTAAAATTCAGTTTTACACTCTAGGACTAAACGTATAGACGCTGACATCACTTTATAAGATAACATATTGAAAATTATGACATATGTTTAGAACATGTAAAAATAAAATATCGAATTATAAATATATTTACCAAACCATTTAAAATTAGAAAAGAAATGAGAATGATGGACTTAGATGGATAAAAATCAATTTAAATATATTATATATGATTTGCAACATTCCGTTAAATATGATTGATGATATGATTTGATGTACTTGATATGTGCAATTTGTTGAAATTATAGGCAAAGTCAACTTTGAACCAGAATTTAGGGTTCGAAGTCGACCCCAATTGCATGACGATCCATTTTTTAACCCATCTTTCTTCATTCCTTCATTCTCTCCCGCTCAATTTTTCCTTCCCAACCCTCTATCTTTCAAATTCTCACATTTTCCGTTGCAAACTCTCACCAAATCACTTGCATAATCTTCTCTTACATTATCATCACCTCATTTTATCCATGGCACCAAAGAATTTTGTAAGCAAGTCATCAAAGCTTTTCATTTGGCACTGCAAGTTGAAAAAGAGGAAACATCTAGTGAGGAGGAAATTGAAACAAGAAGAAAAAAGAGGTCCAAAACAAATGGTAAAGTTATAGAGATACTCATAAAATACTTTAGGACCCTCACACAATTAAGAGGTTCTATAAATACTTTTATGAAAGAAAAATTTGCACCCTCAAAATTATAAGATTTTACTTTTTGATGGAATATAAGCTTAGGATAGAAGAGTTGTTGGGTTACCAACGTTAGACAAATCTTTTGAAGGAATAAGAAAATTTTATCCTGATTTGACTAGACGATTCTACTACGCTTGGAACACAGATGATTTAAACACATTTCTAAGGGTAAAGAGATTAATGTTGGACACACATGGTTTGTCAAGGAGATTCATTAGAAAGTAGTTTGCAGCAGTTCTAAAAATCCCTTGTGACAAAGAAGTCACACTAGAGGCCTTACATAAGCTGCCATGATCTTCCCCCTCAACTTCGAGTACTACCATTGCTTGTTGCTCATTGCATTTCCATCATTTGGGGAAGGAATCAATTAAATCCTTAAGAGACAGAGATTTTATGGAAATTAGCAAAAAAAAGGAAGATCAATTCGCCAAGACTTATTATTGCAAGTCTTGAATTTAAAATGGACAACCCAAGAGGAATTATTCCATATGGTATATGGATAACCAAGGTGCTTCAATACTATGGTGTAGATGTAGAAGGAGAGCCATTTGAAGTGTTAAAGCCCGCAAATGCAATCAATAAAACTCTTCTAACTAAGATGAAGATCGATATTAAGAGATTCAGGGCACAGCAATTGGCTACAAGACCTGGAGACGCACAAGAAGAAGGTCACCAAGAAGCTCTAAGAGAAGAGCCATGATGTCATGGGGAGACACCACAACCTCAAGCGTTAAAGCCTCAGCCACTTCCATCTCATTTCCCCAAGCGTCTCATGTATCCCCTCACTTTGCACAACCCTCTACCCGTGCATCCGTACATCTTGCATTGTTAGACTATCTTCAAGCCATGGAGGATAGGCTAATTCAAGAGTTAGGCAACATCAATTCATATATTATGACTATGCATGAAAGGCAAGACAAGCTAGAGTAAGATTTTAAAAATCTTGCTTATGCTTTTGTCGCGCCCCAACCCGAGATGTCACATCCTTACCTCAAGACCTTATTGATTGGTAAATGTGAATTAGGATTATTGCCCTGATCAAGCGGCGGTTCTTAATTAGATCTCATCCAATTTTTTTTATCTATCATCCTTCATTTCTTTACATTCCACATCATTCATCATACAAGCGACTATACACTTGCAATGAATTTAATATTTCATTCATAGCATCTCATCATACTTTTCTACAATGACATTTACATTCTATACATACATATATTCAATCATTGGTACACATAGAACTTATAATTCTAAATAAGTTCACATATACATCAACATACTTTAGAAATTTAATCATGTTATCTCATTCCTTATAGCCCACATGGCTACTATCACGTACCTGGAAGTGGAAGAAGAAATTATACACTCCAGGCTTTCCATTGCCTCAGCCACTTGCTCAAGAACATGCTAAGGTACAGGTTGCTCAATCACATCGATTGATATTGTTGGTCCCGAGTTAATAGAAATTACCCAAGAGGGGAGGGGTGAATTGGGTATTTAAAATTTTCAACTTAAACAGAAACTTTACCCTGGATTAATCTAGTTCCCTATTATGAAGAAACAAATGGAAAGCAATATAGAGCAGAGAACATAAATAAATATCAACAAACAAGATTTTATAGTGGTTCGGGCAACCTTCCCTACTCCACTCTTCCAAGCTCACACCTCTTGTGACTTGGGTTCCACTATGTATTTCACAAATACAACTAGAGCCACTGCTCTCTTCTAGATTCCAGCTCTATGGGGCATCAACAATTCACAGCATAAGTAGGTGATGAGTTCCACTCCAATCACACACTACTTTGCTTACACTTGATCTTAGTTACCCAAACTAAATCAAGTTCAATACAACAAGAAATAACAAAAAGAAAGTTTCTACACGTTACTGTTGTGTAGAGGCAAATCTGGCGCAGAGAAGAACTTGTAACGTAGGCTTAATGATTCAGCAAGCAGCTCTTGGCAGTTTGGAAGCAAGGTTCTTCTTCTTGATGTTGGCTTGATCACTTAATGATCTTAAAGATGGGATGCTCATTCAATGAATTCTCAGCTACTCTCCACGTTCATATTGAATGCCTTATATAATTTGCGAGGGAATCCGAACGTTTGGAAGTAGGTGGCGCGCATTTTATGCGCCAACATTCAAAAATTTTCCGACCGTTGTGACCCAAGTCGCAGGTGGAGTCGACTTCGGGTGTGACTTCGCCCAAGTCGCAGATGGAGTCGACTTCGGGTGCGACTTTCCCAGTTCGCAACTTCTTCAAGTTCCAGTTTAGGTCGACTTGGTTTTCGACTTGACCCAAGTCGCAGGTGAAGTCGACTTCGGGTGCGACTTCACTTCCTCAGCTTGCTTGATGAACTTGAAATCTTCGGACATGACTTTGATCACTTGATTTTCTTCATATTGATTGTTCTCCCTTGATTTATATCTCTTTGGAACACTGTATGATTATTTACATAAAAAACCTTGGATTCCTTTTCTTGAGTTCTTGAGTAATTGAATCTTGGAATGCATGGAAGATGTCCAAGTAAGTGTTCATGATCCAACATGATGGATTCATGCAACCCCGATTGGTTTGATTCTCCATTTGATCTTCATTTGAGTGTTTGAGTTGTCTTGATCTTCATCTCCACTCAAATTTGTTATTGAATTAACTCGTTCAGCAATTTTCGTACTGAATTCGAAGCTGGAGTTGACTTGGTCTGCGACTTCACCCAAGTCGCATGCGGAGTCGACTTGGGATTCGACTTCGGCAGCTCTCGTCCCCGATTTCAACTCTGGATGAAAATGACACCTCAAAGTTGAAGCTGGAGTCGACTTGGTCTGCGACTTCACCCAAGTCGCATGCAGAGTCGACTTCGTTTGCGGCTTCGGTAGCTTGGTTCCCCGTTTTCAACTCTGGACGAAAATGTCGAGCTGAAGTCACTACTGGAGTCGACTTGGGGATCGACTTGGCCTAAGTCGGTGCCTGAGTCGACTTGGAAATCGACTTGACTTTCCATGCTTCATATTCTTCATTGTTATAACCTTCAATCATCTTCACAAACATGTTAGTAACCAACACTTACTCAAATTGGTTTGTTAATCATCAAAACATAAACTTGGCTTATTTTCCACATGTTTCCAACAATCTCCCCCTTTTTGATGATTGACAAAATTGATTTGAGTATATACCTTTCAATGTCTTTAAAACAAACTATTTTTGCATTTTGATTTTTAACATATATTTCCAATAAATCACAAGTTAAAAAACATGAGTTTAACATACATATTTCTTCCAAAATATCACAAGTTAAAATCATTCATACAAACATTTAAGACTTAAAACCATTCATATACGCATTTAAAACGGAGACTCAAATCCCGATCTCTTCTCCCCCTTTTTGTCAATTGATCAAAAATAGAGATGAAGCGGTTTAATCCTTTGAGAATGGCGGGGCTGCTCCCCCTGAACCTGTGCTCTCCCTCAGCGTGTGCTTGTCTAAGTTAATTCTAGCATTCCCATATCATTTCTAATTTTATAAAATGGTTCTTTTGCTAGAGGTTTGGTAAAAATATCTGCAATTTGATCTTCTGTTCTCACATATTCCAAACATATATCATGATTTTCTATATGTTCTCTAATAAAATGATGTCTAAGGTCTATATGCTTGGTCCTAGAATGCAAAATTGGATTTTTAGTTAAACATATTGCACTTGTGTTATCACATCTAATAGGTATATTTTTAAAGTTCATTCCATAATCCCTAAGTTGTTGTTTCATCCAAAGCAATTGGGCACAACAGCTCCCGGCGGCAACATATTCGGCTTCCACCGTAGATAGAGCAACACTAGTTTGTTTTCTTGAAAACCATGAAACCAACATGTTCTCAAGAAATTGACATGTTTCACTAGTGCTTTTTCTATCTACTTTGTAACCGGTAAAATCTGCATCCGAGTAGCCGATTAGATCAAAATTAGATCCCTTTGGATACCAAAGTCCTATGTTGGTAGTATCTACTAAATATCTGAAAATTCTTTTTACAGCTACCAAGTGTGATTCTTTTGGACATGATTGAAATCTAGAACACATACACACACTAAACAATATATCAGGCCTAGAAGCAGTTAAATATAATAAAGAACCTATCATGCTTCTATATAATTTTAAATCGACTGGTTTGCCTTTCTCGTCTTTGTCAATTTTAATAGTTGAGCTCATAGGCTTGTTTGCCCCTTTGCTGTTTTCCATGCCAAACTTCTTTAACATTTCCTTGATGTACTTGGACTGGTTTATGAAGATCCCTTCACTTGATTGTTTAATTTGTAGTCTAAGGAAGAAATTCAGCTCCCCCATCATACTCATCTCAAATTCTTTCTGCATAAGCTCAGAAAATTCTTGACAAAGAATCTCATTAGTAGCACCAAAAATAATGTCATCAACATAAATTTGAATAATTAAGATATCTTTTTCTTTGTACTTGATAAACAAAGTGGTGTCTACCTTTCCCTTTTGGAAGTCATGATCAATCAAAAATTTGCTTAATCTCTCATACCAAGCTCTTGGAGCTTGTTTTAATCCATATAATGCTTTGGTTAATTTGTATACAAATTTAGATTAATCTTTCTCCTCAAATCCAGGTGGTTGTTCAACATACACCTCTTCATTTATATAACCATTCAGAAATGCACTTTTAACATCCATTTGAAACAATTGAAAGTTCATGTGAGATGTAAAAGCTAGTAAGATACGAATGACTTCTAATCTAGCAACCGGAGCATAGGATTCCTCAAAGTCTATTCCCTCTTCTTGTGAGTATCCCTTTGCCACAAGTCTAGCTTTGTTTCTCACCACAAGTCCACTTTCATCTAATTTGTTCCTAAAGACCCATTTTGTGCCAATGACAATGCAATCTTTTGGTCTTGAACAAGATGCCAAACTTGGTTTCTTTCAAATTGATTTAATTCCTCTTGCATTGCTATGATCCAGTTTTCATCATCAAGAGCTTGGTCTATAGTGGATGGTTCAATTTTGGATACAAGGGCATATTGTCCACAAATATTTTGTTTTGACCTTCTAGTCTTTACACCTTCATAGACATTCCTTATAACTTGTTCAATTGGATGGGTATTTTTGAACTTTAAATCAGTTAGAGGTTTATAGGAATTATTACCTTCACTTACCCTTTCCTCCATGGATTCTTCTTGCTTCTCCACATGCAATTTTTCAATGTTACTTGTGATATCATCTGCATCACTTAAATCATCTTTTCTTTTGGAGCATGGGTTTAATTCATCAAAAACAACATGTATTGACTCTTCTACAACTTGGTTCCTTTTATTGAAGACTTTATATGCTTTGCTATTTGATGAGTACCCAAGGAATATTGCCTTATCACTTTTAACATCTAGTTTTCCCAAGTTGGTTTTTCCATTGTTCAAAACATAACATGTGCAACCAAAAGCATGAAAATAAGAAATATTTGGTTTTCTTCCTTTCCTTAGCTCATATGGGGTCTTTTTCAAGATAGCTCTAATGGTAACTCAATTCAACACATGACAAGCTGTACTTACAGCTTCACCCCAAAATTTCTTGGATAATTTAATTTCATTTAGCATTGTTCTAGCCATCTCTTGTATGGTTATATTTTTCCTTTCTACCACTTCATTTGGTTGTGGAGTTCTTGGTGCAGAAAATGTGTGGTGAATTCCTTTTTCATTACATAATTCTATGAAACGTTTATTTTTAAACTCACCACCATGATCACTTCTAATAGTCATAATAGTACATTGTTTTTCATTTTGCACCAAGTTTACAAACGTTGCAAACATAGAGAAGGCTTCATTTTTGCTAGCTAAGAGAATTACCTATGTGAATCTTGAAAAATCATAAACTATTACAAACACATACTTCTTTCCACCAATGGTTAAAATGTTGGATGACCCATATAGATCCATGTGTAGCAATTCAAGTGGCCTAGTGGTGGAAATCTCCTTTTTGGTAGAGAAAGGCATTTTAGGTTGTTTTGACAATTGACATGCCTTACAAATTTTATCTTTGTCATATTTTAATTTTAGCAATCCTTCTACCAAACTCTTTTTCCATAGGGTCTTAATATTTGTCATGTTTATATGCCCAAGCCTCTTATGTCAAACCCATGGATCATTGTAATGGCCATTAGACATTGACCATCTAGTTCATCAAGTGAAACCAAATATACATTTTCATGTCTTTTTCCACTAAACATGATATGTTCTCCATCAAATACATTGCATATAGATGATTCAAACATAACCTTGTATCCTTTGTCACATAATTGACTAATACTCATTAAATTGTGCTTGAGTCCTTCAACAAATAATACGTCTTCCATACATGCATTTGAAATACTATAAATGTTTCCTTTACCTTTGATTTTACCTTTCTCATTATTTCCAAAAGCAACAATTCCATCATTGCAAGGCTTGAGTTTATGAAATAAAATTCTTTCACCGGTCATATGCCTTGACCAACCACTATCCATGAACCAAACGTTGCTTGCCTTTGCCTTGAAACATATCTGAAAAATGAACAAATAACTCTTATCTCTTTGGTACCCATTTTATGGGTCCATTTGGGTTAGTAAACTGATTTAATCTTTGTTCTTCTATCATTGAAAGCCCAAATCTTGTGTTTCTTGGAACCCAAACTAATTTTGCACCATGGTCATATGGTTTCTTAAAGTTGCATCTATGAATTTTGTGACCCAT
The DNA here is from genome assembly GCA_030490835.1 of Annona cherimola. Classification (NCBI taxonomy): domain Eukaryota; kingdom Viridiplantae; phylum Streptophyta; class Magnoliopsida; order Magnoliales; family Annonaceae; genus Annona; species Annona cherimola. The sequence goes on from CM059972.1 coordinate 37,425,242, forward strand.
CTTATTGCAAAAATTACAAGCCATTGGTAATCTAGGAGTAGGCCTCCAAGTATGTAGTGGTTCACAAGTTGGCCTTTTGGTCCAAAAAAACTCGTTTCCCTTTAGGTATGTAAATAGGTGCAGTTTTGGTTTGATTTTTCCCAAGTATTGGCACATTCGATTTGCCGCTTTCTCTTTGCTCAAATGTGGAGTATCCAAGACCTCTTTTATTGTTTTGAGAGGTCATGTTCAGAAACATTTTCATGTTTTCTCCTGGATTAGAGAATTTAGCTAATGATTCATTTAAGGATTCATTCTCCTTTTTCAATTTTTCCACTTCCTTCAATAGTAGTTCATTTTCTTCTTTCAGTTTTGATGTACTTTCAGCTAATTTTCATTTACAATAATGATGGAATTGCATTGTTGTCTCTTTAAAGATAACTTGTTTCCTAGTTTTTAAATTTCCTCATATAATGAATCATATGCATATTGTAATTCTTCTAATTCAGCACATTTGAGACATTCTTGTATATAAGAGTGAGTATATTGAGAATAGCAAAATTTGGAAGTTACCTCTTCATTACTTGTGCACTTTGTTGAGGTGATTTGCTCTTTCAAAACTTCCGTTGTTTTTAAACACAACAAATTTTCTTCTTGCTCAATCCGTGCCATGCAGCATATTCTTGCACCATTTGCCGCTTCAAAATCATCGGTTGAGGAGCTGCTTGTTGATGAAGTTTCTTCATTCACGTATAATCCTCTTCCCTTCGGTCTTTGAAATTTTCTACTTTCATATCTTTCCTTCCTCTCTTAATGATCCTTTGATTTTTCTTCCGGTGTAGGACATTGTGCTTGCATATGTCCCATACCGCCACATCTATAGCACTTTGTAGTCTTCTTCTTCTTCTCTTTTCGTGGTCTCTCTTTGAAGTCTTTGAAGTTCTTTTCATTTCTCACAAACTTTCGAAATCTGCGTGTAAGTAGAGCAATATCTTCATCATCGTTGTGAGATGAGGAGGTGGACTCATCCGAGTTATGTGCTGCTTTCAATGCAATGGTTCTTTTGCCTTTGTGGTGATCCTCGTTTCTTTTCTTGATTAGCTCATGTGACATTAGTGAGCTAATAAGGTCTTCTAGCTTCAATGTATTCAAGTCCTTTACTTCTTCTATTGCAGTAATTTTTAGAGTCCACGATTCGGTAGTGCCCTTAGAATTTTCATGACCTGTTCAGATTCAGAAATCGCCTTTCCAAAACCTTTCAAAGCATTAATATTTTTTTAGAATCTAGAAAATATTTCAAAAATATTTTCTGTTTCTAGCATTCTAAAGCTTTCCAACTCTCCAATCAAAATATTTCTCCTTGTCCCTTGGACTTGAGAAGTTCCTTCCTAGATAGATATTAATGTATCCCATATTTCTTTTGTAGTTAGACAAGAGGATACTCTATCATATTCAGAAGCGGTAAGAGCACAAAACAGTGAGTTCATAGCTTTAGCGTTGCTCTTAACAGTTTTTACTTCCTCATTGTCCATTTGGAAGCTCTTTCATCGATTGGCAAAGTCACACCGTCTTGGATAGCAATCCAAGAGTCCATATCTGTAGCCATGATGAGTTGTTTCATACGTAGCTTCCAATAGCCGAAATTGTTCCCATCAAACAATGGTGACCTAGTAAAAGATTGGCCTTCGGCAAATGCAGGAACGGAAGTAGATTGGGATGCCATATCAAAAGATTTCTTTGGTAAAACTCAAAGACCAGCTTTGATACCACTTGTTGGTCCCGAGTTAATGGCAATTACCCAAGAGGGGAGGGGTGAATTGGGTATTTAAAATTGTCAACTTAAACAGAAACTTCACCCCGGATTAATCTAGTCCCCTTTTATGAAGAAACAAATGGAAAGCAATATAGAGCAGAGAACAGAAATAAATATCAACAAATAAGATTTTATAGTAGTTCAGGAAACCTTCCCTACTCCACTCTTTCAAGTTCACACCTCTTGTGACTTGGGTTCCACTACGTATTTCACAAATACAACTAGAGCCACTGCTCTCTTCTAGATTCCAACTCTAAGGGGCATCAACAATTCACAGCATAAGTAGGTGACGAGTTCCACTCCAATCACACACTACTTTGCTTACACTTGATCTTAGTTACCCAAACTAAATCAAGTTCAATACAACAAGAAATAACAAAAGAAAGTTTCTACACGTTACTGTTGTGTAGAGGCAAATCTGGCGCAGAGAAGAACTTGTAACGTAGGCTTAATGATTCAGCAAGCAGCTATTGGCAGTTTGGAAGCAAGGTTCTTCTTCTTGATGTTGGCTTGATCACTTAATGCTCTTAGAGATGGGAGTTATGCTCATTCAATGAATTCTCAGCTACTCTCCACGTTCATATTGAATGCTTTATATAATTTGCGAGGGAATCCGAACGTTTGGAAGTAGGTGGCGCGCATTTAATGCGCCAACGTTTGAAAATTTTCCGACCGTTGCGACCCAAGTCGCAGGTGGAGCGACTTCGGGTACGACTTCGCCCAAGTCGCAGATGGAGTCGACTTCGGTTGCGACTTCGCCTGTTCGCAACTTCTTCAAATTCCAGTTTAGGTCGACTTGGTTTTCGACTTGACCCAAGTCGCAGGTGAAGTCAACTTCGGGTGCGACTTCACTTCCTCAGCTTGCTTGATGAAATTGAAATCTTCGGAGATGACTTTGATCACTTGATTTTCTTTATATTGATTGTTCTCCCTTGATTTATATCTCTTTGGAACATTGTATGATTATTTCCATAGAAAACCTTGGATTCCTTTTCTTGAGTTTTTGAGTACTTGAATCGTGGAATGCATGGAAGATGTCCAAGTAAGTGTTCATGATCCAACATGATTGATTTATGCAACCTTGATTGCTTTGATTCTCCATTTGATCTTCATTTAAGTGTTTGAGTTGTCTTGATCTTCATCTCCACTCAAATCTGTCATTGAATTAACTTGTTCAGCAATTTCCGTACTGAAATCGAAGCTGGAGTCGACTTGGTCTGCGACTTCACCCAAGTCGCATGCGGAGTTGACTTGGGATGCGACTTCGGCAGCTCTCATCCCTGATTTCAACTCTGGATGAAAATGACGCCTCGAAGTCGAAGCTGGAGTCGACTTGGTCTGCAACTTCACCCAAGTCGCATGCGAAGTCGACTTCGTTTGCGACTTCGGTAGCTTGGTTCCCCGTTTTCAACTCTGAACAAAAATGTCGAGCTGAAGTCGCTACTGGAGTCGACTTGGGGATCGACTTGGCCTAAGTCGTTGCCTGAGTCAACTTGAAAATCGACTTGACTTTCCATGCTTCATATTCTTCATTTTTATAACCTTCAATCATCTTCACAAACATGTTAGTAACCAACACTTACTCAAATTGGTTTGTTAATCATCAAAACATAAACTTGGCTTATTTTCCACATGTTTCCAACAGATATATCTTCATTAATGCTTGGAGTGACTTCGCAGCCCTGTTCCAACTCATTTTCTTCTGTAATTTCTTCAATATGACTAGAAGACGGCTCTTGATGGATTGTGGTAACCAATTGCTCCACCTATTTCTGCATGTTGTCATTAAATTGTATCTGGCTCTTCATGAATTGCATGAACATGTCCTCCGAAGATAACTTGCTTTCAGGTAGTGATGGCTCCTCAAACTCCTATGCTTGACAATCGAAAGGCATCATATTCTCTGAGTGCAGGTCTCTATAGTTGTCTCGTGCATCATTTGAATGATCAAGATAGCCCATGAATGCTGAGTAATACAAGCATTGATTGAGTAAATGTCCCTCAACTCCACACAAATCGCAGTAAGTTGTATAAGAATTGTCCATATCCTACATGTGGTTGTCAAAACCTGCAAATTGAGCTGGAGGTGCCCATATATTGTCATACTGATGGGAACCCATTGTGCTTGGTGTTGAAAATTCTGCATTTAGCCAGTGGTAAGCATTTGAAGCCATTGAAAATTGCAAAACAAAGACTCCTGAAAAAAGAATTTTATCAAAAGAAAGAAAGAAAAGAAATACTATGTATAATATATACACATTCACAGAAGACAACTGAAATTTTCAAGTACTAAGTTTAAACCAATCCCTGGCAACGGCGCCAACAACTTGACGAGCTACATATATGTCTATTAAATTGCTTGCTATTTACGCAAGTATACGTGCCGTGTCAAGTAATAAAGTGTGAATAGAGTATCGTTCCCACGAGGATTGTGTTAAACGGATTAGCACCTTAAATCTCAATTGTCTAAGTGAATTGGTAAAAAGAATGAGATTTAGTTTCAAAGAATTGAATTAAACTAAACTAAGTAAAGCAGTAAATGACCAGAGTGGTGTGGATGTTGCTGATATTGCCTTGAGATGATTAAGATAGGTGGGAATATGAATTCATTGAATCATAGTTATGTTATTTGATTTCAATTAAGTTAGTTGTGCAGAGATTACTAATCTAGGTTCATTCATATTCATATATGTCTTCCAACACATACAAACCTAACCAAGTTTTAGTCATGTGCTATGTTCTCATGCATACAAGTAAAACAAGGTTGATAACCATATAACCTAATCATGATTACACAGGGTTAATAGGTATATTCCTATCCATATTAACATCCAACACAACATGAGTTAGAATACCTGTGCCTTATATATGGATCTCATTCAAATCCCACTTTTCCAAGAATGAATCTGAACATTAGATCAATCCACAAGGTTGCAAAGCTTGTAAACGCATTAAGCATAATATATAAAGGTAATCTCAAGCAACATATGTCACAGAACAACTATATTATTAATTCAAGCATAAGAAAACCAAATATCATAAGCTATGAATTCAAATCCTACATATCTCCCACCATAGGAAGGTTCAGCCCATAAACATGACTTCAATTCCCATTAAAATCGAGTTTACAATCATCCCAAGCAAGGAGAATAACAAACAGGTAGAGATAGATGAGAAGAGGAGATGAAACTCAATGGATTTTGCGGTGATGGCTTGGATCTCCACTTGCTCTTCTCTCCTTCCTTGAAGCTTTGGTTTCCTCCTTTTCTCCACAGCAACTACTCCCTATTTTGGCATGTCCTGTATGGCCTCTGGAAATCCTTTGCACGCAGCCCTAGGTTTCTATTTATAATGGGTAGCTTGCGCAGCACTTGTGCAGAAATCCACGCGCGTATGGATGCGTATTGGCGCCTAGGCGCCAACTCTCTGGAGCTGCGTAACTTAGAAACCTTAAAAAAATAAATGAAAACTCTAGGACTACATGCCTTGGCGCCTAGGCGCCAACTCCCTGGAATCAATGTGACTTGTGACTTCAAAAACCTTTAGAACTTTGCTTGCGTGTTGATGAAGTGGCGCCTAGGCGCCAACTCTCTGGATGTAATGTGTTGTGTGAAGTGTTGGAGATTCTGGCAAAGGCCTATAGAATTGCGCTTGGGCACCACTGGGCGGTGCCTGGGCGCCAACCCCATGCTCCTTCACTTGGCTCTGTTCTGCATTCGACTCGCTTGGTGCTTGTAATTCTCCGTCCTTCCTGTAAAAATTACATAAACTAAATAAATGGACTAAAAATGCCTAATTTATACTAAAAATGCATAAAAACTACATAATTCTCCTAAAATGCAAAGGGAGTGAAAATTTAGCTAAATGGATGCAAACTAAACCTAATCTCTTGGACTAACACGCAAAAATAGTCTGAAATAGGCCATGATAACTCGCATTTTTATGAGTTATCAACTTGCGGCTTTTCATTAAAACCATTATTTTCTAAACTTTTGCTTGCCCATTGGTTAAAACATAATCATAAACATTTTAATTTGTATCAACACATAAAAACAAAATAGTATTTTGGAAAGTTCGCTTGCTTACCTGAGATAGCCTTAATCCCTTTCTTCCATTCCTTGTCTTTGCCTAGATAAATAAAAATAACATTTCATTTATATTCATCAACTTCAATTTCTTGCATCCCTTAGGATTCTCCAACCTATATAAATCCATTTGGATTTACATTATACTAGCTTAATCCTCTTGTCTTTCAAATAGGGTGTTCATACATATTAACATAGTCTATTCATCACATTATCCATTCATTCATTTTTAATACCCTTATGTAGGGTAAAATTTTATACATATAACAATCATTCATTAAATTATTATTTAGAGGTTCATTACCTCCATTTATCATTTTTAACATATTTTTCACTTTTCATACAACGGTGCTCATTTTAAGCACTTAGTTGATTACTTAGACAGCATATATTAATCTCAAAATTTGAGATTATCATTATTTACTAAAACAGTACCTTAATCCATATTTTTCATCATGTTTTCATGCATTTTTTCACTTTAACAAATTACATAAACCATTTACCATTTATTCATACTTATCTCTTCATACATATCGATTTCACAACACATAAATCATGTGTTTCTTAAAATTTTTCAACACAGAAACTTGTTTCTTATTTCAGCATGATTGAACTCCTTAATTAATATTTAATTTAGGGTCTAATTTCAGAATTTTAATCCATTCATCATTGGGTTCCAAAACAGCAACTTTGGGACTAGTTCTTCATCCTTTCAACGCCTTTTTTGATACTTAAATCAAAACAGATTTCTAATCCAAAAATTTCAGAAATTAATCATGATTTTCTTAATCTAAAATTAGGGTATTATCATATGTTTAATTTCCATATATTAGTTTCTTACAAAACAGCAACTTCACATGCATATAGGGTACCCTTCTTGCACCATTTTGGGCGTCCACATGTATGCCCCTAAAAATCAGATTTAAGGAAATATTTTCTAACCCATTTTGAACATCCAAAGTACCCTAGGTTTAGAGTATTTCACCCCCTTAATCATCAATAAATCATTTGGGCTAATTCATATATCATTTTTAACATGGAAACATGGAAATCAGGTCATATATGTGACCCTAATTCTCGTCCTTTCTAAAATTTATAACTTATGCCCAAATTAACATATATAATCCATTAAATCATGAATAATCATATAATCATGATAAAAAATTAAAACAGCAACATCATATATGAATTTAAGAAAATTTCAGCTATGATTATCAACCCATATTCAACTCTAATCTCCATTTTCATCCTCTTGAACCCTTGATTTCATTATTTTCATTCAAACCTTATTCAATACCCTAATCAAGGGCATCATGAATCATCTTTTAAGGGTTCATTATGAATCAAATTCATGACTCATAAGTTGAGGTGAAAAACTTAGGATTAAAGAACTTGAATCATGAAGTATACTTACATGAATTGGATCAAACTTGAACTCAACTTCCCTAGCTTGAATCCCTTTTTCTTTCTTCCCCTTTTTCCTTCTCTTTTTCTCCTATTTTTCTTGACCTCATGCTGCTGGAATGGGGATGTGCAGCTGCTGGAGTTAGGAGCTTTGCTCCTTAGAATTTTTCTCTCTCCAACTCTTACACCATATGGACGTCCACCCATAAGTATAGTTGGATTTTTCTAGCTTTGTGGGCCCCACTTTCCACATCAATTAGAGGTAATTAAATACATGTTTATCCCCTTTAATGACATGGCAAAATATTCTCCAAGTAAATTTGATAATTATCTAAATAAAATCCACTAAAAATCCATACCATTAATGGACACAATCTGTCCACACAATGGACATCCATTTCAATAGCCTTTTGCACATTTTCCACACCTACTTCAACTTTAATTTATGGATATTTAATCACCCTAGGTAATAGCATACTTAGGGGTCCATTTAGCATATTTGAAAAAATCACAAAAAATCAAATTGCAGCCTTGAACGTCCACATCTCCATTGCTTCACTTACTGTCCATGTGTGATCACGTCCATATGATGGTCATTTAATTACCCTAGTAATTATCTTTCTTAGCTGTCCATTTGGCATTTTAAAAAAATCAAAAAAAAAATCCAAAAGCTGCTCTAGACGTCCACCTCTCTCCCTTGCTCCATTGTTGTCCACTTGCTGATCATATGCATATGGCCTTGATTTGACAACTTTGGCCACAATTTTCTACCCATTTTAAATGCTCATTTATTTACCTTGATTCCTTAGCTAACTTAGGTGTGGATTTTATAAATAAAAAAAATTAAAAAAAGCCATTTCCGAAAGCTCTTGGTCGTCCACTCTATGGCCCCACTATATACCTCCCTTAAGCTTAGCCATCAGCTCCTTAATTCCCATATTAATGCAGGAGATTTTTCATGTATTTTTTCATTTTAGGTAATTCACAAAATCCACTTGTAATTACCTCCTTTTGCCACTTCATTTTTACCATTAATCATTTAATTAATTACTTTAACTTTAACATAAATGCAAGCTACTTTATGGTGCACAAAAGTCAAATGTGCTCACCTTTTTTGTGCAACCATAATCCCACAATACTTAGCTTAATCCAATCCTCTAATAGCATTGATCTCATAATTTTAACCATTCATTTCAAATTTCGTCTCAATTCGACTTTTCTAGCTCAAGTTATGATCATTTCAAGTCATTTTTGAATTTTGATAGTATTGATCAAATTTCACCCTAATCCCATCAACATTTTCATAATCCAACCTTTTCATATGATTAAGCACAAAATTATGTGCTTACCTTTCAAATTCCATCTCAATCCGCCTTACTGACGTCGAGTTGTGAATTTTCTAGCATTTGCTACCTTAAATCCATAATTATCAACATAATCTCCATTAGTTAAACCATAATATATGAGGTAATTATCATTAATATATTCACATTCTCTAATCCTCATTAGTCCTCTTTAATCACATTGACCCACATCGGCTTATAATCATCATTCATAACCATTTGCCCTAATTGCAATAAATCACCAAAAAATCAAAGGAAATCATTCATAATTCAACTAAATCATACATGATTTATGTTTATATGTCAAATGCATATATATAAGCCTTACTTAGGTCTGGGTATCATAGCTTGTCTCTGGCACTTAACATTATCATCCCTTAACCTTACTTGACCTATTGTTGAGGAGTCCAAGGCTTTCTCAACATCCATAGAAAACTTACCAGCATTCTTCACTCCATATCACTCAACCTCTCCACCTCACTCCATTAGAGATCAAATGTCATATCCACTCACAACTTCTGCATTTCACGCCTCCATTGTGTTTTTGTAATCATTTATTGGTAATTGTCAAAAAAGGGAAGAGAAAGAAGCCATTTTTGCAATTTTGGGTTAGTCAATTGTATTTTAGGTTGAACTTAAAAAATTTTGTCGAAATGAATGAAATTTCGAATGTTTCTTCATATATATGTTCTTTGGATGATGAAATGGATGAGATATCTTATACTTGTGTTTTTTTGGAATGAATACTTGTTCTTGAATACATATGATTGACGAATATGACATGTATGAAAGTTACATCTCATATATGAACTTGAAAGTTTTTGTTGCAATGAATAAAATTTTAAACATTTGCTTCATAAATATGTTCTTTGGATGATGAAATAGATGAAATATTTGATACTTGTGTTGTTTGGAATGAATACTTGATTTATATGTTCTTTGGATGATGAAATAGATGAAATATCTGATACTTGTGTTATTTGGAATGAATACTTGTATTTTTGAATACATATGATTGATAAATATATTATGTATGGAATTACATCTAATGATTTAAAAAAATGCAAGATATGGTTTAAATGTTCAAAACATAATCAAGATGACTTGAATGAATGATAAATATCTTAAATGAATTTGCCTTTGAATGTGAATTGAAAATTTTCAAATATCTATGATTATCTATTGAATGAAAGTGTTGAACTTGGATTCTTAACTTGTAAGCATTATTTATTTCAAAAGAGACGTATTATCTAAAAATGGTTTTGTTAATCATAAAAAGGAGGAGATTATGAACTCGATTAGAATAAATTGCAAATCAATATCCAAGTTTTGATGATCAACAATCAATTTGAAAGATTAAAGGCTACTAATGAAAGTGGGTATGTGATTAGAACTAAGAGTTTTAAATATCAATCATAAGATAGGTGAAGTTGCAAAATCAAGTCAACTCGAAGATCATCTTGAGTCAAGTTGCAACTTATTTTAACTTCACAACCAACTTCAAATTCACTTAAGGAGGGAGAACTTGAATTTGGGAGAGTTTTTGCAATTGAAGTTGTACCCTCAATCAACTTCACTTGCGACTTGGAGACATCAACACCCTAAAAATTTCTCTATCTACGAATTGAAAGTTTGATTGATTTCGCACCTCCAATTCGATTTCACATATGATTTGGGTAAGTCGAACCCAAAGTTGACACCAAACATGCGACTTGGAAGAACAAATGAAGATTTGAAGTTTTTTATCATAAGTATTAAGTTTGAAGTCACATTCCAATTCAACTCTACATGCGACTTGGGTGAAGTTCAAGGAATGAGACTTGTAATGAGGAAGGCTTAAAGATTTTGGAACCCCAAGATATAGTGAATTTGAAGAATAAATCAACTTCACATGCAACTTGAGTGAAGTCTCAAGTCCTAAGTCGATTCTACAATAAAACTTGTAGATAATGGCTTGAAGGAAATCTCACAAAGTGCATGTAGTATATTGAAGTTGACTACAGCTGCGACTTGGGAGAAATTGCAGGCCAAGTCGACTCAAGATGTGACTTTCGTCGTAATGGATATAAACTTTTAGAATGTTGGCATATTAAATGCGTGTCACCTACCACTTAACATTAAAATTTCTTTTCAAGCTATTAAAAAGACATTAAGTAGAGTTGTGGGTATTAGAAAAGGCAATCTTCAGCTTCAACCATACCATCTATAAGCATTCAAAGCTTTATTCACTAGATTTCAAAGTAAGCCTCTCATGTTTATTGAAGAAAGCTTCAAGTTCACATCTTCTCTCTGTTAATCAGAGCTTACTATGACGCTTCCTTGTTCTACACACATTTATAACATGTAGCTTTATTTTTTCCAATTCTTTGTTATATTTGGCTACTTAACTTGGTGTTGGAGACTAAGGCCAAGGTGAGCTACAAATAGTATTCGGTTGGAGTAGTACTCTGCTATGTCAAGTTTATTCCCCATATATTGGATAATTTAATGATCAAAACATTGGTCTAATTTTCATTTTTTGATTTTTAATGATAGAATTTTCTTTATTTAGTGCAGACATTCATAATTGATTGATGTGTGCAAATTTAGGTGAATTCAATGTAAAACATACATAATTCTTAGAGAATTGAAGCATGAGGACCAAGACACATCAATTTGATGGTTTAAAAAAATTAAAAGAAGGCAAAATAGTGAACAAAATGGCCTCGAATGTGTTATGGAAGTTTCAACGTGATTTGGGGCATGTCAAGAGCAAAATTGCACAAAACGGAGCAAATCCGTTGCAACCAGACAATACCATGACCCAGGCCATGTTGGATGCTGTATTACAAATTTAATATGCTTTGGACTAAGTTTTGCATAATTTTCTTGGAGAGCACTATATAAACACTTATTGTACAAGTCTTAGGGCATCTTAAATATCCTTGGAGCTAGAGTTAAGGTATGAAAAAGAAAAATTCAAAAGCACGAGGAACGAAGCGAGGTGACACATTATTTCAAGTTGTTAAGATACCATTGAAACTCCCAAATCAATAAGCTTTCTTTTTTTCTTTGCATTATATTGTCTAATTTTTCATGGACTTTTAATAAAATGTTATTTTGTATTTGAAATTTTATTATAAATATGCTAGGATAAACTCATAATTTAGGATTTAGGGTGTAGCATGTGAACTATATAAAGGGTATTATGGGTTTTTATTTATGAGGGCTATTATATGTTAATTTGATATTTTGTTAATTTAACATTTGTTGAGTTTTAAGCTCACACTTTGGCAATGATTTCATATATTAAGTAATGAAACTGAGAGGTGAAAGTCTAATATATGATAATCAAGATATTAAACTTAGCAATCTTGACCATGAGAATAGGTGCGCTGACCTTGAAGAATTTCACAAATTGTAATAAAATTGAATTGATTTTAATTGACTTAATTTCATGAGAATAGGTGGTTAAGAAGATTAGAGTATGCTTTGCAGGTCTCGAGAAAGGGTGCAAGGTCAATTTAGGGTTTATTTTTCTTTAACATGTAATATTCAAATAAATAAACATAGCACATATTCATTGCAAACGTCGCATGTGAAACGCTAGACCTTAGGTGCTCTCATCTTTTGATTCCTTCCTAATTGTTTTACATTTTTAGGATTTTCTTTTCTTCTTGCTAATTCTTTCATTTTTTCTAACTTATTCTCTTATTGTTTGACATAACTATTTAAAATTAATGTTTTAAGTCTCAAATTCTCTATGGGATTAATCTTATTTAAATACTAAAATTCACGATTCATGTACTTGTAGAGAGAACTAAACAAGTATTTTAGCATAATTGCCAAGGAGTTCGGAGTTACTTAAGGCTTTGCATTTAAATACCTTCTTTCTCTCTCTCTCTCTCTTGCTATTCTTCTGTCCTATTCTCTTCTATTCTTTTCTTTTTATGATCTAAAATTGCTTATGTTGCTCTATTTCATCCCTGATCTATGACTATTATATGCACTCACACATCTTGAAAATTTGCTAAATAAGTAGCTGAGAAACTATTTACCATTGATCCTAAAATTAAATGAACTTTCAACCAAAAAGTTCATGAATATCTACAATAACTTTCTCAGAAGGATACTTTAAGTGAGCAGGGCACAATAACTGATTGAAATAATCCAGATCCACCACATTAAGAGCATGCGAAAGATTAGGCAAAAACAACAACATGCTATGAAGGCCGATGTTGAGCAATTGGAACCAACTAAACCCTCAAGGTTTTTGAATTGTGCATCATTGAACCCAATCTTGGAGCATAAAATTTTGAACAAGCCCAGCTTGCAGGATTCGCTTTTGAAAATCTGAATGTCCACGTCACTAAATTCTTGTAACTCTGCAACACAACCAATGTGTAGGACATCTTAAGGGATGCAATTTGTCTCCAGCTCTTCCCTTTCTCTTGAAATGATAGAGCAAGTGAGTGGTTTTTTCTCTTTGTCACCTGACTCCTTTGCCATGTGGGATGAACTTTCCACAACCTTCTTGAATAAATATTTTTCAACTACCAAAACCAAGAGGATTAGTGACGAGATCAACAATTTATTCAAAAAGATGGAGTATCTTTGATGAAGCATGAGAGCGTATGAAAGATTTGTAGTGTTGATGTGCCCATCACGGTATTTCACATGGGGATATACATGAGGATTTCAATAATGGCCTCGATCAACCAACGTGTAATGCCGTAAACTTAGCACAACTGGACGATTTATGGGGTTAACTAATCCTAAGGCCTTGGAATTACTTAATAATGTGGCTTTTCATGACTTCTAATACATTGACTGTGGCGCCCCAAACCCGAGAGTCATATCCTGAGCCTTACCTTGTGATCGTATTGATTGGTAAACGTGATCAGGATTGTTGCCCTGTCACACGGCGGGTTTTATCGGATATTTAACCCATGAATTATTATCATATAAAAGTTC